>CM025610.2:19639991-19669994 GCA_014621495.2 Entosphenus tridentatus
CCCCCCCCCCCCAGGTGCGTGACATAATTTATGGACGGCCCCTAAAAATGGTGAAGGTGCCGCCTTGTGATAGCTTCATCACGTCGCTGCTGACAGAAGGGCTTCCACCAGAGGGAGCTTTAGAGAGCCCCACTATAGAGTGTGTTGGCCTACTCTTGCACACTTGCCAGACCATTACATCATAGGGAATACATTCTAAGGTCGCACTCGTTACACACAAAGTGCTTGCCACAAATGAACCACAATACCTCGCTCATCTCGTCAAGGAGCATAAACCACCACGTGAAATCCGCTCATCCTTGCAGTGGTGGCTTTTGGCTAGCCATTAAACAACGATGGTCACCACATCGCGTGCTTTCGTGTGTACTTCTGCGGCCATCTGGAATGCTCTTCCGATATTGGGAAGCCACTGGAGCTATGCACTTTTAAATCTGGATTGAAAACGAATTTAAGAACTGCTTTTTGTGTTTAGTTCGTTGTCCATCTCCCTGCACCTCTGATTAGCACGGTTGGCTACGTATGGTGCGAACGAAGTTCCACATACATCTTGGTAGTACCCACACTGTACCCAATGGCATGTGAAGTGGGGATCAACTAACTGTGGTCTACCCATTTATACTGCTGGGTGGGCAGAGGAAGTGGAGTGTGAGATACGTGGACATTGTTTCAATTGCTGTGCCGGGATATAGAATCGACGATATTGAAATTTCAAGTCCAGTGTGCGAACCGTCACACCACAGTAACATCCCTAATGTTCAAAAGAGCAACACTGAATCGTTAGTAGCACATGGGAAATGCTTATTAAGTACAAGCATATGTTTAGTAAGTGCTAACAAATGCTTGCTAAACACCAACGAATGCCTCTTTGGTCGGTGACCCTGCAAACAAAAACCCCTTTAGCCAACGCGCAAAGTCCAATTAGCGTAATGTTTTAATGAGGTGCGTATCTTCGACTAACGTTTGTTGTCGGCAGTGTCTGCTTTGACAAACGTTTACTCCACGCCATTTCCTGTTGACTCAATCATTTCCAGGTGCAACTGATTGCATCCTGATGTCCGATCGCTTCGAGTGCACCGCGGACACGTGGTTAAACAATTCACCCTCGCTTAAGCGAGCTCTCATGCAGAGCGTATGCCACACATTAGATGCCAAATAGCCACGGGGAATGTTGTACAACACAAATACCCTTCGCGTAACGTTGTGCGATAACAAGCATAGCATTGATGTACTTTCACAACAGATGCAAATGTCGCCTGAACTGATTACATTGATAAACTGCTGAAGGCAAGGCATCGGTCTGTTTGTCCAGCACAATCCTGTGGAACATGCTGAACGCAACGCACACAAAGTGTGGAGACGTGGTGTCACACACTGCCCGAGCAACATGAAATGTGGTGCAGTGTTAAATTTGGTGATCTGAATGTATTATTCACATGCAGTATTAAAATTGGGTAATTGCATCACCCTATTTAAGCAGATCAATGGAGAAAACTACTCTAATCGCATATATCAATAACCCGCTATTCCATACCTGTACATAAAAATAACGTGTGTCTATTTTGTATTGGTTGCATAGACTTTACAGTGCATTATTATCGAGCAGCATCCGTTTGAATTAAAACATTCTTGGCCGGTTTCAAACTTTTGGGTTTCATCAGAAGAAGCAGGCTTTGGAAACAAATGCTGGCAGGGTTGCCAAATGGTATGAGCAAAATCACTCAGTCTGAGCCACTGGACCCTGGTCAACAAAACATAAATACATCTGGAGATACAGAACAGAGATTCATTAATTTAGTTACTAATTTGCCTATAATGCTCCACAACATGATAGTGAGTTCATGTAACGTTTCACTCAAGGAGTGCTGTGTTTTTTTATGTCTGCTAAATACACATAGCACACAATTGACACATCAATATTTGTTTTAAGGCACAATAAACACACCTGTCCTTAATCACAACAGCTCATATCCGATGGATACTTGCACTGAATGTGGATGGCATGAAGTGCGTCTATCAATCGGATGAACTCCTGCTTCACCTGCTGCAGATTGAGGCTGCTGTTGCTCCTGTGCGTTCTGCACGTCCACAAACACGCCGCTGTCTTGGTGCTGCTTCTCCCCGTCGGCCGCCTGGCTGTACTCGCCGCGCGCCTTACTGCCCTGGACGTTCTTGCAGCTGTGCCACCTGCCAAACAAACACCGGTCAAACAAACGCCGGGCCAGTTCCAGGGTGCAAACGTGTGCCCTAGTCGTGTGCCGAAGTTACCCAGTGAATTTTTTTCTAATCTCAACTCAATGTTTGTGAACGTTTGTCCGAAATACAGTTGCTATAGAGGGAATTGAAATTGGTCTGAGAATGCTGCAGTGATATCCCTGACTGGATTTGCATCATCCAGTCTAAATGCAGGGAAGCTGAACGCCACTGGAGAATGCCACCAGGAGCTCGGGGAAGGGCATGTTTATACCACAGGCATGTCCTAAGCCACCCATATATCTGCTCAGTGGTCCTCCCATAGCCCCTCCTAATGGAAGCCTATATCGGGAAAAGAACTACATTACATTGGCTCCTTCAAAGAGCCCTTCATCCTTACTCCCTCGACCCTTCCCTATCCAAAATTCCTGGCACGGGCGACCGCACAGCTGGCAGACATTAGAGTTTGCAGATTGGTACCAGCCTTGCACCCCAACTGAGCCAGGTGAACTGCATTTATATTGGGCCCTTTTAAAGCATGTGGGAATTTAGGATCAGCAAACTCACTCCAATTTGTTTTTTTCCTGACATACAATATTGTTTTCTCTGTACGGATACCAAGTGTGTGCGAGTGCATCAAGAAGGAAACAAACGCACGTGATGTTTTCTCATGTGTTTCTGGGTTGTGTGTTTTGTTTTTCTCTCTTTATCCAAAACAAAATAGCTGACAATCGAACCCAGTTTCATATTTAATTTACAAAGGTCCCATGAACATTACGAGGTTTTGTATTCATTCATTAATTTTCTATTCTGTGATATTTCTAAAGGAAAGACAATTAAAATGAAATTCATGTTGTTAAAATAAACCGTCATTTAATTATCAGCCAGCACAACTAGGAAGATTATGTGTCACTGACATTGCACCTCAGATGTGAACACTGGTTAATGATTTGAATAGCTACGTCACTAAAGGAACGCACTCATCAATGCAACGTTATTGCAATTGCGTTATAAGAGATTTATATTGGCGAGGGGACAATGTGGCTCAGTGGTAGATGTCATTAGAGGCAGACGGACGAACAAAACTATTGCATTAACACTTTCAACCTGGATTGGAAATTGTTAAGAAAGGAAAGTGGGCATGGGCAGGAAAGATTGCTAGAAGGGATGATTGCCAATGGACAATAAACAAACCCAGTGATGGAATGGCAGATGAGGGTGAGAGGACACCTTAGAGGATGACGATTAGAGACTGGTCAATGGAAGTGGACATCGCTGAGCTACCTCTGGAAATGTTTCAAATAACCTCTCATCCACACTCGGGTCACGACACCTTTTGCACGTAAACAATGCGATCAGTTCATGTGTAGGAGCGAGATATATTGTGGCATTGCAGGCATGCGACAGCGTGAGGAGGCTTTCGTCCAGTAGACAGATGATAAGATATGGGAAATCACTAGGCTGGGTGATTGATAATGTCTTTGATCAACTTTGAAAACGTAAAGTTATCACATTTAATCTATGCAAAATCTTACAAAAGTGTCCCTAAAAATGGGTGCTTAATTAATGTGGCGGTGAACTAAAAACACCATTATACTGAAAATTGCCCCACCCGTAATGTTTCAGTTTTATTTATTAGTTATAGCCCTGTGAGCCATTCGGCTCTTGAATCGCGTGCAACCGTAACAAACAAAAACAAAAACATGAACAAGAAAACATCTTAAAGTGACTATGCGCAAACAGAAAAATCCTGGAAAAAACAGCAAAATCATGTCACCCTAGGATTCGTGTGTTCCTGTATATGCTTGGCTTTTGACAATTGCTGTGTGCTTTATATGTTGTGAGATGTATGGAACAAAGTGACTCGGCTCAGAAAGGTGAAACATAGCAAGTGCTACTACTGTGGAACACGAAGGACATGACTGCACCCAAGTATTGTCTTTCTGTTCTCATTAAAATTCAGTGTCCGCTAACCAAAAATAAATTACAGAATGCACATCAGCATGCTGCAATTCTATTTTCTTAGAACATCTGCATTATGTTTGCTTTGGCAGAATGGCTGGCATGAAAATTCAACAAAAGATCTTTCATGAATGATTTTTTTTCGTAAATAATAATAGGCAGTGCGTAAAGCACAAACACATGATGCCACCCATAGCACGAGTTGCTCAAGTGCAACACATTTTAAATAAACTGCTGGCCATTGCCAAATGCACACTTATGAAAACATTAAATCAAATTGCGTACGAGTGATCTCACGCAATTATCTAACTGCATGCACATATGCATGTACACATGCGTGCAAGCACTGTGCACAATATAAAGATGAACATGTGTCTGTAGTAGCAAGAGGATACCCCACGCTCACAGATAACTTATTCCACAGCTACCACTTCACTGTCCATGCAAGTGTGGGTGTATCGTGTTCATGACCTCAGCACACGATCCACTAATCCTGCCTCCATTTCACTGGGCTGTGGGCGTGAGCCATCATGCCCGTCACCATTGTCAGTGTCTTCCACCGAGGCACAGAGAAGAAGGCCCGAGCCTCACCGCTTAAAAACGACGTATGCCACCAGGCCCACCACAACAGCCGCCATGATGGAGCAGTAGACGGGGATGATGTCACGGGAATGGTCACCCAGCGGCTCTTGGCTGTTTGACGGCGTTCCGTTTGTCCCATTGACTGCGTGACCACTCTCCTCGGAGCCTTCCTCCTCTTCCTTCTCCTCCTCCTCGTCGTCCTCCTCGTCGTCATTGGTTTTGTCAGGAGGGTTCTCATCTGGGAATGGATTTTCTGAAATGGGGTCTTCAGGAAAGGGATCTTGTGGGAAGGGATCTTGCGGGATGTAGTCGTGGTCACTTGGAAAAATATCTTGGTTGCTCGGCAGTGAATCACCTTGCTCTGGATCTTTGTCTGAAGAATACATAGCACGGGTGTGGGGGTTATTTTTGTATTATTAAATTACATGCGTATAAGTGTAAGCTTGCTTGTTAATTCAGCTTTGTTTGAAAATTCATATAAATAGATAAATAGCATAAGCTCTTAAGGCAGACCTTGGTTTTTCCATTCAGGATATGTTACCTCCAGAAAAGTTGTCTAATGCTAACTATTGAGGTAACATTACCGTGAACATGCCTATAGGTAATGAAATGTAAATTGTAAAATTTCCACATTTAAGTTATTTAAAAATATAATCGCAGTTGTGCAAATTGCAGGTCCAAACCACCTACACTTTTGGTACAAACAGATCAAAGTACCCAAGATAATGAAATTGATCATGGGAAGGAACACATTTGACTTCGGTTCCACGTAAATAAAGAAAAACAACAACAACACTCGGCAGTCAATAAGCAAAAGAAAACAGACTGGCACGTTTCGCACCGCAGGAAGTCTGCGGTTGAACCGTTGCGTGCGACAACGGGACGATACTGAGAGGAGTCTGTGTAGCTCTCTGGAATTCCTCAGCTGATGGGCTCTGGGATCAGCCGAGGGCTCGGTGACAGAGCACGCGGCAATAAATCGTGCGCAGCGCCAGAGTGACAGCTCACTCGGCTGCAGCTTCCCGTTTTCACAGCCCATGGCAAAAACCCACCGCTGTACATAACAGCCTGTCAGATTGCATTCACGCAAGACTTCGTGCTGTCACAAGAATGCTGCAACCTGCCGCGATGGCTTACGCGCTATTTCAATGTTACCGTGGTAAAGCATTGCTGGAGAAGATTTACATTGTAAAATGAACAGGTTTGCCTCACAGGATATGCTCATTGTTTTATATAAAAAGTATATATATATTCTGTAGATATAAGTAAAAAGGCAAAGGTGCAGTCTTGCAACTGCTTGCTCACCGTACCTCCGACGGGCACTGTTGGCTATGTACGGTGCGAAAGAAGTTCTACATACATGCACCACTGCCGGCAGAAGGGCCTCCACGAGACGGAGCTGTATAGCCCCTCTAAGGAGGGTGTTTTTTCCAACTCGACCACACTGGCCAGACATCTTGGAAGCGTTGCGAGTACCCACACTTTACCCCAACCACGTGCGACCTACCACTCGACAAACTGTGGCGTGCCCGGAGACTTGTGTTGCCTCCGAAACGTCGTGATTTTTATTATTTTATTTTTATAAATTTTAATTTCATTTTTTATCTACGTGACTTTACCGAAAAAACTAAGAGTATGAATCCTTGCAGTCATGAAAGCTTCAAATCTAGAATTAATACCCTCTATGGGGAGGAATTTCACCTATCTGTTAGAAATTTTAACAGACAACGAGACAAGAAGTCACAGCTTCTCGAGACGCTGGTCTTCCTCAAGAGATGCCGCGATAACAAGGTAATACCCATCGCTTTTAACTTGTATTTAAGAACTTGCATCTTGGAATCCCTGCCTCACTTGATACAGCAAATCTGGATGTGACGGTCCCACCTGTTGACGGAGACTTGTGTTGCCTCCGAAACGTCGTGATTTTTATTATTTTATTTTCATTAATTTTAATTTAATTTTTTACCTACGTGACTTTACCGAAAAAACTAAGAGTATGTGGCGTGCCCATTTATACTGCTGGCCGGACAAGAGATTTAAGAAAGTTTCCCCCATTGTTTCTACTACTTCGCCAGCAGATCGAACTGGTGACCTCTGGATGGCAAGTCCAGTGTGCTAACCATTACCCCACAGCATCATCCCATATATCTTAGTATCTTTGTAATATTATTGGTCACACATCATGAAATACATACTGATGGGAGATTTAGTTAATATGACTTGAATAATGATATTATATTGTGCTTTTTTTATTTCAGCTTAGTAATTTTCAACATTTTCAGTGCTGTATTAAAATATGGTATCACGTTATTAGTTTTCGCTATCATATAATTTATAGGAGGATAATTTGGCAAAATATAGATTACTTCTTGGATCAAAATGTTAAATTGGAACAAATACTGATGTTACATCATGACTTATAAAACCTCATTGGTACAGTTTCTTAAAAAATTAACTGCCTTACACTCGTATTAATTATTTAATGCGTGTAATTTAAAATCTGTAGAAAATACAAGGCAAATTCCCAATCACCAACGGACTGATGCATTCACAATATAAATATGTAACATACTTGCTCAAGAGAAAGTTTCTGCCATAATATAAATATCACGAAAATCTTGACTTAAAGCTTTCGTGACTTCAGGAATGCATATTCTTTGGGTCTTTCGGTAAAGCCACGTAGATATCAAAAATAATAAAATCAAAATCACGACGTTTCGATCGTAACACAAGCAATCGTCTTCAGGTGAAAAAGACACGATTGCTTGTGCTGCGATCGAAACGTCGTGATTTTTTTTTTCATCTACGTGGCTTTACCAAAAAACCCAAAGATTATCACGAAAATAATGAAATTGCCATCACCGTACGCTTATACTCGCTTGGAACTTGACTGTAGCATGGCCACACATACAACTTTAATTCATCTTTACACTGGACCAGATTCACAATAGAACGAACACACGTGTTCTGTGTTCGTCGTTTGTGTGCGAAGGTCATCTACGGGGAGTTCGATGTCAAAGAGTGTGCAAAGGCCCCACTGTAAAGCAGACTCTCCATCTTGGCAGGAAGAACTTCAACTTGAGCCTAAATTAAACACTCACCTCTAACCTCGTCTCTTCAGGACTCCACAACTCATGATTCATGGCCTGGCGCCAGCGGCAAAATTTAACTTAACCCTGTTGGGCAGTTGCATAACCCAGTGGGGTGATGCACTTTCTACTGAGGAGGCAAATTGCAAGCATTCGTCGAATTGGCTTCAATCTCCTCTCAATCATGCTGGCTGACAATATTAAGGAACACTGTCAAAGGCACAATGATGCCATTGGAAGTGTAAGGTCATTGTGTGACTGATATTACGTCTGATATTTAAAAACAACTGCATTGGCTGATATGGAAATGAATGAATGTGTTCCCTTGGGGTTGGGCACATCCCTATGAAATGTCATGTATCCTAGTCACCCTGTTTACTAGACGTAAAGTTAAAGTGAAATGTGTAAATAATCTTATGAAAAGCAAAGTATTGGATACGTTTCATTTATTTGGTATAGCCCCGTGAGCCATGCGGCTCTTGAGCCGGGTGCAACCTCAACAAACAAAATATGAACAGAGAACATCTTAAAGCAAATCTTCCAGAAAAAAACACCGTATTACAACGCTGTGTGCAAAAATCCCAGTGTGATGCAAGTCAGACAACAACAACAACCATAAGACAACTTAGATTCAAGCCATCAGGCCAACTCCGCACTTCCGCAAGAAACATGGCTTAACCATATGTTTTCGAAATTACCAAAATAAAGCTATAAAATACAATGTAACAAGAGGTGGAGATCCGCTGATTAGAATATTGTCAAAATTGTAACGACGAAGGGAAATATGGACAGATATAAAATTAAACATTTACAAGACAGTCAATATAATTTGCATAATACAGATCATCATGCATCTGTAAAAATACATCTACTGGACATATGTAAAAAAGCTGTAGAGCTCATCGGATTTCTCTAGGATAAATAAAGATTCTGATTCTGAGATGGTCTGGTATAACATTAACCAAGCACATATATAGATTTACTGTACATGTGTATGATACAATTTTATTATAATGGAGTAGATTGGTATTTAATAATATTAACATAGTCTGTAAAATATTCTTAGGATGAATGTTGTAATGCTACGTTTTACATCAGGAATGTCCATAAAAAGACAAACCATGAAGCATTTGTACAACAATGTACAGTGAATGACCTCATAAATATAAAAATATAAAATGCCAAATACACTGGCAGGCAAATGTCTCATCCAAGAAAATCAGGTTGTAAAATAAATGTCAAGTGCTGCGAATGGAATTAATGGATTTGAGATTTGGTAGGATTGTGTGATGTCATTGTGATGGTGATATCCGAGAAACATCTGCTTACAATGCACACAGCAGACATGTAGCACTTACTAACTGAAATTCTGGTAAATTGTTTATCATATTCAAATCAAACGGAAAATATTTGACCACCAAACACAAATCCAGCAGGGAAGTCTACAGGTTAAAAGGTACATACCCTCAACAAGCACACCCATCAAATTATCCTCCAAAACAAGCTATTATAAGATCCACTCATTCCACACCAAATGTTTGCCACAAATGAACCACAATACCTTGTCAAGGAGCATAAACCATCACGCAAACTCCGGTCATCCACACAGCGGTTTTTGGCTAGCCATCGAACAAGGGCGGTCACTACATCGAGCGCTTTCAGGCGCACTTCTGCGGACATCTGGCACGCTCTTCCTTCCAATATTAGAAAGCCACTGGAGCTATGCACTTTTCAATCTAGATTGAAAACTAATTTCTTTCGACCTGTTTTTTGTGTTTAGTTTGTTGTCCTTCCCCCATCCCTCCAATTAGCATGGTTGGCTACATACAGTGCAAAAGAGGTTCAACATACATACACCACTACTTTCCGTTTGCAACAAAAACCCTTTTGCCACTGGTTAGCTATCCTAAGAGGCATGCACTTGCATCTGTCACGCTACCCTCCCCTTAGTCTGTTCCCGTCAACGTCGCAATGCCTTGCGCTATTTGCATGCCAGACAGACACCCACACTGAAGATGTATGTGCCATTCCAGGGACACTTGTTGGGCTGATGCACCACCCACAATGGGCCACTCTCGTCCCGTCTGTGCCCCAGGGTGAGGCTGTGCCAACCTCCGCGTGGCGAAATGTGACACTGGGAACCAAAGCATTCGAAGACTGGGATGAAAGGGGCGCCACTGGGCAAGCGGTCCACAAGAGGGGCCAACAATCTAAGCTCACATCTAACAAATGCTCCTCCAATACAAGCTGCTATTGTAGGTCAAACATCGTGTCTTATAAACATGATACGCACTTACGCTGTGCCAGCATTGGCCCCTTACACAGATAATATACACTTTACCTTCAGAGTCTGGAAGTACTTTTACGACATTGCCACAGAGCAGACTAACAAGGCGGGCTTGGCTTACATGGGGTTTTTTTGTTCAGTCTGTCAGTGAGTTATAGAACAAAAAGGTAAATGGCACCACACTAAATTTTTGCAAGTGCCACTAGCGGTGCCAAAAGCTTGTTAATACAAGATGGAGATTAGGCTCATGGCACTATATTTAACTTCCTGCGATTATCTTTATTTTTCAGCGCTACTATTTGCAAAACTATCATGTCTTTACTAATGGACATTAATGCAGTTAAATTACCTCTAATACATATCTCTAAATGACTAATGTAACCTGTTTTCAGTATTATTGTTATTATCTTTCACAATATAGCTGTATAAACTGTCAACAATTATATTTGGTCTTTCCTGGGACATTTTTAGCTTCAAGAGTACAATGAGATCCAGATATGAGAAATGTGGATGCAGTATTATTTGACTTTGTAATAGGGTGCCACACGTTGAATGTATTGAACACTTGGAAATGTATGGCACTGCCTTTATGGTGACAATCTACGTTGTGGCTGGATTGCTTCGAAGTAACACATTACTGTATTGTACAAGATGTGGTGTTAAGTTCATAGTTTAGTTAAATTGAGATCGCTCATCTCTTCATGTTAGAATCATTAAAAAAATGGCATGACCTGGCACTATATCACCACATTAATACGTTTTATTTTTAATATGACGTTCACACAGTGTAGGATTGTCTGCTTGTATGTTGAACTTCTTTCGCACTGTATGTAGCCAATTGTGCTAATCAGTGGGAAGGACAACACACTAAACACAAAAAGCTGTTCTAAAGAAATTATTTTTCAATGTAAAACAAAACAGAGTATATGACACAGTTCCATCTCTACTTTAAGCACTTTCTATATTTACACGAAGACCTATGTACACAAATCACCGCTTGATAGTGTTTTTAAAAGGCACCTATTGTGGTTGGAATGTCACACGATGATAACATGTGACCGCGAACCACCACACTCTCCCACCTGTTCTTCCTGGTGTTGATGTCTGATGCACCTAACTAGGTATTCACATCAGATTTCGATTACAATTTCCACAGTAATTTTTCAGGGTATGGGATTGAACCAGGTTTGCTGTGATGATACAACAGTTTTACTTACTTGGGCTCTACTACGATCTACCACGTAAATACACAGCCACACATACGCAAGCAAATGCATTCACACGAACACGCCCTTACACCACGCCGTCGTGATGGTATGTTAACTCCCTCACCGGGTAAACAAAAGGTCATTGGTTCGATCCCGACCCTGACGCCTGTATATTTTGAGATTGCATGTTCTTCCCGTGGTCGCGTGAATTTTTCTCTGGGTAAACCACTTTCTCCCTCCACGTTTAGAATCAACATGCGTTCATCAAGTATTTGGTTGCTTATAAATTTCCACATGACAAGCCACTTTGTTGGGCTGATTTGTAATAGCCAGGTGGCTTCTAAAAAAAAAGAGCTACAGAGCTCAGTGGGCCTTACCTGGTAAATTACAAAAAATGTTGTAATTTATTTTAAAGTTTTAATAATAAAAATGTCACAATTGTTTGTAATGGCATGCTGTACAGTTATTAAACTGGTGTTTTTTTATACTTTGCGGGCAAAGCAGCGCTCAAATGCTCCACCGCAAGGACCCATATTTTTCGTCTCATTGTCACCGTATGCCAAAACAAATCCACAGTTTTGTTGAGACTTGTGAGCCCAGTAATTTTAATTCCTGCAGTTATCCACAGTCTGGCCATTAAATTAACCGCCAGGGCTTCACAAAGATGATCACGCTGTAATTGTACCATTGTATAGATGAGCTGTATGAGTGATACAACACAATCAAGTACCTGAACCTTAAAAATAATATCAAGAAGTCATGAAAATATCGCATTAGTTAATGTCCAGCAGTGAGTGGAAATGGGCCAGCAAAGCTTAACTGTTCAATACAATGTTGTTATGCCATGAACTTTATGTTATAAATTCAGGGTGAACTTGTTTTTGTAAGATTTATACAAATTGGCACATTCTTCATATTGCAGCAACAAAAGAATGAAAATAACTACTGTGAGTAGGCGTGCCATATTTAGTTTTTAATTTAAACGTTTACTTATGGCCATTATTTATTGGATATTAAATCCAGGTTATGAAATATATGCACATTTTGTACCATACTTCAATAAGCAATAATGAAGAATGCTGCCATTGTTATGATTAGAATCTATTACATTTGCAAATAGGATCATTAACATCGTATGTTTAAATTCCATTTCGTCTGGAGTGAATGGAATGAACACTTATATTGTGCGTTTTCTGAAAATACACAATGCATATTTTCGAAAAATTATCACCATGTGCTCTGCATTTTCATATTTTCCACTTTTTTACAAGCACATCATATAACTTTTGAGCACCAAACTCTATCTATAAACATCGTTGATCTTATACATATTCATGAGGAGACTCAATAAAAGTCTGCTTAAAGAACAGCCGTTTTCGATGATTGTTCTCATATTGTGGTCTTGAAGGACAATTGATCACCAACACAATCTAAACCTATATTACCAACAGCAACAAAAATCGATGCGCATTTGCTTTTAAAATGGAAAAAAAGACGCTCGTGTTGGAACCCTTTAGGGACCCACTTTAGTCTCAGAAAACATCTCTGCGAAGCTTTAGGAAACTAGAATGACAACTTGTCCACCTGCATTTATTAGCGACTACCTGATCACATGTCAGCTCACGCATTGAAGGTTACGGGAGGATGCAGGAGGGGGCACACAGCCTGACATGTGGGAGCACAGCATTGAGAAAAACTGCGTGCTTTAGTGAGCCGGCTTGCATCAGGGAGTTTGGCAATAGTACGGCTCGTGCCATGGCTAATTTCCTGTATGGACATGGCACCTACATACAAGGCAGTGCATTCGTTCATAGTCACACGATCGTACAGAGTCCAGCAGTGCTGTACACTGCTGATAACGGAGGGAACATATCCACGAGTTGTCCAGGGCCAGTGATTCCATTTTCTTATGGCAGAGACCAATGCTTCCATAGGAAAACTGCTGTTGGCATTCTAACAACTGGTGTTCATTATCTGTTTACCAAGTCCAGATGCAAGGTGTGCTGCGCTGACCCTGACCAGGAATTGAACTTAAGGATTGTGATATATCCTGTTCATTACCTGATACTTTAGACCCATGTAAATGCAAGAGAAAATTACGATATTAAACATTCCTTCAGGATATTTCCCACAATATAAGTGCATATTGGCAAATGAAAATCAGTCAATGTTGACATTTGTTCATAAAAATTAACTCGCCAATTTTATATGTATTTCGAGGTTCAATCTGTTAAGTCTAATAATTCTGTAAGATAATGTTAAAGGCTTGTAGTGTAAGACCTTACACAAAAATATACATTTGTGAAGAACCACAATTTCAATTCGTTTAGTATAAATCAATCTTAACTCTTACCAATATAAATCATTCCAAAACTTGCCACTGTCAATCAACTTTTGTTTCCAATAATGCGAACATAAACACACGTGCACTATTGGAGCTAAAGGCACACAACTCTTATGGGGCTAGTATCTCACAGTATTCACATGCAATCTGGCAGGTGACCGAGTGGGCACACGTGTTGGCAGATCAAATCTCATCGAGTGCCAAGACTTAAACACAGGCATGCTGCCCTAAAGCCCACTCTATCCTGATACAAAATAGCAAATGGCACGTCCTGCGACAGTGTCTATTAATTCCTTAGACCAGGACCCCCTTTGAGAGATAATTGGAGTGCAGTTTATTTTCCACACACGCCTAACCCTTGGCTGTGTGTTGGATTCTACTTGTGCACCACACACCACCCTGTATCAAGCTGTCACATCCACTTTGGAAGATTTGCAAAACATCTGCCAATGGAAGGAGGCGGGTCTTTTGGCAAGAAATCACATCAGGAATGTACATCGCTTATCCATAGCCATATAAGCGTCTCTGTAGGGGCCTAGATGCGGGGTTGGTGGGGGGGGAGCAGAAGAAGAGGGCATTGTGGAACATGTGCTGTCATTGCCGGATACAGCACCTAAAATACAATGACAAAAGTCCTGTGGGAGTATCATATCAGCTTGATTTCACTGAGGTAGCGCTAATGCCACCCTCCCAACCCTGAACCCATGCTGTGAATACTGCACAGGATTATTCAGCTGCTGTGACCCACTTAACAACTATCTCTCCTTAAATGAAAAAATAAGAATAGGTTTTACCCTTTCTGGCAATTAAACAGGTGTTTCAAATATGTTCAAACACCAAATAGAAACCTTTTGCAAGGAATCATGTCTGCATTAACCACACAATACTTGTGGTGAACATGCAAACAAAACATGCTCTGATAATCTATGCATTGTCCTTGAAACTGATTGGTCTACACCAGAGATAGCTTTCTTTAGGATCAAGTCTCACCAGTGTCAGACCAGAGAACGCCAAAAGGCGAACAGCACAAAGACAATGCACTACCAGGGAATTTATATCTCGGGGTGAGCAACTACAAAATGGGACCTTTTTTCCAGTATCAAAGTATGAAAAGATAAGAATAGGTTTTACCCTTTCTGGCAATAAAATATGTTCAAACACCAAATATGCAGACATGATTCCTTGCCAAAGGTATCCATTTGGTGTTTGAACATCTTAACACCTGTTTGATTGTCAGAAAGGGTAAAACAAATTCTTATTTTTGCATACTTTGACACTGGCAAAAAAGGTCCCATGTTATCTCTCTTTTACCCTAAATAGTCTCTCTAAATATTATTGGACGTTTTATTTATCTATAAATGTGCAGTGTATGACAATGACATTTTTATTTAAACTAATGCCGGACATTTAACACTTAAAAGTTTTAAAATATAACCGACATTTGTGGACGTTTACCCGTGTAGAATTGTGAGGGTTGTGGTATAAATGGGCAGTAAATTATACCATTGTGTATATTTTCATATCAATCCTACATTCGTAGGATCAAAGCCACTATTGGCATTAAAAAAACAGTACATCTCCATATTAAATACGTTTTTAAATGTGTACGTTTATTTGTGTAAAGTTTAAATATGTAAATTTGTGGGGAGCGGTGGAGCAGCGGCAAGCGTGTTGTGCTGCGAACGCGGCTACCCGAGTTCGACTTCCGCTCATGGCCAACACTAGTGACAATTATCTGAACCGGTCCTGGGCCTCCTCTAGGTCGACTCAGCCTCAAATTAGTACCTAGTGCGGTGTGTAAACATCACCACTAGGGAGACAAAGGCGGCCGGGCATAATGCTGGCCACCCACATCCTCATGTGCCGTGCCTGCCTTCATTGGTGTTCTCTAACAGCACTAGCCCCAACAGTCTGTTAAGGCTATACGAGGGATCTTTGTCTTTGTTTGATATTTGGCCATAGATGTAAGTGGCAAGTGACGTCTGAAACTGGCCCAGACCTAATCTAGGTTGGCCCAGGGCTGAATGAGTGTGTGATGCAGTCTGTCTACATCAACCCTGGTGAGAGAAATGTAGCATGGCATGGTGCGGGCCCTCCTAGCACCTCACGTATCATACCAGTATTTACATCCAGTCACTATGCAAAGTCTAACCAGATACACAAGTAGATGCTAGTCACGTGGCTTGAAGGTGCACTTAGCCTGGCACAAGCACTTTAGTGATGCCACCGTCAATTAATGACAATCGGCGTTTGGTGTATATATTAATTTGATTGAAACAATCGGAATGTGAATTCAATACTCAGAAGAGTATTGATTTATGACGTTCAATTTCCATCTTGGTGCGATGTGAACGCATCCGAAGTCTTAGAGCTGCCGACCATAATTTTAGAATTGCGCTGTGTCGAACTGATTTGACAGAGCATCAGAACTAGCACATTAGCCAGATATAATTTCTTAATTTCCGTAATATGAAATAAAACCTCTTACAGGGCTTGCTGGACGTCTCGGTGAGGTCATCAACTCAAACCCTGAGGCTCCCCACACACATCAAATACCCGAATGAAAAAAACTTGTTTTCTCAGTGTTCTGCCCATACCTGTCAAATAAAGATCTCAATCTCTACCTCCTCCCTTCTCCCAGATTCAAATTAAACACTTTCCATCATCCATTCCAACACAGTGCCTCTGGTGATTGTCTACATTTTGTGGTAAATATGGCCAGTTGCAATGGAATTTTAATACAGCCCAATGGGCCAGAGTAGAAGTTGGTAATGAGCAAGGTTGTAACACTTTAACATTACCGATTTATTTGTATGGCTAATAATAGTGACTTATTTTTAACACACTCATTTCAAATAGTTATGACGTAATCCCGCGTTATTGACCAGATAAAGAAATTGGAACCACGATAGTTTTGCCACCTCAGGTGTGACTGGCAAGCAAGTTATCCGGTCTGGGCTCATTGGCTACAGTGAGGGATGGAACTGACCATGTTGAAATAAAACGTAATAGTTGAGTGGTTTTAGCTATTGGGAAAAACATTTTGGGTAAGACAATAAAAAAACAGCTTGTATGACGTGATTTTCTTAAGGCATGCGTTCACTATATGAAATCTTGAATGAACAAACCTATTTAATTCCATTTAAAAATAAATTTTCTGGGCATATAAAAGTGGCCTGTTTTTTTTCCATACCACAAAATACTAAATGTGCACATTATTAGGCAATGGAAAGCATATTTTTCAGAGGATCTTGCTCAGCATTGAATTTCTCAGATCATTATAAGATAGCTCATATAAGCAAATCCTGTGAAAGGGCTTTCTCTTCTTCAGTCAGCTCTGGTCATCTCAAGCAAGGAGGCTCAAGTTATAAGGGCACATCTGTGAGTCAGAAACCATTGCCCAGAGGGCACGTCACTCCAAACAATGAATGGGCTTGAAGTCTCATCCCTGCAAGCACAGAGAATCAGGCTTCAAGGTCCTGTCCGTATGCATTTAACGGCAAGGCTGTTAGTCGCTCATTAGCCTGATCAAAAGCAGCGTTGTACGTAATCTGAGAAGCAATACTAACAGAAGGCAACGACGCACAACCATCGACCTCACTCCAGCTCGGGTCGGGGAGTCAAGCCAGCGTGCACAGAGGTGATGGAACGTAACGGACAGCATCTGTCCTGGTGTCCATCTGTGCTGGTCGACATAGACACGATGGAGGCTTCCTTGTGTCACGAGTCTGTGCTTTGTTATATATATCATGCATTTACGATGGTTATGTTTTCTGTAAAGCCAAGATATATTCCGCACTTGTAAACACACACTTGTGGGTGTGGAAACACTGAGATGAGCGATGGAGATTGACTGATAAAATCATTCCAAATACCAGTGTCATCAACTTTATATTGATGTAAACAAAAATAACTAGTTTCATTTAATTTTAAAAGAAACGTCAAATGTATGAACACTTTAAATACGCTCTTCCATTAAAAAAACGGCCACATTTGTCTCTTGCTTGTTACTGTGGTTAACGTTTGGTTTAAGTCTGTAAAAAGGAACCTTGATACGGTACGTTACTGAAAGAGTTTCCTCAAATGTGAAATGAATCATGAATCGTTTTTTTAACTACTGGCCACACACTGGGTATTATTCGCAGCCTTTAACTGTTCATTCATAAAACATGTTTGCAGTAACACAGCAACTATGAATAAAGGTTGTTCAGAGGCTTCATTCAGCAGCGGAATGTATATGCAGATCGTTGACTGCAATAGTTGTGTGTTTATCAACTTGTGTGATTGAATGTGGAATGAATTTGTACATATACTGTACTGCATTTTCAGTAACCGCATGGGAAGTCGAACTGCTAAAATCACTATTTAATAACACACAAGGCTTATAATTTGGAAAATTGTCTTGTAAGTAATGATCAAAAACGACTTGTCATATGCTCACAAACGAATCTGGCATAAAGCTACAAAGGCATATTAATGTTTGTTACACTCTGATATGATTTCATGTTATGTCGTCACTGATTACTTCTGGGTCTATTTATTAACCAATATTAGTCAACAATTGTGTGTGTATTTACTATAGTTTCACACCATCGCGTAAATATAAATCTATAACAGAGACATCAGTTGTTTTCATTGGACTGTGACCAGAAATTATTTTTTTTTAAATCTGTGTTGTATGTTAGAGAGGGTTCAATCCTGCAGCTCATTCCTTTGAGGATCCACTTATTCAAATGAGCTAGCCAGCCACAATTAAGCAATATTGAGCAATATCGAAGGAAGCTAGCATATTTTCTTTGGCTAGCCCCCTATTTTCTGTGTGAAAGCCCCATCCCACCCATCATACTACACTTCCCTATCACTCTCTCCGAAGCAAATGCTAATTACGAGCGCAATGTTCTTCGTAATAGGTGATTCTACTTTTGAGACTAGATTGCGTTTTAAGCAGGCACGGTGATATCATCAGGTTTACCAACGTGTTCACTCAACGAATTGAAACTGAATGCAATGATTTATGGCTTAACTGCAGTGAACCTATTTTCTACATCTGCCACGGAGAATACAGAAGACCTGGGAGAGATGTCACAATTTCCCAAACATCACTCAAGCTTCAGCACGCTTCTCTTCCACGAACGGTGGCCATTGCTCAGGCAAGAAGCATCACACACACAGGTGCAATTGACCTCTGAAAAAATGATGATTTCTATTTGAAGAAATCGCTTCTCTTTAATCGTGATATTTTTTTGCATGCTACTATAAGTCGCAGAAAAGGTTGATGAAAACAGATGCAATGCATTAGCAATAGATCCACGAACCACACGTGCATTCCGAGCTGACCACATGTGCTGTGCGATGATGTGAGCTATCTAATGATGATCAATGACATATACGTTGGTGTCCTGGAATTGCCCCACATGGCAAAGGGGGAAAAAATCTACCCTGTCCAAGCTGCCCACTTTTAAATAAGAGCCAGTGCGTGAAAACTGCCTGAGATTCCACTGTCCGTGCCTGTTTCGCATCTTGACATTAATGGAAATGCACTTTAGTTTATTTGCAGTGAATGACAAATGCATTAGACATTTTGCCATCAACACCACTGTTTGGAAGCTGTATTGAATGTATTACAGATGAGCTGTTTTATGTTGAAGGTCATGCCTGAAAGTGACCCAAAAAATACAGCTGTTCTTTCTCCCCCAGTATTGCGCATAGATAGACTTGTGTTTAGCCAAGATAGAAATACCGTGTTTCTGGCACGATGATGCAATGTGTGACCACATGCATATACAATACATGTCTCTGATGAGCTATAGAAAGTGCTGAGGGCAAACATCTGAAATGTAACATTTCCATTTAGTTTAGATTAACTTAAATGCCTTTATTCACGCATTAATCACATACAGTTATTGAAAAGAGGCATTGATAGAGATGAACACAGTATTAACAAAAATATGAAAATAATTTTACATTATTTAAATGTTTTTTTGTCTTGCCATATATAAACAAGGTAGCATTGAATTAGCTAAGGCTAACTCCATTTTCCTTTAATTTCATTATGGCTGGGTGGTTGTTGTGGTTCGAGTGCCCAAGTCACCAATGGAAGGTTGTAGGTTCAAATGTCGCTTGACTCAGCGATTGGTAATTGATAAATAAAGGACCCTTAGTGAAAAGATTATAGCACTGTATTATCCTGTAGAAAGAATGGATCCTGTTACAGGAATGTGGAAATGTCACCATCGGCTCAAGATGACCAGTAGAAATAAGCACTCTGTTGATCATGTGAGCAAGAAAAAACATAGCCCGTCAACATTGAAAATTAACCACACATGTAAAATGTCTTGTTTTGTGTGAAAAGTATATTGCGTATTATAATTATGGATTATCCTCCATTTACTAAATTGTATGCTGTACGTATGGCATGTGCTTCTCCCTCTAAGTGAGGCATGAACGTGCAGAGGACAGAGAACACACAAGCCTGGGTCTCCCCCAGTGGGGTACAAAGCCCATTTGGGGTGACAGAGATCATGTTTAGGTGTGCCACGTGACTGCAAACGTGACGTGCTGGACAAGCTATGTAGCTTCGTTATCTCACAACTCTGCACCTCCGATTAGCACGGTTGGCTATGTACGGTGCAAAAGAAGTTCAACGTACATATGTGCATATGACACAACGAAGCCAGCAGAGGAATTACAATGGAAAAATAAATATATTATTTGAATCAAAGCTTTTTGCATTGAGTAGGAGTTCAATTAGCGCTTAGTGCACCCTGGCCTCACCTATGCAGACGGTGTCTGCACTGCTCGTGCACTCCTGCTGCACCTCCTGGTCCTCGGAGCAGGATGAACACGGCATGCAGGGCTCCACATCGCTGCTCTCCTCCGAGTAGAAGCCGGACATGCAGGGCGCGCACGATGAGTCCTCGTCGGGGGAGCACTGCACGACGACACCGAAGCCCGGCGGGCACACGTGGCACTCGACGCACGCCCCATCCTGCGGGTTCGCGAACAGCCCGCTGCTGCACTCGCACACCGTGTCCTCTGTGCTGGTGCAGGGCGCATGCACGCGCATCCGTGCGGGACACAGCGAGCAGGGCACGCACTCCTCCACGTGGCTCTCTGTGGCAGAGAACGTCACGCCTGCACGGGCGTGGGGAATAGATGGCAGAACGGGGGCGGGAGGCAATTAAATGTTCGCATTCATTACACACAAAGTGCGAGCCACAAATGAACCACAATACCTTGCTGATCTCGTCAAGGAGCGTAAAGCCATCAAGTGAACCCCGGTCCTCGTCGCAGCAGTGTCTGTTGGCTAGCCATCAAACAAAGATGGTCAAAGCATCGCGCGCTTCCAGATGCGCTTCTGCGGTCGTCTGGAACGCTCTTCCTTCTGATATTGGGAAGACACTCGAGTTATACACTTTTAAATCTAAATCGAAAACTAATTTCTTTAAAACTGATTTTTGTGTTTAGTTTGTTGTCTTTCCCCTGCATCTCCATTTTTGCAAAGTTAGCTACGTACGGTGCGAAGGAAGTTTGGAAAACATATACATAAGATTAAGCAGTCCTGTTGTGTTGGCGGGTCGAGGGCTTGAGGACTCAACACTCCTGAAAAATTGTTATTTAAGTCAACAGTTTTTTTATGCTTGAAGGGGCTGGATGAAATGAAAAATTAAAATTATGGGAGCTGCAGCCCCCTCCTCATATACACAGTTGAAGGCGAAAGCAAAATGCATGATATAGAAAAGCAGATCGCATTGTTACTCATTCTGTGTCACGTTTAAATTGTATTAAAAGTGTTGTGTAAGATGGTGTCATGCCCCTCACTCTGGCTTTTTCCATGCCCCCCCCCTTCCCTTGTAAACAAAGACGCGGTTGCAATGAAGATTCCTCATTACACGGGCGCTTTTGTAAAGCGGCACTGTGTTTTAAGTGCACGCTGCTCATTAAACTTGAGCAGAGGCACAGTTTAACTTTCGTGGTTTATGGATTGAATAGGCTGCACAAAATTGGCAGTGAGTGATGCGTGTGTGTGGTGTTGGCAGGGACCATTGCAAGTGCATGCGCTTGCAACGATGAGTTGGTGAGCAGAACATTGGGCGGCTAAAACACAAGCTAGCACAGTGGGGAGTGCAGGTCAATCACCACAGTGAGTTCACCCCGAATATCTGATTCTGTCCCCTGCCCTGCAAGCAAGCCAGCCAAAGTAGCCTCAAAGTGCACCTCACCTGACAGAAGTGCTGTGGTAATGTCACAGCTTAAAACAGTCAGAAAAACAATTCCCCTGTTGATATGTAAACTCCTTTGTCAATGCGCTCTCCTTCCACCCAGCTTAAAATACGCTGCCAAGCGTATTCTTCACCTGAGTACGGCTGCTTGTGTTGTGGCCAAAACGTCGTGAGAATTGTATTATGTTTTATTTTTATTATTTTATTATTTCCCTTCTACATGACTTTACCGAAAGAACCAAGAATATAATGTCACAGCTGTTATGTAATGGTCGGCTTTTTAATCTCAGTCTCTATTTTTCTCATCCGCATTGTGCATTATATTACTTGCAAGTACTTTCAGCCCATCTGTTTTCAGCGATATATATTTACATCTAAGAGGATTCCAATCACAAAGGAAATGCATTCCGTTGGGTGCCGAGTGAACAAATCTCCGTGTCACGGCTTACAACGCTAAAATATTTCATCGCCAAATGGGATTGCTTTGAAGGAAGTTAAAACAGTCAGAAAAAAATATGATTTACCAATTGCCACTGCTAGGGAAAATGATGCAACCCCATTTACCTTGCTGATAGAAAAATCTAAATTCTGAGGTAAATTGTTGCGTCGCAAAGTGTAGCATTGGACATCAACATGCAATAAATGGCAATCATATGATAATTTTTTTCACGACACTTGTGAGACTGTTTAAAGAAATTACTGAAAAGTACGATGGCAATGAGATACCCTTACCCATATAGGCATATCCTAACAACGCAGGTTTAGTACCCCTTTACCACTCTCACGTAACATTACACGCAATAAATCAGTGTTAATGTCAAATCCTTTCTGTAGGGCATTATATATTGATATACTCAAATGGAGTTATGCCTACAGAATGTTCGAATGACACTGATCAGGGCATTGACTGTAAACAGCAGCTCCGAGGAAAACTACAACTCAATCAATACTCCATTACCCTCTAATATGGCACGCGCAAAGGTCAACACTATGGCCCCTCGCTCATTTAGAAAATTTCCTCCGTTCTCATTGGGTCTAATAATACCAGGACCATTAAGCTCACACGTGTGATTATAACTTAATATGTATAGTATATGTAAGTGTACGCATACTTCATTTTGCATTGTGGTTTTTTTTGGTCAGATTATTTAAATCTCCCTAAAATAGCGTGACCAAAGAGAGATTTCAAATCACTTCACTGTCAGTTTCCTGATGCTACCCGAACAGACGAAGCGACATCTGCACTTTAAATAACAACATACACGATTAGAAACCATTTAAAGAAAACACATACAGTGAGGGAAAAAAGTATTTGATCCCCTGCTGATTTTGTACGTTTGTCCACTGACAAAGAAATGATCAGTTTATAATTTTAATGGTATGTTTATTTGAACAGTGAGAGACAGAATAACAACAAAAAAATCCAGAAAAACGCATGTCAAAAAATATTATAAATGTATTTGCATTTTAATGAGGGAAATAAGTATTTGACCCCTCTGCAAAACATGACTTAGTACTTGGTGGCAAAACCCTTGTTGGCAATCACAGAGGTCAGACGTTTCTTGTAGTTGGCCACCAGGTTTGCACACATCTCAGGAGAGATTTTGTCCCACTCCTCTTTGCAGATCTTCTCCAAGTCATTAAGGTTTCGAGGCTGACGTTTGGCAACTCGAACCTTCAGCTCCCTCCACAGATTTTCTATGGGATTAAGGTCTGGAGACTGGCTAGGCCACTCCAGGACCTTAATGTGCTTCTTCTTGAGCCACTCCTTAATACTTTGGTCTTGGCCATAGTGGAGCGTTTGGAATCTGATTGATTGATTGCTTCTGTGAACAGGTGTCTTTTATACAGGTAACAAGCTGAGATTAGGAGCACTCCCTTTAAGAGTGTGCTCCTAATCTGAGCTCGTTACCTGTATAAAAGACACCTGGGAGCCAGAAATCTTTCTGATTGAGAGGGGGTCAAATACCTATTTCCCTCATTAAAATGCAAATCAATTTATAACATTTTTGACATGTGTTTTTCTGGAATTTATTGTTGTTATTCTGTCTCTCACTGTTCAAATAAACCTACCATTAAAATTATAGACTGATCATTTATTTGTCAGGTGGGCAAACGCACAAAATCAGCAGGGGATCAAATACTTTTTTCCCTCACTGTACGTGTCAATACCAATAGATTGTAACATGATTGAATTCCCTTTGGATTCCCTCATGTTTGTACGTACAGTAAATGGTAGCTACGCAATGAAGCAAGAATGTAATTATTGTACAACAGCAAGTAAAACCTCTGACCGTCCGGAGAGTGTTGTGATGTGTAAACTTTGAGCGTGCATTTCTACAACAAACCATATCCCTCATATGTCCTCTATAAGCGGCTACTATGTGTATATTAAAAGATGTAAAAAAATATTACGTTAAAACATTGAATCATCGAGTAGCTACAATACTGTTCTCTGAATCATCACAACCAATTGGGGGGTGGGTGTGAGTGGGATGTGAATCATTACATCTTTGCGAGCGACTGCCTTTGCTCGGCAGTCATGTCAGGCCATGGCAGGACATGTGGATAATTTGATCATGACCCATTGTACTATTTTTGTCTTGTTAATACCAGTCCAATAATTCAATTGTGCTCATCTGTCAAATCAGTCACTTTTTGTTCATCCTAAACTTATAATTACAGCATATCATATTATTGGTTCTTTCGGTAAAGTCACGTAGAAGGCAAATAATAAAATAATATGAATTTAAAACAATAAAAATTCTCACGATGTTTCAACTGCAACACAAGCAATCATCATCAGGTGTGAAATTCACAGCAAGAAAATTTGTGTTATATTTATATTATTATTTTATTTTATTATTTCCCTTCTACGTGACTTTACCGAAAGAACCAAGAATATGAATCCCTGCAGTCACGAAAGCTTTAAATCAACATTTTACAGCATATCAGTTTATCAAAATGCACACTCCAGACTCTTTGTGATGGAACAAAAACATTTCAGCTGATCAGCATTCTTATTGTGAGGTGTACTATTGCTTCAGTTTATCTGTTTCTAAATGGGCATTCGTCTGACTTGCTAATTTATTTGATGTTATGCCACATTACACGCATACGTTTACAGATTGTGGGTGTAAGTAATTAAACAAAGGCTTAATAACCCAGACAGAGCATGTGCACTATCCAGTGTGAGAATGAATTCGATGTACAGTAGTTTATGAATATGTATGCAATGTCAACGCATGTCTGATGAACGTACACAATTCTTACAAAATGACGTAAACGTAACACATTCAAAAGATTAATTCCTTGGGCTGACACACCAGTCACTTGAGGGAATTTGGTTCTGGTGAGGTCATATAGGGGCCAAATCACTATTCTGACTACAGTCAATTTAAGGGTCTCTCTTAGCAACAGGGCCCTGGCTTAATCGGCATGGGTGAAGCCATGAAATTAACAAATTCCACGAAACATCCAAGCAATAGACTGCAGATGAACAAAAGTTGCAAAGAATAATACCAACATTTTAGTTTTATTAAGATTGCATTCATGTGGACACATATAATACACGTGGACACATATAATACACGTGTCCCCTTGCCAATTCTACGTCATATGTGTTGTATATGCAAAAGAAAAACACCCTAACAGATAATACAAAAAGACAACGCCAAATGTATTAGCACAAATACCAAGGGGGCTTTTGAATGTCAGAAAGCTGACCCCATTTTTGAGAACAGTAAAAGGTTTGGGGTATAACGTTCCAAAGCCGATTTGCATGTGTAGTGGGTTCCAGGACACTTTCGACGACGTAGTTGGAGGCACACTTATTTATTAAGTACCAAGTACAGAACAGGCCGGGATGTACAACACTGGAAGGGGTATCGGCCCCTTCACCCGTATAACTGGGAGGTCAACTCTCTAGGTCACAGCTAGCCTACTCCTAGGTCCTCCACTACCGGGCTAGGGGAGGCTAGCTAACCCAGCCCTGGTTAAGCTGGGATTACGGCACCCTGAGTCCCCAGACTGGCTCTGACAAGAGCATCGGCTCTGGGCTCTCGGGGCCACGCCACTGGCTCGCCCTGGTCGGCCCTGAGAAGGACAGCGATCCAGGGGAGTCCCAGGGCCTATCTAGCAGATCTTCTTTCTTCACTGGTTAAAGCTGAACACACACTGCCCCGAGCCCTCCGGCTCACCGCCTTATATATCAACTCCCCCACTGAGGGGTGGGGCCGCGGGGGATCCCAGCTCCGTGTCAGCCCCCCAGGCTGAACGGTGCGGACGTCGCTGTAAGCACCTCCTCGCGTACAGACATAGCCAAGCCCAGTGTGTTTGTTTCCCATCCGTAACAACTCTACAACACCCCCTCCGTAGCACCTCTACACATGCACACAGGCATACAGACAGAGCAACGGTGTAAGAGATAAACATCATACTAACAATTAATGTTATTTATTTAAATTCTATATACTGTACACAACTCCCATTCGTTCGTTCCTCAGTCCGCTTGCCCTGGCGAGAGTCGCGTCGGCAGCATGTTGAGTAGGGCGGTCCAAACCTCCCTTTCCCTGGCGTCTGACTCCAGCACTACATTGCTATACACTATACACTACTATACACAGACTCTAGCCCCCCATTAGAATACACTATACACTACTATACACAGACTCTAGCTCTACATTAGTATACACTATATACTACTATACACAACACTATAAACTATACACTACTATACACGACACTATACACTACTATACACTAGTATACACAGACTCTAGCTCTACATTAGTATACACTATACACTACTATACACAGACTGTAGCCCCACATTAGAATACACTATACACTACTATACACGACACTATACACTACTATTCACAATACACTACTATACACAGACTCTAGCTCTTCTTGGGGAATTCCCAGGTGTTCTCAGGCCGACATAGTCCCGCCAGCATGTCCTGGGCTGGCCTCGGGGTGGTCGCCCTGTGGGACGTGCTGCTGCCCAGTAGAGTTCCAGGGGGAGTCTACCGGGGGGTCATCCTTACCAGGTGCCCGAACCACCTCAACTGGCTCCTCTCGATCCGGAGGAGCAGCGGCTCGACTCTGAGGATCTCACGGATTACCGAGCTCCTCACCCGATCACGGAGAGTGAGCCTGGCAACCCTGCGGAGAAACCTCATCTCGGCCCCTTGTACCTGCCATCTCATCCTTTCTGTCATTACCCAAAGCTTATGACCATACGTGAGGGTGGGCACGTAGATCGATCTGTAAATCGAGGGCTTTGTTCGAGAACTCAGCTCCTGCTTCACCACCATGGAACAGTACATCGCCCGCAAGACTGCGGACGCTGCACCGATCCGCCGGCCGATCTCCCACTCCTACTTATACCATTACTCGTGAAAGAGACCCCGAGGTACTTCATCTCCTCCACTAAGGGCAGCTGTTCCCTCCTCACCTGGAGAGAACAATCCACTGTCTCCCGTTATTTTATGTTATATTATTATATTGCTAAAAACAAATAACATCCACTAATCATAATTATAAATTGTCTATCTACTGCTGGATAAAGGTCTACCCATGCTGTCGCCATCTCTCAAGGTTCAGTGCTGCTACATGCCATCTGCTGCACATAAACTGATCTCATCCGCTCCATCTCTATGATGGTCAACTCCCTCGTGACGCATTCCTTTCGTTGGCTGGCACGCAATCACCATTCTTATCCATGTGCCATCATCCTGTCTCGTCATGTTTTCTGCCCAGTCCAATTGGACTCTCTAAATTTTCAATATGTTTCTGATTCGTGTTTGTTCCGCGAGCCATGTGTTCCTTTTTCAAGCAGTCAAATTCGAATACTGCATGTAGCAACAAATAGGTGAAATTGGGCTTGTGAATACCATAGTTAATGTGCCAATAAAATAGGTGTGTCATAAGTACTCCACATCATTCTGATAAAGCCTGCAGTCAAACAAAACCAAGGGGAAAAAATGTGCACGCTTGCCACATCGGTAGAGAGAGTGTGTTGTGTGTGCTTCCGCGGTTTGGCTTTACTGTCAAGGCAGGGCTGGCACTGTGTGTTGTTGTGTCCCTGGCACGGCTCCGCCACTCCCATGCCAGGCGGACACTCCAAGCAGCATGTGCCATCATCTGTGAAGGTCTTGCTGGGACATGAACTGAATGCCCCACATGCCTGTAAAACATGGGGCAGCGCAGAAAACCGTTAGTCGTGTCTCTCCTTGAGACATTTAGGGTGTGTCGGGTTGAGAATTTGACTTTTACCCAAATCAACCAATGTTCAACTTCAGTGCGCGTCACGACAAATTTTCAGCAATTAAATATTTGTAAACACAATGCCAACTCTTGCTGCTCGCCAGAACAGCTCCACCATTAAACTGCAGCAATCACGTTGTGCTAATATGTTGTGCTCGGACAAAGTGACTTATTGAGTAGAAACATTATCAGCGATGTTATTCACAGTGCTACCACTGCCTACCAGAGCAGGCAGTGGTAGCCAAGCCAACACTTTAAAATTGTGGCCTGTGACAGAAACCTTGACAAATTTGATGGGATTGGCCACAAAAATGAATTCTCAATTGGTTCAGATTGCCTAAATTTAAAGAGAGCAGAGTCAATGAAATATTTAGTGGGAGCTAAATATGATGCTTTGTACAACATTAGTTTGTACAATTGCCTCTATGGTATAATGCAGCAAGGTAAAATAAACTCTGCATCGGCCTACCCAAAATCAAATGAGAAGTGGCCTAAGTTACAGATGACTAACGCGTGAGAAGATATGGCTATCACATCTTCCAAACCTGTCTGGTCAATGAAAGAATGAGCCCACGTTCTCTTTGAAAGCAGCAAGCCCAGAACCTTGAGGGGACATTTACAATGAGAGGATGATGTAGAGTATTGACAATGAGAGGGCGATGTAGAATATTGACCGGGAATAAGTCCCTTTCTAGATGAGCTGTGGGAAAAAAAACAGCACCTTCTTTCTTACTAGAGAAACACAGTTTAATACCCATACAAGTTGGTCAGACCTTCATTATGGTAAGTGCAGGCAACGTGGATAAATACGAAGACCATGGAAGGCAAACTGGAGCAACGTGTAAACAACGGTAAAGCAGGCTGTAATTTGATTAGGAGAACAGTCCTCTGGGCTTTGTGAGCTACAATAACATCGCGTATAGAGTGCCCTGTGTGTATTATCTGCAGGCATATACCCTCCAGAATTTGAGCCGACAGTAATCAATCATGTGAGTAATGTTATCAATACCAAACGTTGTTTACTTCACATTGGCTTTGGGCAAATGCGCACGACAATTCCGCTCACAAAGGGGCACATGAATACATCGCTGCTAGTTTGAACACGATTGAATGCACAAGAATTGCTCAAATGTTTTGACAGGAAAAGCTGGATATAAGCTTAGCCCTTGGAAGGCCGCGTGTGCTTCTATCAGAAGTTTCCCTTTGCCTCCCCCCACCAGTGCAATGTAAACAAAGTGTTGCTTATCACTGAGCTGTTGCCGATTTAACTCAAATAGTAAGCAGAGACGGTATCTTTCATACTTCGATCTTTCCACGTGCAAGTAAGTGTTTCTTTATGCAACCAATTGGCCCCTTTTGCCTTGTGAGAGCGTGTAATTTCAGCAGCATTGATTCAATACGAGCAACCTCTTATCAGTTTAAATATACGGTGTCATATCGGCAGTCAGGCTTGCTGGAATAAATGCTGATGAAAGGCCAGATGTTATAGGTGCGGAACCTTTCTTTAAGATGTGGGTCCTACTCTTAGGTTTTTTTCGGTAAAGTCACATAGGTAAAAATAAAAAATGATAAAAATTGTTTTTATAATAACAATAGAAATAATAATAGAAATAAAATAATAAATCACGACGTTTCCGAGGCAACACAAGTCTCCGTCATCAGGTGGGACCGTCACAGCTAAATTTACTGTATCAAGTGATACTCTTAGGTTTTTTCGGTAAAGTCACGTAGGTAAAAATAAATAATAATAAATAATATAAATAATAGAAATAATAGAAATAAAATAATAAATCACGACGTTTCGGAGGCAACACAAGTCTCCGTCATCAGGTGGGACCGTCACAGC
>CM025610.2:19689994-19726793 GCA_014621495.2 Entosphenus tridentatus
CCCAGCCCCTCCCTCCCCTATCAGCACTTCCCCACCCTCCCCTCTCCACCCAGCCCCACCCTCCCATTTTTGGATGAACGACGGACGGACACAATAATCCCCTGTGGCCTGGTGTAATCAGGAGGTTCCTACCCGTATTACTGTAATTTCAGCTGTAGCTGAGTACTATGACCTAAGAGGTGACATGATGGAGGGACTCAGCACTTTAATGCCATTGATTTTCACCCAGTGGAACGTGTAATGTTCTATGGGAAACACTGAATTTTTCAAAGGAACGCAAAGGAAAGCAATTTTATTATTTTTTTCCTTTATTGTCTCTCATTGCCATTTGTATTGTGATTAGCAAAATGTTTGTAACCCTATTATAAATTTTATTTTCCCACAATATTTCCCAATACAAGCCAATGTTGTGTGTGCTTTTCCTTCCAAGCATGTGTGTATTGGTTATAGTTACACAATTTATCAGTGTTGAGCAGGTACTGCCGAGAATCTGGGTTCAAATCATGGTAGCAGTCTGTGATTAAACTAGGTTTTCAGGTGTAGTTTCAGCTCAGTCTTCAAAGACTGCACACACAAATCCATCACGTAAAATGTTTTTCCTTAAGTCAGCTCTGTGAAATATTATTGGGTTCACTGTCATGTGATTAACATTACTCTCATATGCCTAGCAGGTGGGTTCCCTTTACCTTGTGGGTCAGAGGTCATATTCTTGGTTCTTTCGGTAAAGTCACGTAGAAGGGAAATAATAAAATAATACAAATTAAACATAATAAGATACAATTCTCACGACGTTTCGGCCACAACGCAAGCAGCCGTCCTCAGGTGAAAAACAGGGCTGTCGGAAAGACAGCGTCACGAAAGCTTGAAATCGAAATTTGGTCAGAGGTCACTTTAAGGAATCTCAGCTCTGTAATATCATGTCACCACGAAGCAGTTGCGGCAATGCCATGACAGTGGCCATGTCTGCCTTAAGATTTCTCCTTCCACTGCCTCTGCTCCCATCTTAACCCCACACCAGAATACAAACACACGTTGATTGAACATGACAACACTACTTGGAGGGCAGATGTGATGGTTGAGCAGAGGGTACACCATGCCAAGACGTCCTCGTGATGTGAGTGCTGCCTCAGCATTGCCCTTAAAATCAATTGTGAACACGAACTTGACCCAAATCACCCTTCACTCTTGAGCATGTCACAGGACCAAGCATGAGCACACGTTTTAAAACTGAGTTACCAGAAGGCTGGTGGAACAAAACATCATGAACTTTCCAAAACGACTCTAATCACGTATTTTTCAATATCCCACTTCCCAGAAGGACTGTGTGTATTCTTGGCCTTCGTGTAAAAACCAAGATATATAATGAACACGCCTGCAGTGTATATATTAACTCCTAAGGTAATCACCAGAAACTTAGAACCACCAGTCACTAGTTTAGAAAAAAATCGATTCCATCCCCAACACAAGTAGCAAAGAATGTTTACCGTTGTCTGACATTTTCTGTATTACCAGTGGCAATGCCTATAATTCTATGTTGTGCACAATTTCAAATAAAATTAACCACTGCGTAAAAAAAAAGAGATCCAACAAAAACCTCCTTCACATTATTAGTGATATAAGTTAATTCTTATAGTTTAAACCAAATAAAGGTATCCTTTGCATTAAAATGGAATTGGTTCATCTTTGATGTTGGGAATTTTATTATTGCTGTGAAATATATATATATAATTTTCACAGAGTGCATTTAATACATGCTTGTAGCACTGTCCATCGGTGCGTATTGACTTTTAAATGGGTATTTTTGACAAAATTATATCCATAGCCATTCAATTCAGGAAATAAATATTTTAAATAATGAGGTATTGCTGTAATGCAGATAATTTATGATGTCAAAGGAAATAAATCAGACTTTGTTACGAAGTTGGTATCATGTTGTAAGATGCCACAAAAAAGGGCTTAATTTAGTATATTATGGCACAACAAAATATAAGGCATTGTATGCTTGCCAGATGAGACCCTCTAAGAATGATTTAGCTTCCGTGTTAAAACCTAAGAGTTTGAGAGCCAGACTTACACCCGTAGGATGATTTACATGAAGTTAACTGCAAAATATAATTAGAATTTGTTTTGTATTGATTCCAGATTCAAAAAAATAGCACTCTTTCATGGAATAGCTTATCGTGTTTTATTTTCTGCACGATTATGTATTAACACTAATTCACAATACCCTCTTTTAAGAGAATGCCGCTTGGGATGTCTAGCCAATTCCCCAGCCAATTCCAAATTCCCCTGCCAATTCTGACAAAAATAGCTTCATTATGCGACTCCAAAAGGAATGTCATACATCAAGAAACAGTACAGAAATATTTTTTCTTTGCGATTGAGAAGCACGAATCAAAATCCACTTAAAATGTCTGCAGCTTACAGTTTTAAAAGCCAGTACTCCCATTACCGATTTTGGCAACTAGCATAGGAGAACGCACTTAGAATTTCACATTCAACCGAGCAGTGGCCAATTTTTGTGCATATCATCCACAGGCAGGTGCACACCACATTTCTTTAAAGCACTTTCATGGTTGCAAGATTTTTCATGTCAAGATATTAAATCAAAGGCAAGCGAGAGTGAGTCATATTAATGCAGAGATGAAACCAAAGATGGGAGCTGGTCAGGGAGTGCCACTTTGCAGATAAGTGCAGAGTGCGAAAGTGAGGTGCAGCGTCCACCTCGAGGCGGGGATAGTGGAGGCCATGGGGGTTTGGTTTTGGGATTTACCAGGGATTTGCAGTTGTGTGAGTTCAATACAATAGCATATGACCAATCTACAGTAATGTTAAACACTTAAAAAACATTGTTTTATTTCTGAATCTGTACCATTTTCTCACAAGATGTTGCAGTTATTGCACATCCATTTTAATGCACATTTTTCAATCACAGTTCTAATGACCTATTGCATTTGAATATATATTTCTGTTTTAAGGCAGTGTGATTGACCAATTTGTTAAGATTATTGAATATGAAAGGATGGATAATGCCTTCTTTTTTAATCCACGATAGTGAATTCGACGTAACTTTGTCAAAAAACAGCCACCAAAACAAAATTGTCCATAACTAGTTCTGAAGTCCCCTCCTCGATAGCGCCTTTATCCACACTCGCAGATGAATATGCCATGCTCAGAGTGTTAATCACATTGGAAATCAGACAAAACAAATCCTAAGTGATGATCAAATTATTTAACAACAATTGGTGACCATGCTTAAATAATCAACTCGCCATACTTGAGAACCAATCATCATATGACGCTGCAATGGTATTTATACATTGATATAAATGCTAATTCAAATTGTGTCGTAATATATGAAGGGGAGCTGTTCAGATTCAAACGCAGAATCTCTGTATTGCTGACTCAGTGGTCTGACATGGTATTCGATCCTGAGGCACAGTCATTCTTGACCCCTCAAATTGCATGTCAGATTAATATATTAGAAACGTATTGCAACATCTACGTAACACTGCACTGTCACTACTAGCTCGTACCAGAGTTTCAGCCAAATCACTGTAACGTGAGAAGTGCTCACACTGCGTAATAGTTTCCTTTAAGTGCCGAACTGCAAGAGATACTTCCTTTAGATGGCTAGCCACACTTGTCTTCATGATTACACAATAACTCTAACGGTTACAACATCTGCAGTTAGAGCTCGAGAAAGCATCACCTGCATCACGGTTTTATCCGTGGCCCTTGGGAGAGGGATCGAAGGGGGTTGAGCTGGGTTCACGTGGCTGGCTGGGTGAATAGCCTTGCATCAGCCCAGCTCTCAGAGGACCCTTGGTGCTTTAAGAGTCATCTAAATCACCCTTTGGGGCTACATGGAGAGTGACCCCATCTCATCCCATATCTGCAGCTGCCATTGCGCTGCTGCATTGAAACTGCACGTGGCAATTACGCCGTAAAGTGGCCCTTCACTTGAGCAGTTTATGTTCCTAATGTAGAACTGACTGGACCCCCTGCTGGCATACTGGACTCTTAAAGCCTATCAACAGCTCCAAAGGATCCAATTTATTCTGCTAATAAGGCATAGCATGAGTGCACATTTTCTTAATATGCCGCAATCAGTTGGTGCAGGTGACGCTGCGGCAGAGCACTAAACTCAGAATCGGATGGTTGTAAGTTCAAATCCTGGTCAAGAGTTGACTAAACTATGTATCCCTCCAGAATCAATACAATTGCTACCACTTTGTGGGAAATTAATAGTGGGTGTTCTTGGTTATACGACCCCTGCAATAGGAATGTGGAATTTCCACCACCTGACACCCGACTTTATGCATCTATCAACTTGACGGGAACATCGGAAGAAAACAGTTGGAGGGGGAGAAGGAAGAATATAATACAAACGTAGAGAAGAGGATCAGAGTTTACTGGCAGCAACGCGAATAACAGCTGGGATGTGTTTGGTAACAAGATGAATGTAGCTAGAAAAATTTAACCCGTAAAAACAAAGTTTTTCACTATAAATCCTTTATATGCGTGGCGGCTAGAGTCCTCTCGTCCTCTGGCTTGAGATGGCTGCCACCTATGGGTCAGATGATTGCATGCCACCATTAAGCAATTGGTAATTAAATATAATATTTTTGTCCTAAAAAGTGTAAAATTTTAGAAAAAAAAATTCACGAAAAGTAATTGTCACGCACAACGAGTCTGTGTGGAAAATGTCAGCTCGATTGGATCACGGGAAGTGGGTTAAAAAACGCCCGAAAAATTTGCACGGTCGTAAGCAAGCAAGCAAGCGCGCAAGTGAACTTAATATAAATGATTTAAAAATGAGACTCGCTCTGAACCTCTGTTAAACCATTGGCTATCTGAGTGAAATATTGCACCTGTGTGTCGAGTAATGTACGTGAAGGAAATAACATCTGTGTCGTGGAATTCATCGTGGTCATTATGACGCCGGTCTGTGTGATGTTATGTATGATAGTTTAATTACAATTGCGCTGTCAGTTTATGCGACGCTTACGCCGAAAGTGAAATGTAAGGTGTAAGATGTCAATTTACGTTCATTTTTTATGCATTAGCTGCAATCGTACAACACGTTTAATCAAAATTGGTTTTATAAAGTGTCAAGACAAAGATCAGGCTAATATTATAAATGACGCACTTAAAGCTTTCAAGAGTTAGGATAATGAAAATAAAACTAAACTTGAAATTTTCATTTTCGATTTAAAGCTTTCGTGACTGCAGGGATTCATATTCTTGGTTCTTTCGGTAAAGTCAAGTAGAAGGGAAATAAATAAATAAATACACTTTTAGTATTCCCTGGGATAAATATGAGTGTGATCATATATATTCAGAACATACGTGCTGCCAAACATTGTCCACAAACACCAAGAAACTTTAAACATATATATTTTTAACAATGGCAATGGTATAAAACTTTTTGGACAGACAAATAAAACTTGCGCAAGGAATTACACATAATCAGAAAAGCAGACCTAAAATTGGGAACAAGATTCGCAAAGTTGTTCAATTCATGTTTATGCAGAACAAAATGCTGTACCTCAATCGTGGATTGATGCCTCAATCATTACTCTAGTGACAAAATGGAGACAGATCAATTAGGCTCCACTTACGCCTATGTTAATTGTTCATGATGGTCATGGCTACCATGGATCATAGACATCATCAATCATATTCTCGAGGTAAAAAAGGATACCAAATTCCACGATGCAAACTTGTGTAGTCTATGAAGGTGCTTTGTGGGTAAGTGGAAATAGATTACATCATTAAATTTCTCTATAACCATGGGTGTAATAATACATGTGTAATTTTTTTTGCAAAACTACGTATGAAAAAGTAACAGCTACAGCTATTTTAAGTGATTTTTTTTACATAACACAAATCAGTGGTCAGACAAGGAGATATGCTCTCACCGAGGCCTTTCATAGCAATTCACAACATTTGCTGGGAGGTGGTGGTGCACAGAAGCGATCCATCACTGTGGAGGTCAGGCTTGGTGAATCGCACAAATGTTGTGAAACTCACTCCCGAGGGCGTCGAGATGCCATACCCTGGCTTGCCAGAAGAAGGCAGTATAATCTATCACTTCTGATATCGAGTGTTGTCCCCTCGCATGCATTGGTTTTCTCTGGGTGCTATGTTTTACTCCCACATGTAAACACCCATTGAATTTGCAAATAACATAAATAGAGGACCACAGAGCTTGGGGGAGGGGAGTTTGATGCCGGCTCACTGCCTGACTACGACCTTCTCACCTGTCTGTAGATTCTTGTGCCTCTGAGTAATTTGCTCTCTTTAACAGAGTGAATACTGCGCAGTGGCACATTACAAGTTGAAACCATTGTTGATAACAAAATTTGGACTGGAGAAATAGAGACAAAACATAGATGCAGAAAATATTAATCGCCTCAGATTTTCTGATGACAGTCATAATAACGACTCGTAAAAAATAACTACAGTACGTGATAGAAGAACTGAAGAAGGCTGAAAGTCCAGATTCAAAATAAGTTAGAGATATAACTAAATTACAAAAGCGATTACAAAATAACGGAAAACGTTTGATGGACGGAAGATACTGGAAAACAACAACAGAATATGTATACCTAGGACATCTGTTGGAGGTGGATGGGATCAAAATGATAAAATTAAAAGTGGAATGAGAGCAGAATGGAGCGCTTTTGGATTTTTGTTTTTTGACAATCTTCTTCTTTCGCATGGTTTATGTAGATGCAGAGCAACAACAACAATTTCACATTCAGGTGGTAAAGCCAGATAACCACGTCAGGAGGAGCAGAGTAGTGTATTGTCGCTGTAATTTCTGCTTCGTATTTGTGGATTGGGCATTGCGTCGTTATATGTTGTATCGTCTGTTCTGGATGACCACAGCCGCTCACTGGAGGGGTTTAATACTGGTAGGAACGAAGTGAACCAGCCTACAATAGATTATATCGTCCGTCCGTCCGTCCGTGTAGCAACATCGCCCCCTACTGCAAACACTTTGCATGACCCTACAAAAACCTTTACACTCAGTGACGCTTTCGGCTTTCCTGTCGAAACAAGTGTATACCATTCCCTTATAATTCCCTCAGATAGCTTTTAATAAAAACTTTTAAATAAGAAATTAACTCGCAGCGGCCTAAAGCCTACAGCTAGGCCTAAAGCCTCGAACAACACCTCAAACTCTCCCTTCGTATCGTACCCCCGCGTGTGTGCAAGGGAGTTAATGTTTAACAATGTTACATTCCCTTGTGTTTTTAATAAATTTAAACTTTTACATAAATAATTAAAGCATTTTAATTAAAAATTAACTCACAGCGGCCTAAAGCCTACAGCTAGGCCTAAAGCCTAGAACTAGGCCTCAAGCCTAGAACTAGGCCTCACACTCTCCCTTCGTATCGTACCCCCGCGTGTGTGAAAGGGAGTTAATGTTTAACAATGTTACATTCCCTGATGTTTTTAAATAGAAACATTTATATTGAAAGCTTTTACATAAATAATTAAAACATTTAAATTACAAATTAACTCACAGCGGCCTAAAGCCTACAGCTAGGCCTAAAGCCTAGAACTAGGCCTCTAACTCTCCCTTCGTATCGTACCCCCGCGTGTGTGAAAGGGAGTTAATGTTTAACAATGTTACATTCCCTCATGTTTTTAAATAGAAACATTTAAATTTTAAGCTTTTACATTAAAATACACTCCCTACCTTCCCGTCGTCGGCGGGTCTCCAGCCTAGAGCCAGGCCTGGGAATCTCTCCCCCGCTAGGGGTGTATTGGGCGGGGCTACGCGGGGCTGGGCGGGGCTACCGCAGCAGGGGTAGTAACAATCTGCATATCGTGCAGATTGTTACTACTCACTATGTCTGCTCCAAGCTGCACTCACGTAGGTACATACTTTGCAATACTAGTATTTTTTCCACAATGGTTACTACTACTTTATTGTTTCCTATGTTCCACTACGTCTACGTTTCTGTCCACTTATTGGCGCCCATTTTTTGCCATTTCATTTTATTATAGCCATTCATTTGTTCGTTCCTACCAGCCCACCCCACAGGGACCTGTTTTATTTATTTCCCATTTGTGTATCTGCCATGGTTTGTACGGACGCGGTTTAGGGTGGACCATGAGCTTCGTGGAAGACGATAACGAAAAGCGCAGACGAAGCAAATGGAACGAAGGGCTGAAAAGTAAGAAAATAAGCACGAAGCGATGCACGTTGGACATTACACCGAGGGAGACAGAAACACATGTCCTGGGCAGCAATCGCAAATCAGAGACATCTTATTGACCGTGAAGCAAAGCAAGCGAGCCTGGGCAGGACACGTTGCTGTAATGGATGAAGGCTGAGAGCTGAGACTGATGTTGGAATAGCAGCCACGGACGAAGGGAACCACACCTTGGGGGATGACCAGTGCGGAGACGGGAGCGACGATCCCCAGCTCATGTGCAGGAGTAAGATGGACGATGGGCATCGCAGGACCGCGAAGGATGGCGTCGGCATGGGAAGTTCTTCATCCAGCAGTGGATAAATCATGACCGATCATGACGATGACGAATCCCGAGTCGTGTGGTACACTGTATGCAGCATGCATGGAAGATTTCTCTCGGAGTCTAACGAATGCATGCAGGCCCCATTGGGCTTGTGGTGCTCTCTGGGTGGAAGGTAACGTACCGAGGGGCTACTTTCACTCACTTCTGACTCCAATCAATGGCCGATAATTATCTCATTATCGCTGAAGAATATAACCAAACACGTGTGCGGCATGAACCAACGACATGTGTTATTTATACTGTTCATGGGCTTTTATTTTACTTATAACTCGAAGTAATTTTAAAGTTAGCTTATGAACGGAATGTTATGAAAGGTACATATATTAATATAACTTAAAGATGCACGCATGATGCACATTGCAGTTGAGCAAGTTCGAGAAAACCCAACAATTAAATGCTCAAAAGTACAGTATATTACAAATCAATGCCAGTACCCACTTTATTTCAAGAAAAAATACAATAACGGCCCACTTCAAAGGATTTTTTGTTAGAAAGGTTGGGTCAAAACATTTATACTGATCCATCTCAAACTCAGCCAACTTCAAAGACATTGCATAACAAATGAATGGCAGTAATATATTTTGTTTAATTTGTACAAAAGTGTTATTTTACAAGTATAATAGCAATGCATTCATACTACATTTAATCCTCAAATGCATTGGCACATGCGTTCGTTTGTGGACCAATTGAGAAAACTATCATATTACCAACACGTTAACATCTTCATAAAAATGGAATGAAAATAAACACGAGTTCCAAGTTCCGAGTGTGATACCCCGTGTATAAAAGCTAAACTTTTTAATATACATGCTTTCCTACTTGAAGCACGTGATAGTATGCTGTTATGACTAATGGATAAAAACCTTTTAGGATGCATAGTCAAAAGAAATGTTATTAGTGAACTGAGCAGCGGCGTTCATTAAGCTGAGCTGGAGCCAAGCTTTGAGTAGAGGTTGGCCCATGTGCGGAGTCGCAGGATTCATTAGGGGCACGTACGCAGACAGACGATACATTGGGGCCTGGCCAGTATCAATTTGGCTTTAATAAATAAAATGGCGGGGGGCGGGGATAGCGGATTAGCTACGCTTTGATTTAGATTGATACCGTGGAAACTAAATAAAAAATGCATTATCAAATCCATGGGTGCTCTGCTTTGTTTTATTTTTGTGATCGTACCAAAAGCAATGGTAGAACGGCGCCAGCCCGGCGTCACCCCCGGTTACATTAGTGCAGCCTTTCAGGTCAGTATAACACAATAACTAATCATAAAAAAATGGTATTAAAGTACAATACTCGGTACACATGTGATGTATATATTGTTTTCATTACAGAATAAGAGCCATTGACTATTGTTGCATTTTATGCTAGAACCCTTTACGAAGAACACACTACTGGGAACTCATGTTAAAATATAAAGGTTACCTTTTAATAATCTTTATTTATTTAACCGTTTATATAAAGGTGGTGTGAAAATGTAGCCCTTTAATACGCCTGGCCTTTTGATACAATACCATGTAACTTCTCCTCTTTACACTGTCATTCCAAAAAATATGAAAGTGATACTATTATAAAAAAAAACATTCCTGCGGAGGGAGCTGGTAGGAACGTTGGGTTGTTCGGTCAATGGCCAGGGTCAACGGCGGCGTGGTGTATTCCGCAAATATGGCCGACTGTGAGGGTGGGCACAAGCCGGCGTGAGTAGGTTAAACGTGTGAGTTTTATAAGGGCACCACGGCAGGATCTTGTCAATGATCTCAAGGCAGCTGGGACCATAGTAACCAAGAAAACAGTTGGTAACACACTACGCCGTGAAGGACTGAAATCCTGCAGCGCCCGCAAGGTCCCCCTGCTCAAGAAAGCACATATACATGCCCGTCTGAAGTTTGCCAATGAACATCTGAATGATTCAGAGGACAACTGGGTGAAAGTGTTGTGGTTACATGAGACCAAAATGGAGTTTTTTGACATCAACTTAACTCGCCGTGTTTGGAGGAGGAGGAATGCTGCCTAGGACCCCAAGAACACCATCCCCACCGTCAAACATGGAGGTGGAAACATTATGCTTTGGGGGTGTTTTTCTGCTAAGGGGACAGGACAACTTCACCGCATCAAAGGGACGATGGACGGGGCCATGTACCGTCAAATCTTGGGTGAGAACCTCCTTACCTCAGCCAGGGCATTTAAAATGGGTTGTGGATGAGTATTCCAGCATGACAATGACCCAAAATACACGGCCAAGGCAACAAAGGAGTGGCTCAAGAAGAAGCACATTAAGGTCCTGGAGTGGCCTAGCCAGTCTCCAGACCTTAATCCCATAGAAAATCTGTGGAGGGAGTTGAAGGTTTGAGTTGCCAAACGTCAGCCTCGAAACCTTAATGACTTGGAGAAGATCTGCAAAGAGGAGTGGGACAAAATCCCTCCTGAGATGTGTGCAAACCTGGTGGCCAACTACAAGAAACGTCTGACCTCTGTGATTGCCAACAAGGGTTTGCCACCAAGTACTAAGTCATGTTTTGCAGAGGGGTCAAATACTTATTTTCCTCATTAAAATGCAAATCAATTTATAACATTTTTGCATTAAAATGCAAATCAATTTATAACATTTTTGACATGCGTTTTTCTGGATTTTTTGTTGTTATTCTGTCTCTCACTGTTCAAATAAACCTACCATTAAAATTATAGACTGATCATTTCTTTGTTAGTGGGCAAACGTACAAAATCAGCAGGGGATCAAATACTTTTTTCCCTCACTGTACATGGACCAAAGGATAACCGTAAAATTAGACACAACTTAGACATATCACACTGACCATTCAGAAAAGTAAGTGGGCTTGGCTCGGACTCGTCGCTTTAAATGAATGATGGCCGGAGCTTGAGACGGACGACGGCATGGCAGCTAAGGAAAGGTGTTCACCACATAAATGGAGCAATGACATCAGCTGACGTGTGGGAACTGGATGGAACGTTACACCACGGGATCATGAGAGGCAGCGACGACTTGGGAAGACCTTCATTCAGAAGGACAGATTATGGTTGATTTTGGTGACAAACTGTTCCCTATGTAACATTTCTAAACATTGAAAATGTTGCACAGGTACAATATTTTACCATACCTATACAAAATCAGGACTTTTGCAATGAGAATTATCAGTTGGCTTTGAGAAACCTTACCAAGAGCTAAATTGAAACAGGTTCATTGGGGGCTGCGTTAATTCCGAAGCTATCCATTTCCCACAAAGTGGAGGGGGGAAAGGCCCAATGAACATACCCTCCTGCTGCAATATAATCCTAAACGTCTTAGGCGAAATGGAATCTTCCACAATTAATTGCCAGCAGCTCTCCTTCCTCATACACACGTATATCACTGCTGCACTTGCAGGTGCAACCAATCAACGATGATGCAGAAATTCACTCAGTGGACCGGGTCAGTGCTTGAGACTCTTGAGGCGATGGCTGCCTTGAGTGACAGACTGGTGAGTCGGAATTCAAGCGCGGTATTGGTTTTCCCAAGGTAGGCATGCCGGAGCCTCTTAATGAAATATACGAAGAACAAAGGTGGGGTTAAACTTAAACACATGGTAAAAATAAACAACGTATCATCACAATCCTAATTTACAAAAGCGTATTTTTATACTCTTTGGTTATTTTGGTGTAATGGTCGGCACATTGGACCTGCAATCACCGGTACAATCGCCTGGCATTGCAGTTGCAGTTGTGGACAAGTTTCTTAAATCTCCCACCTGTGTCCACCCTCGATGCAAAATCAGCAGGTCATGTGCGGTGGGATAAAGTGTGGGTGCTTCGATCACCTTTCAAGATACCTGGCCAGTGTGGAAGACTAGGCGAAATATGCTCATGAGGGGCTCTCTGGAGCTTGCTCTAGTGGAGGCCCTTCTGTGAGCAGTGGCGTGATTAAGCCATGTTCTTGAGCTGCACCTTTACAGAAGAGTTGCAGTTTCTTCATAATGCGCATTCATAATGTACATTGATTACCGTATACATAACTCAACCGGCAATGGATACCCATAGTCATTTATATGCATTCATGAATCCCCACCCCCCCGCCCCCACTTCGCGCAAGAAAGGCTCACGAGTGATGCCATCACATCTACCTCTCTATTTAAGGAACGAAACAGGAGGATTTCTCCAAAAACCTGATTGTCACCTGATGAAGATAGTTGTAAATGTTGTGGCTTTGCTCTCCAACACACTGGTGTGTTGTACTAGTGTAATGACTGATAAAATTACCCCGAGTCAATATTCAGCCTAACAGCTATTTGAAAATAAACAAAAGTCTCCGATTGGAAGAAAGAGGCCTCCACGGTGATTGGTTGGGAGGCAACCTTTTAAAGGGATTTGAGATTAGGGTTGAATGAGAAAACGGAAAAACAGAAAGGGTCCATTAGAGGGATTGGCTTAAGGTAAAAAAACAAGGATAATAAGGTTCAAGAAAGGGGGAGAGCACGAGGAGTGGGGACGCTCGGAGGAAGATACAAGCTGGACGAAAAGAACAAAGCCTAGGTTCCCTTATTGTGGAAGTCTTTAAATAAAAGTGGCTCTTGTTATTACTTCATCGTCGGAGTCGTTACACTAGTGTAGTGGTATAGAATAGTAATGTAGCAGCATAGCGCTGGCTGCTGACAGGGAAGGGAATCTGGGGCTTATGGCAACCCTGACATTAGCAGGCTAGGTGATACACCAGAGAAGGATCTCGGGGAAAGGTTACAGAAGGGGCACACCAATAACCCACTGGTAGGTCCTAGAAAGGGGGCGTGGCCAGGGGCGGAGCCAGGCCACGCTGACAGTATAAGAAGGGCCTCTGTAGGGGACCTCGGGGCTGTCGTATGGAGTGGGATCCCCGTCATGCTGCTGAAGTCTTCGTCACCATTCTTCTCGCCTAAAATTTGTTATTCCTCCATGTTAGCCTGTTGCATTAGCGCATTTGTGAAGTTCCCTCTACATAGGTGATTGATGTCAGCCGTGAGGGTTGTTTTTTTTTTTCACGGAGGGGGGGGGGATTATGTAGTGGCATAGAATAGTAATGTAGCAGCATAGCGCTGGCTGCTGGCAGGGAAGGGGATCTGCGGCTTACGGCAACTCTGACGTTAGCAGGCTAGGTGATAAACCAGAGGGGGATCTAGGGGAAAGGTCACAAAAGGGACACCGCCAGAAACCCGTTGGTAGGTTCTAGAAATGGGGATTGGCCAGGGGTGGAGCCAGGCCACGCTGACAGTATGAGAAGGACCCCTGTAGGGGACCTCGGGGCTGTCGTATGGAGTGGGATCCCCGTCGTGCTGCTGAAGTCTTCGTCACCATTCTTCTCGTCGTCTTCACCATCCTTCTTGTCATCGTCTCCGTCTTTGTCATCTCGGGGCATCACCAGTCAGGCAGCCTACCAACTGTCCTGACTGAGTAATGTCGCTGACAAAAGGACGGACTAATTATAAAGTGTTAACCCCAACGGTGCTTGTTAATAAAGAAGTGCCTCCAACTCCTTTCGTCTCCGAGTTAGTCACTACACGAGTAGCAAATTGGCATGTTCTCTTTACGTGATAACCCTTACTAATTTGCTGTGTCCGGTGGTGGCGGGTTTGACTACACATTTATATATTTATGCGATCTAACCCAAAAAAACTCTGATGGATGATATTGGTCGCGAAAGCCTACGTGTTAAACTGAATATTCAGGAATATTTTACGTTTGTGAAGCGCAACAAATACACTATACAATTTACTTTTCCGAAACCAGACGTTGCCATAGACATGCAATTTGTTAATATGAGCTAATGGGTTTATTTTCTTTGCAAATAATTTAGGTTTAAATGCCAGTCTGTTTCACATCGAGTTGCATTTCAATCTAATATGTAAATCATTGTTGCAATTAATTAACAAATGCAGCATTACCATCACAAGCAACATTTACAATTTGTGTAACAGGATACCGAGTTGCATACAAATTAAAACGTTAATTACGAGAAAGTCACCATTATTTTATCTCAAGTAACCAACATTGCAAGTAAATTGCAGAGTTTTGTAGAATTCCATTCCACTTAACGTGGGGTTTAGGTGTGCATTACTATTTGGGTCAAATGGCAGTTTGTCTTGGGCAATTATCCTAATGAAAACCACTCTCCTAATCAAATCCTTAATGATTGCAACTCCATACATATGGGATTAAATATAATCTATAAGTGGAATATGGACTAATTAAGTCTGTTAACGGCAGCTGCATGACCATACAAGCATGCTAACGTTTAACTGAGTGATCGTGTTGAACAGATGGACACAATTACAAGAGCACGACCACCTTCACAACTGCTATCAGCTACTTGTTCGAAGAACTGCTTAATTGGATGGAACCAAACATAAAAAAAGTGAAAGTGGCGCCAGGGGCAAAACCATACTTTTGCATGTTCAATCTCTCCAAGATGTATAACGCGGCCATATTTAGCAAAAAGTTGAGACGGGAGCACGGATGGCTTACATAATTTTTGAACTAAATTTAACTAAATGTTTTTAGTCTGGTCTCAACATCACCAATTGTCACAGCTGAGCGAACTTCGGTTGGCAGACTCTTCCAGACTACCGGGGAAGTCAATGAAAACCTCCCTCCATGGTGTCCCAAGCTGAGTGGATTTCACACACTGCAGCAGGTCCGCGGCAAATGAGTGGAGGTTTGGGGGATGGTACCTATGGGTGGATGGCATCACTCAGGCAGGTTGGTTGACCCTCAATACCAGATGAGCGTCGGTTTCGTGATGGTACTTATGGGTGAGATGGCATTGCTCAGGTAGTGGTGCGCTGAAGACCGGGTGAACCGAGTTTGATTTAGCTCAGGGCCAACATCAGTGACCATTAACTGAACCGATCCTGAGCATCAAACACGTATTTTACCTGGTGTGGTGTGTAAACTTCGCCATGGGCGTGATGTTGGCCGCGCACCCCTTCGTGTGTCGTGCCGACCCTTCAAAGGCGCTCGCTAACAGCACTTGTCCCAAAAGTCTGTTAAGGCTATACGGGGGATCTTTGTCTTGCGCATTTGTACTGGGCTGTGGATGTGTATATGCGTGCCGATTGTGTAAATGTGTGTGTGTTGGCCATGTGGGTGTCTGGACACCCCCGACACCCAAGAGAGTGGCTCTGCGTCTCTGCTCCTTATGTGAACGAGGAACGGGGCAGAGCACTCTCCTCTGTTGCAGGCCATTATTTAATGTTGTTTGGAATGTTTTTTTTCTTCCTAGTCTCACGTGAGGTTGTTATGTGAAACGACCTTGGCGGTTTAAAGGGAAGCTGCTGCATAATTCAGTCACAACTGCATTGGTCAATAGTTGTTACAGGAATCCATGCGAGATATGTCATCCTTAGGATGGGAGTGTGGGACGCTGGCAATTCAAGAAAACATATACATTGCGTGTGCTCCAGAAGTACGTAGTTATGTTTTTTTTACATCATGCCATTAAAATTTAAATCATACCAATCTTTACAAATGTATATGTATAATGAACAGTCCTTTGTCAATTCACTGCTGGATAAAGGCCTTCCCACACAGTGATTGTCAAGGGGGTTTTAGACTGTACTTCACTGCACTGGTCATGCATGCTAGGTTATAGAAGGTTACAAGATCGGTTCATATATCACTAGCCACGAATCTAGGCTGTGGACAGATATCAAACTTAGGTCTTCGGGTCCATAGCACAGTGTGCTAACCACTGCATTACTGCTCCAGGGAATATTGGTCCTTATCAATGTAGCCTGTGTACCATTCTTACATATTCTGCAAGAGTAGTTGTCCCATAGGCCAATGGACATTAACGGCAGGTTCCTAGTAATCAATCTTAAAGAAGCTGTCTAAACTAATGAAAGACCAAACACTAAGCCATGTCCTTTACCACCAGCACACCTTAACCTTGTGGTCTCAGCATGTCCAAAGTTTACACGAATAAAATGTGCCAAGTACTCTAGAGCGGAGGGATGCATTATCATGCATTGTCAAAACATGTCAATGTCTAAAGGATTTTAAGAAACGAACTTTCTTTTAAATATCAGGATCAATGGCCTTTCCATGACCCTGTCAAGAGCTTGTATGCGAGAGTAGTTGTTACAAGTGACAGCTCTACAACTGAAGTTATGTAAATCTGCCTTCAGGATTGCTGACTGCGACAAAACCGTTAATGCCACATCATGTTAATTGTTGTTTTTGGAGAGCATTCATGGAGACGCTCTAACAAGCGAAACGTGGTAGATTCCATAGTGCTTTGGAAAGCTGATGAACTTGTATTGCACCAGCCTTCTGGCAATACTGTTTTGAAACATGTGCTTGCGATTGACCCGGTAACATGCTGAAAGTGAACAGGCAATTGGACCGAGTCCATCCTCCAAATTGATCTGAAGGACATGGCAATCAAATGCACTTAAAATACCGAGACAGCACTCCATAACACATCGAGGTCCTGTTGAACAACCCTTTTCCCAACTATAATAACTGTGCTCCCAGATAGTGACGGCACATTTAAAGGTATCAAATGCATTACGGCATTTTTAGGATTTGGGTAATGAGAGATAATTGTAAAATGTATCAAATAAGAGTTTTTAGGAATTATATTTCCTTCCTAGCAAGGGACAGATATGTACTCGTCATGCACGTATATGATGCAATGTGATGGATATAATATACATGCACAAGGTGTGTGTGGTTTATAAGAATGTTTCCAAACTTGTACGCCTGACCGTTTAAACAAGCCTCAGGTATAATGCAGCAACTCGCCCTTGAGCGAAAACTCATGCAAAGCAATAATTAGCGCTTGTATTATGAGATTTACTCGATTATACGTGTACTGCATGCTTTATTTATATATAATATAACTGTACAGTATGTGTCTATATAAGCCGAAGGTCATCCACAACAGGAAGCTCTGTAAAGCAACTCTAGGAGGTATTTGGCCTACTCTTCCATGCTGGCTAGACATCTTGGAAGAAGAGGGAGTACCCACACTTTATCCCGATACACCTGACCTGTCAGTCAACTGTGCTGTACGCATAGATAATGTTGTATGGACAGAAGGAGATGAATTCGAAACTTGTCCCTTGTTTAAACTGCTGTTCCTCCGAGAAGATTATACTGGCGACCTCGGAATTGCAAGTCCAGTGTATTAACCATTATTACACTTTTTAATTATGTATGTCAACCCTGTTATTGGTCAACCCTGTTACACATTTGGGGTAACATCATTGTCTGAAGGTAAGAGTGTTGACGGATTTTTTTTTGCACAATGTGCAAAAAAGCACCCTCATGGTAGAACTGTAGCTGAATTGTAGGAGATTTGGTCTTATTGTATTGACATCAAAATGTACAGCCCTTTGTCAATCCACTGATAGATTATGTAGGGCTTTTCTACTTCACCATATAGGGCAGTGCGGGTTGTGAAGAGGGCACACCGGATGTGTGCAGCGATCCCTTGCTCCTGATGTTATCCGTGGCTGGGAAATAAACTCAGGTGGCCAGGTGTACAGTGCAATGTGCTAAGATGTACCATATCCTTAAATTACTCGGAAATAACTCAATTGGGATACCAAAAAGCAATCGTCACCCCCTATTGGCTGACTAATTCCCCAGGTCACTCTTGCAGATGAGACTCTCCTCCTGTTCTCTTGAGTTCTCACTTGGTTAAACAATAAGCGTGAACCACTGCTTGGCACCCCTGATCCACGAAATGATATTAATATACTGTGCCATTTAATATGTAAATATATCCTCATGTTTCATGTATTAACGCCTAAATGAATGTCACGTGGCAGCAGTTGTCAGGTTTCAGGTATCTGCAGAAGATAATGTCCTGGAATGTCCTTTACTTTGTCTGTACCAACCTGGAGCAATCATCCATCTTCCCAAAGGCCACACACATACAGCTCTGAGAAAGAGTGGGCAAAATATAAAAAGGAATTTCTTTATTTCTGTTAGAAAGGCCCACCCAGTCATTGTGTTCCATTCATCGCGTGATCAAATGGCTTGCCCACCTGTTACAACATTTCAACATGTATGCGCAATAATTGCTCTTTATTAGAATTCAATTATAGGTAATGATGGGGTGTAATAACATAGGTGTGCTTGAAAAGACATTATTATGTCTAATTCGACGTAGTAACTTATTTCAAAAGTAAGTTTGAGAGACAGACGCGATTATTGAACACACATTGAAGCTTTTTCAGCTTTTATTTAACAGCTACAAAAGGTATAAATAGCACCGTGTTTTACATAAAACACGGTGGAATTAACATGGGTATGATTACAATGTTAAATGCAGTAAGTAATCTGCATCGGAATCACAATATACATTTTTTATGACGTATTAAAATTTACTTGCAAATATATCCTAAGTAAAATTATTAAAAATATGTTGAAACTTCAGTTTTAAGGACAGTTTCTTACAAAGTATTATTTCCTCATGATGAGCACACAAATTCAACTAATCTCACATGTTAAAAAAATCCTTCAAACAAAATATAAAACAGCTGATCTAAAGCTCACATCTTAAAGAAAATCAAAACATTATCCTTCACATAAAGACATGGATTAAAAAAACGGATTGCAGTCCTGACTTAAAGCTTTCGTGACTGCAGGAATTCATATTATTTGGGTCTCTCGGTAAAGTCACATAGATAGATACAAATTAATAAAAATAGTAAATATAAAATTAACAAAAACTTACGACGCTTCGATCACAAAACAAACGATTGTCATCAGGAGGATCGCTCATGTTGTGATCCAAACGTGATAGTTTTTTTGTTAATTTGATATTTACAATTTTTATTAATTTGTACCTATCTACGTGACTTTACCGAAATACCCAAAGAATATGGATTACAGTCCCTTAACGCTTGCATCTTAAGGGACTCCACCAGTACCTGTTATGTCATCCATTCCCTTAATCTCAACATCTGCGGCCAATAGTGCGGTGATCCGAAAGGACTTCAAACCAAATCAGTGGCACGTGGGCCTGTAACTCATGGTTATGAACACTGTCCAGAGCATAGGGGGAGACCCGACTCTTCCATCACCTTGACAGCACACACATGCAATTCAAAAGCGGCCATTACATTGACACTTTGTAATATCTTATTGGTGAATACCTGCAAAATGTAACCCTCCAAAGAGATTATTCCACCTTCAACAGCACTGTGTGTATTGGAGTAAAAATGTCAGCACATGTACAGGCAATATGCTCATTCAATACATTCTGTATACAAAATATTAGTCTTGACACAATCTAATCCCAAACCCCCAGACTTCTCTATGCTAGTTTACATTTTAAAATTTCCAATTGCATTCGTATGAGTCAACCTAACGTATTGTATATAAACACTAGCTTTACTACCCGGGTTCGCCCGGGACTTGCATTCACCACGCCCGGCCGCCTTTGACTCCCCAGTGGCAATGTTCACACACCACAACAGTTACTCGTTTGAGGCTGAGTCGACCTAGGGGAGGCCCAGGAGCGGTTGAAATACTCGTCACTGGTGGTGGCCGTGAGCGGAAATCAAACTCGGGTCGCCGGGTTCGTAGCGCAGCGCGCTAACCACTACACTACAATGCGTCACGCTTCCACATGCGCGGGTCACGTGAGAGATTTGACGTCACAGCTCACTTGTGCAAAAAAGTGTGTTTTTATAATTTTTGCATCGCGTACAGTCTGGAAAGTACCCACATGGCAAATTTCAATTTTATTGCATGTCGGGAAGTACGCTAAACATTTTGAACACACATATTCACAACTTTGCCTTTTATATATATGGAGACTATGCATGTAAATCAAAATACCCTACAATAAAATGTGCCCCATCAAAAATTAAATACGACATTTAAAAAAATGACAGCCCATCATGAGTCACTTTACATAAATAACCTTTCTTTAAAGATCATGGCATATCCAACAGTGCTTATCATCTTCATTGTGCACAGACTTACATCAATGGTACCTGCAATGAATCGAATGCTCATACTCATCAAAAACACACATGATTTACAATTAAAATGTTTTACTTATCCAGAGCCAGCCAGAACATTTTGATATTCGATGTAACACACTTTCTCATATCATCGCTCATTCCTTTACAACCTTCTTGTTGCTTTCTCTGCCCTCTAAGTGTGTACCTGGCCTTCAAGGAGGACATTTGAAATGAACTGCTATTTATAACACATTCCTGCGGAGGGAGCTGGTAGGAACGTTGGGTTGCTCGGTCAATGGCCAGGGTCAACGGCGGCGTGGTGTTTTCCGCAAATATGCCCGACTGTGAGGGCGCGCACAAGCCGGCGTGAGTAGGTTAAACGTTGAGCTTTATAAGGGCACCACGGGGTGACCAGCCCCTCCCCACCCAGCCCCACCCCTCCCACCCCCCCACACAGCCCCACCCTCCCCACCCAGCCCCTCTCCACCCAGCCCATCCCCACCCTCCCCTCCCCACCCAGCCCCACCGTCCCCACCCAGCCCCTCCCTGCACGACGAACGGACGGACACAATAATCCCCTGTGGGCTGGTGTAACCAGGAGGTTCCTACCAGTATACAGCATGCGCAACGTCGATGCTCAGGAATTGCAGTGCCAAAATGTTGCTCATTATTCAGCATTTCCAGTACTATGATGCCAGTGCTCCCAAACACAGATATGTTTTTGGAAAAGAAAAAACACTTTTTTGATATGCGCACACAAAAAACAGGAATATGGTTCACATAAAAAAAAAACGATTGCATCCTCCTCAATTGCATGCTGCATGCTCACACCCACCCTCTCAACCTCTCTGTGAGAGAGGCTGTGACCACCTGCGATTTTTATAACTCACATCCGTTCTCTCACTGAGCACATTGCAACTATGCTGTACTCACAACACGGTTCCGAACAGAAATCCACATAGACCAGGCTTTACGAGTATGCATGGAGTTTAAGCATCGTGTAACGGACTGGCCAAGGCAAAGGGTCATGAGCCAGCTGGAAAATATCTTAACAGACTGGTCCATGAAGGCAGCATAATGCAAGCACTGGCTGTAAACTACACAATATGCGGATTATAATTTAAAGCAGCCAATTAAAAGCGACTTGAGATGATATTTTAACACCAGAACGAACATCAGTTATCCACAAGTGTCTATAAACATCAGCGATGTGTTGGGAATGATAGGGTTGGTCATCAATGATAAGATAAAATGTATTGTAAATATTATGTTGAAGCCTAAAGGTATAACTTTAATTTACAGACTTGTTTTGCCAAATTCACTGCTGAATGAAGGACTCACCATGCAGTCGATCGTGTGGGTTGTTTCACCATACTTCACACGAATAGTCAGTGTGAGTTGGGGAAGGGGGGGGGCCCAGGACAAGATCAGATGTCACTCTCCACTAATGTTAGCCATGCCAGGGAATCGAACTCAGATAGACGGATGAATAGTGTAGTGTGCAAAGCACTGCACCAACTGCTCCACTCCACAGAAATAGCATTTAAATAATGATATTGCGTAACTTTACAAATTAATGATTCATTGATACAAACATTTGCAGACGTGCTTCTCATATAGTAGAGTACTCGACTATTCAGCGAACTTTCTGCCATATAAAAACTGACTCTAGAAAACAAAATGGTCACGCATTCTATTATATTCTATTTCGGATTTATATAGCAGACATATCAATAGGTACTGACATTTCAAAATTGTATCAATAGTATAGCTTACATACACTTATTTATAACTACAGCCTATACATACATAAATCTATCTGTTCATGCTGCATCTTAAATAGATTTGTGAGATTCATTTTCCAGCAAACAAACACATCCAAACCATTTATTTTGTGGACCACAATGATATTTTTTCTTATAGGCTATAAGTGGCATGACATCTGGACGGGTGCCTTCTGATTCCCATGGTCTCAACTGCAAAAACAAGACTTGATTATTACTGCAGAGAGACGTTGTACTAGATGGGAGACAAGAACAAAGCAGAGGCAGATTGGGACATATTGATTGGGAACTTCTGCTGCAGGACATCATGGCGCTCTTGCCAGGTCAGTGCACTCATGTGCTCTGCCACACACATTTATCAAAAGCCATTAGCAGGCTGGGAGGGAAGCAGGGCTACGAGCCGTGGGCACAGGCAGACAGGGCCACCGTTTGAGGGTCAGTGGATAAGGTGCAACACAACTTATCCTCCACTGGCGTCTGTTTGTCCGCCAGATTTTGAGGTGAGGACAGCAAGCAAGCACTTGCACACGCACGCTCGGCTCGCACACATGTAGACGGGTGGGAAATATCGGGGAGTTGTTGTGCGCATGTTGATCCAGGCCCAAGGTCGGACTCCAACTGCAGACGGAATTGTATATTCTAACAGGGATTCTTGCAGTTTTTGGCAAAGGGTTATAGACAGATATTACATTAATAGAACAAAAACTCCTCTCTGTTGTGTAAAACTTTGTTTTCATGGATGGAGCAGTGTTTACTGCAGAAAATAAACAGTAACAAACAATCTCTGCTGGATTATCATGTGTCTCACATAATCGCGAATGTTTAGCAATGTCTATATATTCTACGAGGGGGAAAAAACAAGTAAAACAAGACTATAAGTAAACACAACATTTATGTAAGTTTAAATGCCTGCACAGGCTCATAAAATATAACTACATATTTGGCTGCAGTCCACATTTTGTGGAAATCTTAGATATTCTGATAATTCTCTTTGTAGAAATTCTCAATTTCCCGATGGTCCTTGTGGCTGTAATCTCGCAAATAGCAGCTTGATGCTGATTGATGGTGAAAATTACTATAAGGGCTCGAGCTTTCGGCACTCAATTCACTTATGTGATGACATCGCACTTTGAAAAGTGCATGCCGTGGCATGGGAAATGCCAGTTTTGAGTTGGAAGCGAGATTTTTTTGTCGTAGGGAGTGTCAAAAACCGGCGTGTTTGTGATGAAGCAGCACATCTGATTCCAACAGCAATTGGACAATATTTCAGTGTCCATATCTGTATTATGTGTGGCATATTTTTTTAATGGGACATAATTTGAGGACAAGTGGTATCGACCGTTTTGTGAAAGTAGAAGGGATCACTAAGACAAAGTAATCCAAGTAATGATAAATCACACTGTTTAAGGGGTTTACCACATTGCTGAAATATCATTGAATCCATTTATGAATGGGCCTTCCATATCAATGCATCCAAAAAACTAACCCTGGACCAGATTTAACTTTACTTTGTTTTAAAAATGTAAAAATGTTTTTTTGAATAAAAGAATGTGTTGGCACTGTTCCATTTAACCTTCCATATGACATGCAGATAATATGAAAATAAAAGTTTGTTGTATTTAGTTTTTGTCTTTGTCCACAATATTATCCCGAGTGTGCTAGAGGTGTCACGTCACGAGACAAACAATGTATTTGCAACGCTTGCACAGCAAGTGCATCCCTCGGTGTTAGAGAATGGTACGTTGGAAGAATATATCACAGAACAGCTTCTGAAATCTCTTCAAGTGACCTCTTATCCACACTGGGGAGCAGCACTTTCCCGTGAACCCTGCCATGAAAGTTTAATGTTCATTGCACGGTTGACAAGCCAATATTTTCTATTTCTAGAGCTGGAATTTAGCCAAACAAAGCGCAAATGGAAATGTTCTATTTTGGATTTTTTTTTCGTACCATTGACCAAGCCGAAAGCATACACACTTTGTATACTCACGTACCCAAGTTTAAGAAAGTGGTTCCAGTTCAACACTTTTGACCTCTTATCCACCAGTTTCAAAAAAAATTCTGGAAATGTCAAGTATCTGTTTTAATTGTAAAACGACTTGTGGAACGGGATGGTGACTTCTAAGCAAATGTTCTTGGAATTTATGCCACATATTACTTTTCAATTAGTAAAAAAAAATGTACATTGCCAAAGAGATTTAGGATAACATCTTTAACTAGCCAATAGTAGCTTTTGGAACATCACCAAATGCACATTAAAGTCGAGAACAGACACAATTACAAAGACTACATTTACAATCTGCAAAAAAAGTCACGGATGAACTATGAATTAAACTTGACACCCTGGGGAGTGAGAGTGCATTTGCCCATAGGAGTTTGTCCAACCGTACTTCTTACCCTGGATATCAGATTCACCCGACACTTTGTCCAAGAAGTTGACCCCCCCACCCCCATACGCACCGGGTTTTTCTACAGAAACAGAACTGTTGACTTAAACTCTCAACCCTTTGTCCAGGCATCCCAAGACAGGATGGGACCGTTGGATGGATGTTCAGTCCTTTCGGATGCACATTTTCTGCATTATCTTCACTACATAGAACGAGTGGGCCCATGCACACTGGCAGTAAATCGTTAATTGTGTACGGCATTTATAGCAGGCGGTCAGGGACAAACACACGTGGGGTCAAAACTATTTTGCAACATTTCACTCTGACTTGGAAATGCTAAATAATAATTATAATATTGTTTTAGTATTGAACATCTGAAACAAAATCAGTTGTTTTGAAAGTTTTAAAAGCAAAGCGTTTGTAATTATTGTGATACTATGTAATGATTTAAAACTACATTTGACAATTACTACTGTCTCTACAAGCAACCTCGTTGCCATGTTGTGCCTAGTATGGATCAAATAAGTTGCGAGCAAAGGCATTTGCAAAAAAAAATATCCCCATGACCCACACACGGTTTAGGGAGGCCCTCATCCAGTGATATATTTACAAAAGGGCTCTTCATGTACATTGATTAATTATGAAAGGCGAGCTCAGTAAGTTGTTGAGACAGAGTACATGTGTTCCCCATCAACTCACCTCCAAGTATGTTGTTGTTGTTTGGCAAACAAGTACAATTTGTATTGTTTTAATCAGAGACAACCACATCTTTAAACGCAGGTGTATACGTTTTAAACGTGCCATTGAAAAAAAAATAATTATCACATTCATGCGTAAATAACAAAAAATCCCGATTATTTGTACATTTGGAAGTTCACTCCTGTTTGGGGCAGTGTCGTTTAAATAATAATTAATTTGAATGTCTTTACATTCTTCTCATTAGCAGTTATGTTCTGCCTGGGCAGTTACAGAAAACCAAATCAGTCGTGACCACAGTGACCAAAATATTTTAACAACATTTTGAAGTTTACACACCTGCTGTTACATCTGGAAAGTGATGCACTAATGTGAATCTGTTCAAAAAAGAATCATAACCATGAACCTTATTGGCCATCTTCACTAGAAATAAGTGAATCTCGAGTGTAAACGCATACAGGTTTTTGCCCATTGCCATCAGTCAGCAACGAGACCTTTTTGGCAGTATTTAAACTACAAAATGGGACGTCGCAAATAGGTCAAATTTGTATTATCAGACCATGTTTGTTTGCATGTTGACCACAAGTACATGTGGTTAATGCAGACAGGATTCCTTGCAAAAGGTTTATGTTTAGTGTTTGAACATCTTAACACCTTTTTTTTATTGCCAGAAAGGGTAAAACCTATTCTTCATTTTTTGCATCTCCTCACCCCGAGTTATAAATGCCTTGATAGTGCGTTGTCTTTGTGCTGTTCGCCTTTTGGCATTCTCTGGTCTGACACTGGTGAGACTTGGCCATAAAAAAGGCTGGCTCTGGTGAAGGCCAATCAGCTTCAAAGGCAATGCATATATTATCAGAGCATGTTTTGTTTGCATGTTCACCACAACCACGTGTGGTTAATGCGGACATGATTCCTTGCAAAAGGTTTCTATTTAGTGGTTGAACATCTTAACACCTGTTTATTTGCCAGAAAGGGTAAAACCTATTCTTATTTTGTCATAGTCAGCAGTTAAGTTTAACCCTGATTTTTAGCTATCCTTCATCAAGCTCATCGGGGAGGTTACCTTTCCACCTCCCCATGCTTGTTGTTTGTTGATATTCGGGTGGCTCACCTGAATTACTCAAGACAGCTTATTGATTTACCAGGTTTTTTCATGTCCCAAAAATCATTCTCAAACTGAATTCTAAGGTCAGCAGATTGCATAATAACATAATAAAATATTAATGTGTTTCTCTTACATAATCAAGCATAACTACAAAATCAATATTGTACACTAATACAAAATTAATAATATAGCAAGCCATGTTTTCACACACAGATTGTGCAGAACATGCCAATACTAAAGTCGAGTTACAACAGAGCTTTTATCGAACCTAGTGTCAAGAGACAATGCTGTCAGCTTCAATGTTCACTTATTGTGAACAAAAATGCTCTGCTGGATTTTAAATTGACACAGCAGTGTCGTTATGTAATACTGGAGTACAATACAATCGCAAATCCGGAGCTTCCCGGTTTGGTCTATCAGTGGTGGAAGTTGCAGCAATTAGCACTTGTAAAAGACCTTTTCCTCCGCCTCTGTCCATATAGCAGCGTAAATGGGTACACCACAGTCGACGGGAAGGGTTAAAGCGTGGGTACTTTGCACCTCTTCCAATATGGCAGCATCACATCCATTCCTGTGTGTATCTGTGGGGGCTAATTGTTGGCATTTGCAAGCTAACGTGCACATGTTACCCTGAACTTCCCTTGTATGACACAGTCATACACAAGGTCTGAATTCACACTTCTCTACCATTACGTTGATTATTCTTTTTTTATGAGGTGCATTAAACATTTCATTTAGAGCTGCTTGTAAAAACGAGTAATAAACACCTCAACACTACATATTATCACTACTATTATTACTACCACTACTACTGCGGTAATAAAACAATACACCACTAATCTTGATTTGAAATTTTCGTGACTGCAGGAATCTATACTCTTTGGTTCTTTCAGTAAAGTCACGTATTTTACACCTACGTGACTTTACCGAAAAAACCAAAGAGTATGAATACACCACTAATTAATCTAGGTTTCCTTTGCAAATGTGGATGTGCTTATTGTTTCACAAGTTCTCACCTGGTTATAAATTATTCATGACGGTGACGATAACGATATCCAACGACGCAGCAAATAATAAAACGTACCGTCCAATAATTCTTAGAAACCGGAAAACTCATTACATTATTACAAATGAAATAGATTTTTTTTTACATTTGCAGCGCACTCACCGCGGACCCACACCGGCAACTTCGAGAGGGCAAAGGCAACTCGCCGTGCAAGCAATAGACGAGAGTGGTCATTATCATTTGTCAGGCTGACACTTTGTGCAAGGCGCAGGGCAAGCAATTGGGGCAATAACTCACGTTTCGCGGGGTGGCCGCGTCCAACGATGGGCGGACAGCTGGCGCATGAATAAAATATGGAACCCTCAGAAGGGGGCGCCTATCAAAGTGTGCGGCCAATCTGCATGCCAATGACTTGCACAGCAGTCGCTCCCGGGTCCCTAAAGTGGTGGCCAAGTTGGACAAGATGCGTTTAACCCTTTGGCCTTTGGCAATATTATAGTATTCTAACTCCGAGTGTGAGACAGAATGCATTTCGATAAACGGATATTTTTCTTTGAACGTCTCGTTTTCTTTACCGTTAAATCTTGACGTAAAGCTTTCGTGACTGGTCTTTCGGGAAAGTCGCGTAGATAGGGGGTCAATCGTGTATTATTATACTCATTGTCAGCCATGATCAACCCACTGCTGGATGAGGGCTTCCCCAACACGTCATCATCTCCAATCACGCAACATGTCATTCATCCGTAAGTTGCTCAATATCTCAGATTTAGGCAGTGGCCATTAGCTTTAATTAATCTGAAATATAATGGGGGTGATAATGAGGACAATTTTAGCCAGTCACCTTTTCCTATTTATGTCTAATGTGAAAAAACCAAAGGGGATAACCTCATTAGCTCCACAGGTCTTTTAAAATGTTGTACCACAGTTGTGAATTTCCCTGTCACAAGTTGCAAATCAAAGTGACTGGGATGGAGGAGCAGTGCATCAGCCACAGCAGGGGGCTTCATTTCCAATAAAGCATCAAAGCAGTTAACTAACCACGAAGTTCACACACTGGAGCTCGCACCCTGCAAATGGGTAACACCGCAACACATCATTCATTGTCTTAATCATAGCGCTGCAGGTGAGAATGATGTAGAAGCAGAATAAAAAAAAATATGGTCTGCTCATTTGTAGTTCGATCGTTTAGCTATGCTTTAATTAATACGTAAAATTGGTTACACTTACCTTTTTGGATCGGTCGAAAACAATGCAGACCAATGCCGTCCAGTCCAACTGTAGGAATCGTACACATGTTTTACATGATCTACACTACATTTGTTAACTTCTCCAATTCTACGAACCTTCGTAAAAACACACATATACACGGATCTCAACTTCCTATATGACAATGCACACACCTAGTCCACGTGAGGTGGTTCGGATGGAACAATTAATCTAAATCTGCTCACTTGACTCATAAATCATTAGCCCTTGACACCCTGGTGCAGTTGCGGACACAACTCCCCGTGCAACAGTTCCCACGTGAGGTGTGGATGAAATGTTACGCCGGCGGTCCCATCCGCTCGCCAATGTCAAAGACTCCTCACAGCTCCTCCAGGAAAGCAAACCTTGGTGGGCTAGAGCCCCCGAATAGATTTTACGAAATGTGCAGTAGGGAATATTTTTGTTACAATAACTCTGCTTCCTTGTAACCTAGTCGAGGGCAGCTGAGCAAACACCTCGATAATAACACCGATACCCATCATCCTGTAGCGGCCCCTCTGAATTTGACAGACCCAGAGTGTCCCCATCGGAACCCCTCCTCATGCATCACTACACCTGGATCGTTAATCTCACTTGCATCCTGCACTTGGCACCGCTGCGTTGCAAGATAACCATACATTAATTTGTTTTACTTTTTTGTAACCCCACAGTGATCCTTGATTATTTTCCAAAACTCAACCGCATGCAGTGCAGCTGAGCTGGATTTGCTCTGGTGACCTGATGCCAGGGCTTCTGTGTGATGCTTAAATTCAGTGGTTGTGCATACACAGATGCACACAAACCTCCGGAAACTAATAGTGTTCATATATGCTACTCTGAAAGCTACCATCTCTGTGAATGCTAAGGCGATCAATACTTTCACCCAATATTTACCATACAGTACAATAACAGCAAAGTGGTGTATGCAAACAACCAAAAATGGAAAGCATTTATATTTCAAGTGTGAGAAAAAATTACACTATACTTCGTGCACACAAATATGGAGAGTAACATTCACATAACCATATTCATAGAAATGAAACAATGACACTGTGCTTAGTGCACACAAATATGGAGAGAAATATTCATTGAAATTAAACATGAAAAGCAGTTTTTCAGCTAAAAAAAAAACTTGTTATTTGATTTTAAATGCGCTTTATACCAGTGAATGTTCCTCCACTTTTTAAATGTGTGTATCTATACAGTATGTGTATATATCCTACACCAAATGATCCAAAGTGCTTTGGGATATTACTTTTATTTCTTCAGATTAGTGTTTTATAACATTTATACAGCACATTAACAGACAATGTGCATACCTTATTTTGCTTATGTATTACAAAATTCAATGATCTTATTGGGGCATGTCATGTAAATAACTGTGAATTTGTGTTGACTAAATAATGGATTTTTTCCTATTAATACCTCTTCGTGTGGAACTCATACACGCACTCACTTGAAGAGGAATTTAAATCACTGCCAACAACAGCAACAGATGTCAATTAAAACGCAAATGAACGAGGCAGAAGTATGTTTTTGAATTCATGCCGGTTATAGTTGAAAAGTGCCAATTAAAAAGCTCTAAATATCCAGATGGATGTGGAAAGCTGCGTGGTTTCATCCCAGGTTTTAAAGTGTAGTATGTGAGTGTTTATTGTTTTCTGCAGACTGCAGCTAAGAATGGTATATTGTAAAGAAACAAACACTTCAAATGGCACTCGGTTTTGCTGTAAATTAAATAATATATTGAAATGTCTAATTAATGCAACATTGTCTGCGTTTTATTATTTTATCTTCCATCTTCTGTGATAACTAGTTTAACAACCCATGTGTCGGATCTTCCGAATTCATATTACTTCTACACCACACTACGTTGCATTGCATATGCGGTCTAAAATCCTTGTTTATCACAATGTTAATTTTAGCGTTGTGTTCTATAAGGCACTGCACTCAAGAAGGAGTACAGATTCCTGTTTCAATGTCCCTAATGTAAAGTAACCAAATTCAAAGCCTGGAAAGACTCTTTTATGGGGGAGATGAGAGTTTTGAAGAAAACAACACAAGTTTTATTTTTCAAAAGCCACAAAAACCCAGGCTTGTCGGTTACTCTTTGTTGCCGCGTACCAGTTTTACCATAACAGTAGCCAAGTCGGCTCACAATGATGGCAATTGTAAAGGAGACAAACGGTGTTGATATCAAGGCATTGGTTGGCACAGCAGCGCAGGTAGCTAAAGCTTCGCCTCTTTTCAGCCAGAGGTGGAACGTGATCCTCAAAGGAGTATATCCAATCAATGGAAAAACCCTGGAATTTGATGGTAATGTTTTGGGTTAATTGTCAAATTTTCAAGGTCACATTTCATTCTGTTAAACTTACTGAGGCATTGGTGCGAAACTTTCCCTCACAAGTCGTCTTGCCTTGCTTTGGGTTCAGAGCTTACCATCTACAAATTAAGCAGACACTCAACATGGGCTTGATTCCAGGAGAATTTGAGTTTCCCGCAGGCAGAAACGAGTTGTTACCTTCTAAAAGCATATAATGACTTCGTACGACAGTGTCATGACACTCTCAATAGGATCCTCCAGGTGTTGTTGCAAGAGCATTGTCTCTTGCAATCTTTTTGCAAGCGCGTCGTTCATGAGCAGTGTCACTGTCAGATTTAATTGAACACATAAGCAAGCATTGCAAATTTATCCTTGGGGGAAGATGTGGGTAATGGTCCCTCAAAAGCCACGACTCCACAGTCCTCTACGTGTTTGACATTGCAAAACACAGACTTCCTTTCTGCTCTGTCCCACCCTTGTGTTTGGTTCAGACAAAACAACCTTTAGTGTGCAGCGCAGTGATGGTAATTTCACATGCCAAGCTCGGCACAGAACAAAACCAGGGGACAATGCACCACTGCTCCTTACTAACAAGAACTGACACTCACACAAGCTCCTGCAGCAGAGGGGCTGGGAAGGTGAAACGAAGACAAAGCTGAGCTGCTTTCAGCCCATTAATTAATTAACCTCACGAATTATTATGCTTCAGCTTAACAACTGCTCTGAGCAATGCGATTTTTTGGCACAATCCTAGAGCACGCATTCAGAGAACAATTGTGTGAGAATGTTCATTCAAGGCCTATTTGTGCAGTGGAATGCATGCAAGTGCATTGTTGCAAATTGTTAGGCACAGATTTGGTTAACCTTTGTTTTGCATGGGACACACAACTGAGGTCTGTAATGCCACATCGCAAATGGTGTGGTCTTTTAACAGTTTATTAAGTCATCTTAGCATTCGTTAGTTGAGTCAGGTCCAAACAGTTCTGAAACGCGTCAACATATTTCGTGCATATCAAAGCAAATAACATTAAATATATATTTTAAAATGGTATGCTGCATATTTCACTGATGATAAATGAAACACCATGGACAAACGTTTTCAACAAGAGTTAACTAAATAATCTCCAACCAACAAGATGTTAGGCCTTACAATCGTATTTTAATCATACAGGTGCGCTGATGTCAGTGGTTATTACTGAATGCGGAATACTTTTGTCAGTGATTTTACTTTCATTAATCTATTCTTTTAAAAAAATGTACTACGCTTTCATTTAATTTCACAATAACCCATAAAAAGGGTAATTTAAAATACCTGTAGTTATATATTATGCCTGCTTATGGTACTATGTGAATGGTGATGTAATATATGAAAAAATGACTAAGCTGACAATATTCCACCATGGTATATTTGTCAATGAAGTTATTTTACACAACCCTTTGACCGCACAGCCTTCTGGGAGTGCATACGCAATTTCAGAAAAAATTGTTTTAAAAGAACAACAAAACTACATTTAAGTTTGACAGCAGTAACTTCAAACTGAGGTAAATATATATATACATGTGAGCATAATTTCTGTAATCCTGTTAATTTCCTGATTCAACTAAATTTCAGCAAAAAAATGGGGACAAAAGTTAAAATTGCATTCATGGCAGGCAGCCCAGCATCCTCAAGCCCAGCACGCATGCTCAAACATCGTATCAGCCAATTTCTTAACTATTTCAGTGAAATAAGAAAACAGGGTTATCTTTTAGCTACAGTTTCTCATGCGTGTGCTCCGGATGTCGCAGGAGAAAGGGTTAAGGCAAAATATATAAGTTTGCACCGGTTGTGCCAGGCCGACAGGACTCCGGCTGTGAACACGTAAATGCTTTAAGGCGTAAGAGCCTCCTTCTGTATTGTGCCTGGGTCGAGCAGAGATATCGATTGGTGAACGAGGCCCGGGCTTTAACACGCCGGCTGCAAGCGGACGGATGCGATCTGAAGATGGCTTCACTTCCTCTGCGAGTGACACGAGTCGCTGCACACGCGGTGTCAAACGGAAATCTTGTTTGGTGGAGATGGAGGAAAGGAAGGCGATCAACAAAAACTATATAGGAATCTCCTGTCATTATACGCTACTTTTAACTCACACGGTGCTGCACAAGCACGTGGAATACGACGCACAAAAGAGCGATGCCCGAGATGGGCATAAACTGTACGATACACCAGATAGGTTTGCCACAGAAAGTATCGAGGTTCATGCAATTGAAATACAATATGTTTACCTTCCTGTTACACTAGCATGAGTGGGTTTGCTGCAAGGGCACAAGGGGCATGTGATCCACCCTTCGCCCCCCTCCTCCCCAGCCCCGTAATACTCCACACGCTGCACATGTTCCCAAATGTTTCCTGTCCGGCTGTATACTATTCAAACTCACATGTAGGTCACATCTCTTTATTAAATACTATGTCTTCAGCCATTGTAACTCAGACTTAATCAATCATGCACCTACAATCAGGGAGCACTTGAATATTTGGTCAACTTTGATGACAGCAAGCATTCATATTAACACAATTCAATTAGATTATGATATAAAAAAAATACTATAAACATATAACTAAACAACGTTAACCTTTTAAAGTGTGTATTTTAAGGTAAGTATTTTGTTACCTGAAAATTAAATACGGGCATGTTTTGCTTAACGAGTGAAATACTTTTGCGAAAATTGCTCGTTAAGCAAAAACTCGTTAAACGTTCATCGTTTTCCCATTGACTGCAATATTAAAAGCTGAGTTGTGTTTCAGCCCCAAAATGTTCCACTTTTGATAGTGATAAATACAAAGTATAATATTATAAGTAGTAAAAAATAAAATATAACACCACACATGAAGAGAGTGCTTGCAGGTAGGTGCCTGTCCTCAGCGTCTGTAATTAATTAGTGCTGACACGCAACCCCTCACCAACACCACCTAAATTGCCTGAAAGAAATTGTTATGCTAAAACGCTACGTGTCAATATTCACCCATTGAATTTGGAGACAAGTTGTCTTTGTCATTTAGTTAAAATTGAAAGTTCGATTTATTTAACCAGCCACGTGGTACCATGGCAGATAATTTAAGTCAAAGGTAAAAGGTCATGAATCAAAATCCTGATCTAAGGTTAACTGGATTAATCTTAGTCTATCTAGGGTTGAAAAATTAAAAACACCAATCCATAGGAAGTCAGCAGACTGCTCATCTCACCATAGGAATATAGAATTCCCATGATTGGTCCAGGGTCACCATAGAAAATAGATGTGACCACTGCACCATGTTCTATTGAGTAAAAATATGCTTTGGCTTGACTTTGAGTGTGAAATACCAGATGATCAACGGTGCCACAATACACTCAAGCACTCAGTTAAATGACATGAGGAAGGTTGGTGCATTTACATCAGGTAATGAAGGGATGCTAATGTTTTCATTACAATGATGGCACAAGCTGACAACAAATCAGCCTCATAAAACACACCTACTCTAAAACTTAATGTGGGACAGACAATATTAGGGCCTTAACTGTACATAATAATAAAAAGGCTAGAATTGCTTTACAACGAATTAATTGCCTACACACAAAAATACACTGCACTAGTTTCCTAAAGGTCTCTCGTGAAAACCAGATACGTCGTTGTACAGCTCTCACCTGGTTATAAATAATTGTAATGAACAAAAATAATAATACGAACTGAATAACAAATGTGACAAATCTAGTTATTTTATTCCTTGGTAGCTGTGTTCTATGTTAAACGAACACAGATTAAATGTGTCCATACAATGTGTCGTGGTGGCTGTGGGGATTCGACTCGACATGGGGACTTGGTCGATTCCTCTGCTGGCCACACATCGTATTAGACCCTGGAATAGACCTTACCATGGTGGCTCAACATTTCGGTGGGGTGGCCATCGTAGAGAGAAAGGGGGAGGGGTTCTGTTATATTCTTGTGCATGATGCCAGCAATATGTTCAGGAGCTAAACGCACCTCCACTACCTCCATACACATAGGAGCCGTCACTGCATGTGCATGTATGTTTTTACTTTGAAAATCAATTGTTACTCTCATCATTGCATGGTCACTTGCGTCGGTATTTCCTCCAACAACTCCACACCTCTTTTGTTAACTCAGCTAATTTTAATTATATGATTTATCTGTTTTACATTTTTTGTAACCGGAGTGCTCCCGAAGGGTAAGCTGTATCCTGAACTCAAAACTATGGCTCATAGCCCAACAGTAAAGGCACCATATGACGAAGAGGTATGAAGAAGGCAGGCATGCCTATACAATTTCAGTCCATGGCTGAGCAATGAATCATTATTAAATATACAAATTTGGCCTACATGTACAGTCGAGATGCAGTAACTTGTCTAAAATTGTGGTATCAAAAGTCAACATATATAATGCACAAAGACACACACTGGACACAAAAATAAACTTTTCATACCGTGGCCGAAATACTGTGCAATTAATTTCCTACAAAAATATCTTAGCAAGCGAAATGGCATGTATTCACTGAAAATAGTAAAACTATTGAGACAAGATGCTAAAATAGTAATGTGTTTAATTTCAATAAAAATCTGACAAAAAAAATAAATGTTACATATGTAGTGTATAGCTGACCCACTCATACAGCCACATCACCGGCGTCTAACTATATAGCTGGCTGACTGATACAGCGACGACGACGATGGGGACCATACAGCCGATCGGCCGACGGCGAAGACAGCGACGGCAGCCAGGACCCGAACCCCCACGACAGCCCCGAACCTCCGGTTGACTCCCTCTTATATACTCCTCGGCGTGGCCAAGCCTCGCCTCTGGCCACGCCCCCCTTCTAGAACTCTAATGCAGGTTCCAGGAGCTTCCCGACTAATCCCCGCCTCTGACCCTTGGCCCAGTAACACCCCCTTATGGTTGGCTGTTATATAGTCCACCAATACCTGTAGTTACCCTTCATGGTGAACAGATGGCACCCTGTCACTACACGTGCAATTGCAAATCACTCTTACTGTATAATAATAATGCAAAAAGGAGTCATTGAAAAATAAATGCATATAGTATACTATATAATGGATTGTTGGGTCAGATGACAATGTGTTGTACACCCTCCTCCATCCGACACAGGCCACATATAAGTTCTGAATCGTCCTCACAGCAGGGGATTTTGGCTTGCCATCGAACAAAGATGGTCGCTGCATCGTGCACTTTCAGGTGCACTCAGAACCGGCCCTAGACCTTTGGGGGCCCTAAGCAAAATTTGGTTGGAGGCCCCTTTGATGTATGATTTTTTTCACCCACTCGCTAGCAGTGACTCTAGGGGGCCCTCTGCTGGCCACGGGGCCCTTTGCAATTGCAAGGGTCGCTTAGTGGCTGGGCCGGCTCTGGGTGCACTTCTGTGGCCGTCTGGAACGCTCTTCATTTCGATATTACGAAACCACTGGAGCTATGCAATTTTAAATCTAGATTGAAAACTAATTTCTTTAGAAATATTTTTGTGTTTAATTTGTTGTCCTTTCCCTGCACCTCCGGTAAGCGCGGTTGGCTACGTAAGAAAGCAGTTCAACATACATACATATATCTTAATTTTGGAGCTTTCGTGACTGCAGGAATTATTCTTTGGTTCTTTCGGTTAAGTCACGTCTAAAGATAAAATAATAAATTAAATAATAGCATATTACGACGTTTCGATTGCAACACAAGCAATCATCATCAGGCATAAGAGAAATAGCAGCAA
>CM025610.2:19727193-19743715 GCA_014621495.2 Entosphenus tridentatus
AAATCTAACTAGAAAACTATAGACAGACATAGTTTTCTAGTTAGATTGTTGCTGCTATTTCTCTTATGCCTGATGATGATTGCTTGTGTTGCAATCGAAACGTCGTAATATGCTATTATTTAATTTATTATTTTATCTTTAGACGTGACTTAACAGAAAGAACCAAAGAATACATACATATAGGTTGCAAACCCCTGTGTTCAACATATCCAGCAGTATACTACTTCATTGTGAAATTATTTCACACCACACACATTTATAATTGAAATGCTCCACAAAACTCAGTAACACAAGGCACAAAACTAAAAACGAATCTATTTTCTATTTTACCAGGTAAGGCCCACTGAGCTACATAGCTCTTTTTCAGAAGCTATCTGGCCACAAATGTCTTATCGCGTGGACATTTACAGCAGCCAAACACTCTCAAAGCATGGTTCTAAATGTGGGAGTAAAAAACCCGGAGGACCCGGAGAAAAATCCACGCGACCACGGGGAGAACATGCAAACCCCAAATATACAGCAGGCGTCTGGGTCGTGATGGAACCCACGACCTTCTGCATACCAGGCAAGGAAGTTAACATCTCGCCACCGCGGCCTTTCCTCTGGACAGTGACTACCGAAATGAAAAATTTAAAAACACATTTTACTTGAAATGGAGGTAGTTATTGCTGCTGCGAGTGTGGGCGGTGTACGTGCAGAGGGTGGAGGGACTGATGTGTTCAACTGCTGGGAGACACCCCCCTGCGAGCTTCCACTTCCTACCATAGCCTCTGCAGATGCCTCTCCAATTCTGCATCTCTAAACCACCAGAATGTTACCCGTGGGCTTTTGGGTGCACAAGACAAGCACTGCAAATTTGGTTGTTATAATTATATGTGGAAAATAAGTAACATTTTGATAGTTATTTGATAACCCAATGTTATAACAGGAGTGTTAACTTTATATTTGTTACATTTAAATGTGTATTTGTTATTAATACTGAGCAGTATAAGTTTTTTTTACATAGATATCTATTGCACACACGGGAATATTTGAATGTTCATGGTTAGCTAGGTATGGGGAAGTGGCTAGGGCTTAAGGTTGTATTGACCTGTCTTGGGAATTTAGCCAATACTATGTGGTGAGCATTCTTGCTGAGTCTTGAAATGCTGTACTACCAAAGATCTTCATTGCCAACAGTGGCTGTAACCTAACATTTAATAGCCCATTCTAAGTGCTGGAGGATGCCATGCCTTGCATATGCAACATTTATAGCAGCAAGGGTTCTTTCAAAATGTACGCTTACTACACAACCATGCACTGAATACATAAAGCAGATTACTCATTCTATTACACTGCAACACTAACCCTAATGACATGTACCCATTTCGAATAAAAGGGTCAAATCCCATACTTTTTAAGTGTGGCAACCTTTCAATCATAGATGGAGAGTTAACAGTCATTATGGAAGCGTGATATTCTTAATCTCTTAGGGGAATGAGAGTTTACGGGAATTCCAACATTTTTCAATGGGAATGAACTACAGGAATTTTTAAAAGAACGTAAATGATCTGAAGTTGGACCCCGATAAACCTGAATAAAACAAAAGTAACGTGCAACAAGTTCGCTAAACAATTGCAGATATTTGTTCGAGGGACACAACTGGAAAATACAAAATAATGTGTACCTCGGACATTGATGTTGGACCGACGCCAACATGAAATGTAGAAGTGGATCCTCGCAGGTTTGAGCGGTCTTGTAAATCTGAACTTGATAATAAAATTAACGCGCCAATGTTCCTAAAGAACAATGTTTTTAATTCAAGTATACTGTCTGCGATGACATGGATCAGAAACTATGGCCATTGGTGAAGGAAAACTGTGCAAAGAAGCATAGAGAAATTGAACTCTTGGAATTATATTCAGACGGAAACAGGAAAAATGTGCATGAGAACACATGCACAGGTTAAAGACATTGTTTTATACTTAGAAAAGTTGGCTTGGGCAAGATGTGTCACGAGAATGGATGATGGTGAATGGTCAAGACTAAGGAGAGTGGCAGTTATGAGGGATGGAATATGCCAAGACAGAGCAATGTGAAAGGTGGATTATTAGAACGCAAATGCTGAAGGTGTGTGGAGGCATTCATCCAGCAGTATATTGATCAAGGCTGATGACGATACGTAATTTTAAAAAATGCTGGCCTAAATTTGAATGAAACATCAAACAAGAATGTGATTCGCGTGGTGTGATACTTGTGTTGAACCAAATAAGTTTTCAAAAATATTGTATACAACTTGCGTCACGTGTCAACTTTAAAACAGAAGATGCAGTTTACTTACCATCCTAGTGGCCAATCTGTGCATGCAAATATTCCTATGTTGTACACAGGTGTCACTACTGTTTAGTACTGTGCTTAGTTTGTTCGTTCAAAATGTGTTATGATGAGAAAAACATGGAAGCAATGATGGCAGCAGAGTATATGGAAATCCACACCAATATCAATATTGTATATGAACATTCAACAGTCGACCTTGATAATCTATGGGATATCAAACTGCGAGAGTATATTTTTACGTAATGCTTTAGATTAAAAAAACGAATTCCACCAATGTCATCTCTTTGTCTCAAACGCAGTGAATGTGAATAATGACAACGCTAAAACAACAGAGCTCTCTTTGATAGACATCACTTCATACGCATTTAAATTGCAGTACATGCACACCTGCTTTACGAATGGTGGTCACCCATCCACGCATGTTCAGGCTCAACTCTGTTTCGCTTCCGAAATCCAACACGATTGGGCATATTATGGGTGATTTGGTCGTGGATGCTTTGTCTATACATTATCTCAAATAAAATGTTACTCTGCATGTGTCTATATTTTATCTCTTGATGCAATGTTCCTCTGCAGTCTCTGATTACGATGATTTCCACATTTAGAGCAGAAACATATGCTATCGCAATTAATTAAATTAATAACTTGTTATTAATATATTAAGCCCCAAGCAACATTTTAAACCGAGGAAGTAACATTGTCAGGGATATCGCGGATGCAATAATACATGTCTTGCATTTAGGTATTTCGGTAAAGCCACGTAGATATAAAAAAATTCTTAAAATAATAATATATCATAAATATATGATGTAAGAAGTGGTGTGATGCATCTTTCTCTAGAAGTATACACTGGATGCTATGTACGGCTGTGTGAAAATACACCTGCATGCACTGGGCATGGACTCGCCTTTCAGAAACCAAACGGAGATGTAATGCGAGTTGAATCGACGTGACAAAAACTTGACATGAAGCTGCCATAAACATAGCAGAGCCAAGTCTAACTTCTGCCAAAATCTACTCCGGCTGACCAAGTCAGCCAATTTGCCAGCCCCAATTGAAACCCTGTCGTCATCACGTCCCCTTCCTTACGCACGCAAAAAACCCTTCCACATCCTCCATCCATGTCAGGTTGTCCCTTTATTCGTCCGAGGTGTCCAATGTGAAGCTGGTTCAAGGGACAGCGATATTGCTGTGGACCAATCTGTTTTATGATCGCTAACTACAGATGTATCGTTGTAACTTTACCCGGATCGTACATTTCCACCGAGTGCCCCTGCAGTGACACCCTTTTATCACAGGATTCAAACAGAACAGGGCATTTGTTTTTTTTTTGCCATCATTCTTTGCAGACTTTTTGTGAGCATTCCAGTTGCCATGAAGAATTATTGTTTGAAACTATATTTCCTTGCCACAAAAAACATGTTTTTTTTAGAACATACCATTTTTAAGTCTATTTTGGAATAATCCTCATTGCTTTTTATCACTGTCAATAAGCAAATATATTAATATATGTTAAATGCTCATGCATCTTATACTAAACACTTATGATGTAATTTAAATTGTGAAAACTGAATTTAAATGAATATCAGCAGAGAGAATATGACAAAATGGTCTTAATGTGTACCGAAGTGTAGTTTTTGATGATTATTTGGAGTGATTGACATGTGAAACTGAAACCGTTATCATTAAGCACCAACATTATGACACTTGCAATTGGAATAATTTCCAACTTAAATGAATGCATTGCACAATTACAATAATCCCAAATTCTTAGAACTAGATACTTCTTTGCAAAGGGAATTTTAATAACTTCAAGTATGCATCTGAACAATTCCTGAAAACTTAATGTATTGTTAAGCATTGTATATTGTTTCAATTTCTTAAGTTAGAAAGGTGAGGCCAAATTTGAATCAATTATGAATACCACCATAATGTACACAAGCCATCTAAAACCAAGCCTTTAGCAATAACAGCATATGGGATTAATCAACCATCAGGGTGAAAGGTTACTTTAAACGTATCTGCACAGTGTGGTTTCGAACACAAAACCCAGGAGATGAGCTGTAAAGAGCGGTATCCTATTGGGTAACCAGCTGCTCTGATTTAAAGTTAGTTTCTTACAATAAAAAAATATATGGTGACCCCTATGAATGTGTCCCCAGTGAGGTAGCTGGGAAGATGGGAGAATGGTAGAGGCTTAAAATATTTCTGGAAACCACTTATACCTCTATTAATGGAACTCAGATTTTTCATTTGAACACTTATTTCAAAACATTACATTTCATTTTAAGTGGTGACTATCACAAACAGCTGTCCAGGGCAGCACTTTTTTTTATTTTACGGCAAACAAATTGCAAAATAAAAATGTTTAGTTGAAGAGTGGTGTGCAGTGTTCGCCGAAATCATACTGTTCTATTACAAATTGGCATTAACTCTGTAATCACAGCATGGAAAGCCAGCACAACTTCTAAAGCAGAGTACGTATAATGACATTTTAGATGGAGAAACCCAATACACGACTCAAAAATATAAATGCTTAAAATAATCTTCAGGTTAGTGATCCAACAGAGAAAACATTAACATATACAGATTTTACATCATACATGAAATATTCTATAGAATACTACACGTGCCACTCAAAAACTGCAAAGCTGACCGAAAAGCATGCTCCAAGTCACACTTTTGCCATATTACAACACTGACTGGGCCTCTTTGTAGAAATATACTGTAGCTTAAAGCAAAACCACTGACAAAGAACTTGTTAACCAGTGACATTCCGCCATATATCTCAACTACCCTGCAGACATCTGAAAAGTTCATCATGTCACTATTGTGTCCAGCCAATCTGGAAACCAACAGGAGGCGCACTTTCGTCCCACCTCATTGCATGGAGGCAGTGGTCCTCCTAGTGTGCGAGTAAAGCAATGACAGCGACAGCTCACAGGTGGTGAGCTACATATAACTGAGCTGTCGATAATGTTTAATACTTTCTAAAGCAAATTGTGGAGTTGGTTGTTACTCGGAGTAACAGGTTAATTCGAATTCATTGCTAAATGCTGAAAAAATGGAATATTAAAAGTTGAAAATAGTGAAACGTTTACATTATTGCATCACACTCAAATAATTGTTTGGTCTTGAACCACTACGCATATTTACAGAATGTCTAATTTTGCCACAAGAGGCACTTATTTTGACATGCGGAACATTTTTTGTGGATGTTCCTGTGCGAGTTGAGACAATAAACAACTGCCCCACCGCTTCAATTGAAATTTAATTGTAATAGGCAATTATGCATTGGGTGTATTTCCCACGTTGTTCTTGAAACTAGCATTTGTCATAACCCCCACAAAGCAATCAGACTACTTACCATCGAGGAAATTGGTTAATTGCCTAGCTAAATAAGTCACCATTAATTGTGTTAATTAAGGTAATTATGTCCCACCATATGTTATAGGATTTGATTGTTATTCTAAGCATTGGTTATTTAATTGATGCACAGTATTTCACAAGTTATGTTCAAATCTTTCAAAACATATTTATTTCACGTTATACAGATTAAGAAATGACAAATGAATGGCAAAATCACCAGATATTACGTGAAGTACAGCTTACTCATGAAAGAATATTAGTTAATGAATCTGAATATATTTTCATTTTGATAAGAACCACAATATCACTGCAAATAATTAAACATATTTATATATTACAAATTTAACGATTCATATTTTCAAAACAAATATAGTTAGGTACTGGCACAATGGTAAACAACCCAAGCTATGCACCCAGCGAGCCGAGTTTGATTTCCGACCACAGCGAATATTAGGAGTGATACTGGTAGGAACCTCCTGGTTACACCAGCCCACAGGAGATTATTGTGTCCATCGTGCAGGGAGGGGCTGGTGGGGAGGGGAGGGTGGGGCTGGGTGGGGAAGGGAGGGTGGGGAGGGGCTGGGTGGGGAAGGAGGGGCTGGGTGGGGAGGGTGGGGCAGGGTGGGGGGTGGGAGGGGTGGGGCTGGGTGGTTAGGGGCTGGTCACCCCGTGGTGCCCTTATAAAACTCAATGTTTAACCTACTCACGCCGGCTTATGCCCGCCCTCACAGTCGGGCATATTTGCGGAATACACCACGCCGCCGTTGACCCTGGCCATTGACCGAGCAACCCAACGTTCCTACCAGCTCCCTCCGCAGGAATGTGTTATATGGACCGATATGACCGACTCCTCTTCAAACCCACACTGACCAACACGGTGAAGGCCTCTAAGACCAACACAGTGCAAAAGGGCCTTCATCCAGCAGTGGATTGACAAAGGAGTGTACGTTAGTTTAATTAATTAATAAATCATTCAGCTTGAAATCGAATAAAAAAAATACGAGTCATTTGATAGTGGTGTGAAAACACAAAATTCACCACATATATCATTAACAAAAACATAAATAATGGAATTATTGTAATTGTAGGCCATTGTGAATGAGGGCACAATTGTCTTCTGCTCTAAAAATATAGTCATTGCCCAAATCATCGGCATGTGACAGTTTTCAGTTGAGGCATTCTTTTTTTGTGACCAGTTCACATTTTTCGCATTTCACATAATTTAAAAACATATTGTGGCAGTCACACGAATGCTATTAGTGTGGTCGTCATAGCTCAAACCCAAAACATTTAAATTACCTACAACCAAACCACGGAAACATGATGTTTAATTTAAGCATGCATGCAGGGGTAAGCGATGTTGTGTATTTGCCTTTTCCAATACATTTTTTCCTCGTGATATTGCCTGCTATATTTTCTTTATCTATATGTGCATTCCTTATTTTCCGAGGGCGTAACAAAAGATGAGGCAAAATCCAAATATCACCAGGATGAGAACTTGGAAAACAGAGTACCAGAGACTTTGAGGGATTGGTATGATAAGAGTAGCAAGAGATTGTGAAGTTACCTCCCAAGCAAAACACAGAGGCAATTACTTCCAGGGAGGCCATAAACGGGCACCCTGTGGTTTGGAAAGTGCCCATTTGCAAGGAGACTAAAAAAAACACTTGCCTCTCAACAATTGAGTGACCAACAATAAATAAGTCTTGGCATTAAAAAAAGAATAAACATATGATGACCACCACGTGTGAACAACCCTTAAAATCATGGTATCACAATATCACCTTGATGATAAGCGACTACCTACTACATGGCAATGCAGCCGGGGGACAAAAGGTTAAATTAGAGATGTTTGCATGCTCTTATTAACATATTGTTATCCATGTAGAAACACTATACGGTCCGGTTAATCACGTGAAAATGTATAATGAATTATGGCAGTTCATGCTGATGAAAGCCATTGCCCATACAATTTCTACTTTTTCTATTTTTTCATCAGACCAATTCTCCAGGACCAAATGTGAAATATGAATTCAAGGGTACAGACGGGAGTAGAACATACAAATCCCACTCACACAAACACAACCCTCATATGGGCTTGACAGACGGTTGGGGCAATTGCTGTTAGCGAACACCTATGAAGGCCAACACAGCACTTGACCAGAGCCACGCCCCACCGCCTTTGTCTCCACAGTGGCGATCTTTACATGTCGCACCAGGTACTCATTTTAAGGCCTAGCCAGGACCAATTCAGAAAAACGCCACTGTATTGATCATGAGTGGGAATCAAACTCAGGTTACCAGGTTCATATAAGAGTACAGAACAAAGGCATAACATGAGGGATCTATTTTCAACACCAAACCACATTTGCTGAAGAGCAACATACGCACACAATCGTGGGACAGGCCAGACAACCTGGAGCTGACCGTTGAGTGAATAAATCACAGAGCAGTGACGATCTGTGTTAACACGTATCTTGGTATGGACAAAGAGGAAGTCTGAGAAGCCAAAGCCAGAGGTGACTTGGGGGTGAGCCAATGGGATGTGCCCGCAGGTGGAACACTAAATAGTACTTGTAAGCAACCATATATTTTGGGTCTCTCGCCCAGGCAGAACTCCAGGTGGAACTCGTTATTAACCAAAATATTGTTATCGTGATATAAGTTGTTAGAGGAAAATTGTTCACCTTATACAGTCTTTTCTCATGCAGTAAGGATTAATTCAGAAAGTAACATGCCATTGCCAAGCTCAGGAATTTACTGTTGTACTGTGGTGGTTGGCAAATGCTCGTTGTGGCTTAAGCAATTTTCCTTAGTAAATGAGTACCCTTCAGTATCAAGGGTGAATAAAATATTGTACATCTTATGAACTGTAACAGTTTTGTCCGTGAGTGGACATCACTCAGTTATAATCCTTTCTTTTTACCATCAGTGTTGCAAAGTCAGCTTGACATTGTACGAGATGTGAAGACATAGTAAAAAATGTTTTAATCACATAATCTTGACATCTGATCATTAATGCTTTTCTAGCCATTTAGTAGGAATTTATACATTTGCAAATGTACTGTAGTTACACTATAAATATAGTTTTGGCTGTCATTGAGAGACGATATAAAAAGTGTATTATATTAAACAGGCTCCGAGTGTGCATCTTTCCCAGTCCATGCATCATATTTCTCAATTTCAATAACTATATCCTGCGGTGAGATCTGAATTTTGAGACCTGACTTAATGGTCTATGATTAATAAGCGAGAATCATTTATATTATCAAAGATTCATAACATATCCCTAAACAACTTACAAGCCAAAAAAATTATATTTGTGATTTATTTTGAGAATCTATGGAGTTATTCAATTTACGAATTGATCTTGAATGTCGGAACTTAGTTATGCTAATCGATAATTGCTCCTGATCATGTGTAATAAGCGACTTCCGCGACACATCGTGCAGAGGGTACTTCTTTATCACTCACACTGGGCACGACATTTATTCTTCCTCACACGGAGTACAACACTAGATTTTAACGTCTCTACTGGCTACACACAGCCGATCACTCGGCGTGGTCCCATCACCCTCACTCGGCTACACCGTTGGTTGGCGGCGTGACGATGACGGCGATGGAAACTACGCAGATCTTCCACATGGCCGGACGATGGAGATGTTGGCGAGCAGCGACGCAGCCAGGACCCAAGACCCCACACACGAGCCCCGGGTCCGCTCTCCCTTATCTCCCCCCAGGCGTAGCTAAGTCCCGCCTCCGGCCACACCCTCTCGTGGAACCTTCGAGCAGGTTCTCGGAGTATCTCGGCTAGCCCCACCCGATTCCTTTGCCCCAGATACACCTCCTTCTCTGATTAGTTGTTACTTAACCGTGCCCGTGATTCCCCTTCCAGGCCAGCAGGTGTCACATATGCATCACAATTGATCCTTATCATATGCATAATTGTCCTTTATTACGTGTGTAATAATTGACCGTTAATAATACTCAATAATCGCGTCATACTTCAGCATATAATTACGCAATTAACGGTTTAAATTGATCAATAATAATTGCAATTATAACAATATTTAAATGAATTCATTTATAAATGTATTAAAAAGCAATCAATTTCATATTGAGGGCACTAGCCCCTTAACACCTTTAATTCATCTCCACTTAACCCATAGATTAATATTTAAATTACTATTCAATGTAATAATTAGATAAATGTTAATATTAAAAATATTTATGACCACCCAAATATTCAACAGCAACAGTGGTGCGAAATGACCAAAGAGCCACGGCCAATGATGTGTGCGAATTAGATATATTCGTTAAAGCCCATGAGCGACATGTTACGCTAGCTGCATGCAGTGGCGCTGGATGTCAGTGGCAAGCTGCAAACAGTGCAGGATGCGACGGCGCTCTGCGTGCTCGCTGTCCGGGAAGGGGGCTCCTGCACGCAGCTTTCGTGCAAAGAGGGCCAAGTCCTGCATGAAGAGGAACTCGGGCCCGCCCGGACCTTGCGGCAGCGATTCCATGCAGCTGCCGTCAGTGAAGCTGATCCGCATTTGCTTGGAGCGCATCAGCCCCTCGCCACGCTCCTCCACCCATGTCAGCCGCCTACCATCAGGCAAAAACGTCAGACTCGAATCTACACCGTGTGGCTCACTTTTATCAACTTCTCCATTAAACTCATTCGAGCCCACGATACTGCCAGCATGGGTTAATTACTGGTGAATTGGGTCTAGAAGGAAGGGCGTCAGTGGTGGGGTCGAGGTCCTGTCCCGAGTATATTACAATCGGCAATGGAGAAGGCTTGAAGGGCAACTATGCCCCTCTGAGTTAACGCTGTTTGTGAGGCTTCCCAGATGATTGACACAATTACCAGTGAAGTAAAATTTTACCTGAAGGTCAATCATGCTGTGAATCACAAACCAATTTCACCAACTACCGAATACATTAAATAGTTTTTTTGTAAGTGCATGCCATTGTGTGCCAAAGTCAAGATCTAATAATTCAATTTAGGAAAAGTACTAGTTTTTTTATATAAATTGAACGCTCTTTGAGGACTAGATACCCTTTTAACATTCACCGCATACAATTCATTGAACCGATACAGCATACATCTTTCACATAATACCCAACCTATCTGTGAAGAATAAAGCATTCTCTATAAACACCAATAGTTATATATATATATTTATGTAGCATAGAATACAACAGGAATAGCAGTATCTTGTGACTAAAAAACTGGCTTCATGTGACTTCGAATTAAGATGAAGGCTATGTTTCCTTACTTGTTGTTTGCAGTGAGAAGGTGGACAGTGAGCTTAGTGTTTTGCTGCTCGGGACGTGTCTCTAACATCGCCTTTTCCACAGAGAGCTCCTCAAACAGGTCAACGAACCAGGTGACCCGGGTCACCCCACTGAATGCCAAGAAGCCACTCTTCTTCTCGCACAATGGCTTGCCTTTTAGTCACGCAGACACCACCAGAGAAACAACACTCACTGCCCAACGTGGATTCAGAGAGACCAATGCATGTTTAACTAATTTGTAATATTAAGAATCATCCTCAAAAGTACAGCCACGAGAGATAATCCTTGTATACCTGAGAAGTTAAGCACCAAGCCTGTAAGCAGCCCCACTCCTCATGATGCAAGGAATTGTTAAGATTCAGGATTACGATTCAAACATATATTTAATGATTGTGGTATTGTTAAAGGGGGTCATTAAGTGAACTCATTACATACAACTTATAAGTCCTAAATAATTGTCATGCAATTCGATGCATGTATCTTGATAGGAAGAAAATATTTTATTGGATGGATTGATGCATAGTTACTTCTGTTACCTCTCAAAATATGCCAAAGTAAATAAATTTCCTAAGGCCAAGCCTCAACTCCACTCCATACTGTCATGAACTGCCTGTCACGATCACAAGTTCAGTCTCGAGACTAATGCAGCAGCAGTGTGTTACCGGTGAAGTCCAGATGTCCCTCTTGTGGCTCCCGTCCTGCCACCTGTTGCTTGAGCATCTTGTACTGGGAGGTAAGCAGCTCAATGTGCTCTACGTGCAGCACCTTGCCTATGCGATGGAAAGGGATAACATGAACCATTCAACACTCATTGTCAATGCTACCATGCAAGAATGTGCTTTATTAATTACATAAGCCTTAAATGACATGTTTGAGGTCTACGCAGGAGTAATATACACATGTTCCAATAAATGTATGTTTTATGTCAAGAAACCTCACACAAATAAGCTAGTTTTTTCTGTGAATAATTGTCCTGTAATGGCACTTTTTTTTAACTAGAATGGCCTCATTTGACTTATTTTCACGAATGTCCTGCATTGCGATGTTGGGTTAATTCCACATTAATAATTGTTTTGTGGTTATTCTATTACCCAGAGAAAACCCACACATACACTCAAACATTCGCATAGATTCACAATCCATTTGCTATATATCCTAACCATTTAACAGCCAGTTTGTTTAGGCATTTCACCAACTTCCGTGGTCCACTAACCCTGGACTCCACGGTGCTGGATGGAAGGTGACATGCACCACCACACCCGGCTATATGAACCACATGGCAATCAATATTAAAAAAACTTGATAGAACACCATGAACAATATATATGTTTTAATAACAAGGGATTGAATGGTGCCACATTTAAAATGACACTTGCAACAGTGCTTATTTTCAAATTTAGAAATAACCTAGATTAATATCTGTCCAGTGTGGCATTTTATCTCTTGAGCAATGGGTGTGAATCCTGTTTGCAGCACTCAACTTTGTGCTTTTGCTCGTGATGTTAAGAAATACAGAAATAAAACTATGCACCTCACACTTTGACTAAAAGTTCAACCAAAAATATTGGTGGATGATAAAATACTAACAATGTACAATCATTCATTCACTGGCTTGTGTCATGCACTGCAGTTCATGATTTCTGTTACAAAAAAAGCACTCACAATTAGGATAGAGTAAATGTGTTTCCTTGCAAAAGGTTTCTATTTGGTGTTTGAACATCTTAACACCTGTTTAATTGCCAAAAAGGGGTAAAACCTATTCTTATTTCTTCATAAATACGATTACTTACTAGTTATTTTAACAGCGACACCAGCACGCACTCGCGTAGCTACTGACTCACAGGAGGGATGTCATGCGATGTTGAAAACGAAAAAAGCGATGAGGCACCCTGCCTCATTTCACTTCTTGTTATGGTCACCACAACCCTGGATCAAGTGTAAAAAGGTATACACTTTAACCAAATACAATTTTCCACTCTACCACCGAGCCCAGAAGGCACCAGCTTGTTTTTCCACTGCAGAAACTGTGCTATGCCACTGATGTCAAACAGTGAACAATTCGATTAACCACAGTCCTAGCCTTACTTGGCCCCAAGCAATATTGATTTATCACGTGAGGCCAGAGTTTAAACGTTTGGTTCTGGATTGGCTTGGCAAAAAGCCGGTGCAATTCCACCTGCAACGTATGTTGAACTTCTTTTGCATCGTATGTAGTCAAACGTGCGAATCGGAGGTGCAGGGGAAGGACAACTAAACATAAAGAGTGGTCCTCACCCACAGTGTCGGCGAGCTTAAATAGCTCTTGGGCAGTGCTGGCAGATAGTGCGAGGGGATACTCCACACACACGTGCTTGCCGGCACTCAGACTTCTGCGCACAAGTTCCTCATGCCTCTGATTCTCCGTGCAGATGATGACTGCCTGAACCTCTGGGCTGGACAGGGCATCCTCCAGCGAGATTTGCCGTACTCCGTTGATCTCTCCAAGCTCTTGCCTTAGCCAGCACAAAAGCATGCAAATTGTCATACGACTAAAATATAAGCATTGCAAGGGACCAACAAAATATATCATCCATTTATTTAAAGTGTCATATGGTGGGGAATGTAAAAAATTTGAACCATTATTCAACTCTTGCTTTTCAAATATCACAACAATATATGTTTCATACGTATTTAATATATGCATGCATTGCTCTTAAATTATTTACCATGCATAGAACTGCACACCTGTGCTGGGAAAGAACTCTGAGAATTTACCATAACCTTCAACTGTCTGGATTAGTTAAGAGTTGAGGATATGCAACCTTACCTTACTACAAGGGAACCATTCAATGATACAGCACACTCATTAAAATGCTTGTTATCAACTTATTGACATTTTAGCACAATCAGGACCAACGGTTTAGGATGACTGAATTGTGATAGTGGGCACAATACATTTAATAGCAAATGCAACGTTATGCATTACCGTGAGACAAATCCAACAATGTGAAGATCTTGTACCTCGCCTGGCCGGTCCGGGGTACTGAGGTCATGGATTCGCACCCTGCCAGCCATGCCAACACCCACCACCACAACGCCAACCATCGTGCCTGCAAAATGGTGATGAAAGGTGTCAGTGAACATGTACACATTTACGTATGCAGATCCTTGGCTGCCACCGTCATTATTCGTGACAGCGGTATTAACAAAGTGTCCATTTGTTTAAGTGATCGTGGACAATAATTGAAATTGACAGCCCTGAACAAATTGTATAAATTCCACGTTCAGATTGTGGTCAAGGCTCTCCTGAGGACGACCACTGATATCAGGGGTGTGTTGACGCATTTGCGATGTCCCACACCTCCGATTAGGACGGTCGGCTACGTACGGTGCGAAAGAATTTCGATAACATACGTAACATAGACAACACGAGGAACTGCTCGGATATTTTACTGGGGACCCCCCCGCCCGTCTATTGCCCTCCCTTTGAGCCTTGTCCGCGAGCAAGGAGCATTGTTGGGGACAGCTAATGGCCTGGTCGCTTCTGAAATAAGTAATATAAAACACTTTTTTTTAAACACGCTTTAATGAAATTTACCCTACTAGTAATGGAAGAACTCCACGACTCCAGGAAGTGGCTCCCCAAAGCTTGCCATAACGTAAGAGACCGTGGTGATTTACAGCCAACGTCAGTTGAGCGTGGATAATTAGAGCCGTAAAAAAAGATTGTTTAAAAATATTTATTTTTTATTTTTCAATGATAGAATATCGTATTGTCATCAGTATGACATACCTACGCCAAGTTTGCAGTCGATACATTGGGAAGACGGTTGAAATTGAGTTACAAGATGTGAGGATACAACAGAGTGAATTAAATCAAAAAGCGTGTAAAATGTTTAAAAATATATATATTTACATTTTAACGATAGAATATAGTCTTGTAATCAGTATGGCATACCTATACCAAGTTTGCAGTCGATAGCACATTGGAAAGTGGGTAAAAATGTAGTTAAAATATTTGTTTGGGGATACAACAGACGGAGTGAGTTAAATAAAAGCGTGTAATAAAATCATAGCGAAGAGGGCTTTACGTGGTAAAATAAAAAGATACACAAAGTGATTTCCTTACTTTTCCTATACTTTGCACTCCTATCATGTGTTGTATTGTTTGCTGTTGTAACTTTCTGACCAGCCCCCACTGGACATGTGTGAAAAAAGCGCTTTATAGCTCATCGGATTCCTCCTCCAGTATAAAATACCGATTCTGATTCCCGAGACTCGGAGGTGGGGGTTGGTGGCTCACGTTGGGACTCCAGCCATAAAATATGCGAGCCACCTGGTCCCTCAAAGGGTCTCCGAGCCTGTCTTTGCAAGAATACAGCAGTACAGCAACTAATTCTAGATTTGAAGCTTTCATGACTGCAAGGATTCATACTCTTAGGTTTTTTCGGTAAAGTCACGTAGGTAAAAATAAATATATAATAAATATTATAGAAATAATTCTGGAAATAAAATAATAAATCACGACGACTACGGTTATTTCACTAGTTATTTTGCTGTGCCTTTTTACACCGTGATTTATTTTATTTCTATGAGTATTTCTATTATTTGTATGAAAAAGGTTTATTTATTATTTATGTATTTATCCCTACGTGATTTTACCGAAAAAAACCTAAGAGTAGTACAGCAACTAGGTTGATCACGTTGGTTGCGTTCTCCTCTGGCACGGGTGGTGTTCCTCCTCTTCGCACTCCAGCTTCCTACTCAAACAATATATACGCTGCAAATGAATTGTACTCTTCGAGAGAGACACACACACAACACACACGAGACGGCGCAATAAGCGATGCGCTCCAAAGCATTACGCAACTGCAAACGCAACGCGAAAGCGTAATAGCAAAACACGGCATGAGCACGGCTGTGTGACTCGGATGTAGTTATGATGAGAGACGCGCCGTTGTTGTTGTTATTATTTAAGTCTCGCTATAAAGTTTATTACGACTCGAACCACACGGTCTGTCGCCTTACCTACCCTCAGCGACAGCACCCGGCACTGGGCTCGTGATTATCCTCGGGCCTTATATAGCCGACTAATCGATTCGATTCAGAGGTTCGACTCTTCCTTAATATTATTTACAAGCGGAATCGAAGCTCATTCGTTCGCCGGGACGTAATCGTCGGGAATCGATTCGACCCCGGCGTGCTGACCGCAGCGACGTCTGATTTGAATGAATGGAGAGCGGTGACAGAGGTCTTCGTAATTATTAACGCCGTTTGCAAATTAAACAAAACAAGAAGAGTTCAAGTTCATTTATTAGGTATAGCCCTGTGAGCCATTCGGCTCTTGAATCGGGTGCAACCGCAACAAATAAAAAACAAAAACATGAACAAGAAAACATGTTAAAGTGACTGTGTGACTCTAGATTTGAAGCTTTCGTGACTGCAAGGATTCATACTCTTAGGTTTTTTCGGTAAAGTCACGTAGGTAAAAAAAAATAGAAATAAAAATGTTATTTTATTATTTTTATTAATAAATAATAATAATAATAAAATATTA
>CM025610.2:19748715-19789669 GCA_014621495.2 Entosphenus tridentatus
AAATATACTCTACAATAAGCTGAGTTACTAACAGTAGGTAATACATTACAATTCTACGTCGTAAAAAAAATATATAATATGCTTCCATCTAAACTTTATTCTCTTACATCGCACGAGTCTACACCGTACTATATACTGCCATAGACAGACCCAAACATTAAATTATATACTGTATTGCTATAACCACCCTATACCTTATCCATTGTAATGTTACACTATGTATTATTATACCCACCCTAATGTATATCACACTGCTGTATATTCACTATACAATTACGATACTATATATTACTTTGTACATTGTATTAAGCATATACATTTTAAAACTATTTGTTATTATACAGTGTGAAAGATACTAAGAGGAAGCAACAACATATGTCTATGCAGCAGAGCAAAGAATCCATTCCCCTGGGAGAATACAATGCCAGTGAATGGAACGCGGTCTGAAGGTCACCGTAAACGTGAACACAATCAGTTAAGATCCGAAATGGTTTATTACGTCCTTCCAATGATTGCTAAGCCAGAATCCATCTTCTCGGTTGAAATTGTCTCTGTGTTTGTATATGTGGATAGCCTCATGAACGAATCTCTCATGGTAGCCAGATGGCTTGCAGAGAACCTCTGTCTTGGAGAAGTCAATATCATGTGAGCCCACTGAATTGTAACAGTGATCTGCCACGGCTGAGGTGTTTGTCCTACCGTGTTTCAAGTCTGCTTTATGTTCACGGATGCGGTCCGAGACATGTCGTTTGGTTTCTCCAATGTAACTGCTACCACAGAGGCAACTTAGTTTGTAGACGCCAGGGTACTGTATGTCTGGTACCACATCTTTAACAGACGGGACGAGATCACGGATTTTATGTACTGTGTTGAATCGGACCTGGATCTTGTGTTTTATCAGGATTTTGGAGATCTTTTTTGTGACCCCAGCAATGCTGCTGGTCCTGCATCATGCACGGGCAAAGTAACACTATTCACATACCTGCATTTCCCATATCCGCTCCTTTGATGCTGCTAATCCTGCATAATGCACGAACACAAGTAGCACTAATTACATACCTCTTGATATGCAAATTCTTTTGTTAAGGCGCCCCCCCCCTTCACCCCCCCTCCCAACCCAGCTTATATATATGCTCCAAGCACGTGTGCTGTTCCATTCAGACGCTGTCGCCTCGACAGACCTGGTTTCACCTGAAGACGGCTGCTTGCGTTGTGGCCGAAACGTCGTGAGAATTATTTTATTATGTTTTATTATTTTTATTATTTTATTACTCCCCTTCTACGTGACTTTACCGAAAAAAACCAAGAAGACATACTCCAGGTGTAAAAAGGTCCAGGCAATACTGTCATACACCAACTGTATTTTCAAATTACACAGTATTACAATTCACACTGTATAAAGAAAACAACATTTTACGTAACTATATCATTGAAGAATTTTAAATCACGATTCATGGATCTCATTTTCACCAAAGTAGATTAACATGACATGCGGAAACATGTTAAACTACGAAAAAAAATGTTGCCTTGATGCGTTGCCATTTACTCATACATAACATTTCCTTAAAAGTTTTACAATTTTACCTAACATAAAACATAGAATACAGTATCTAGGTATGCTCATTTACAACCAATATTAAGGTCAATGAACAAAGTAACAACAAAATATATACGAGACCCAATGTAGGTATATATACACCTACATGTTTTAGATATTTGGGCATTAGATTACGTCTAATCTCTTGACATTGACTTTAAAATTGGTTAAGAATTGAGTACCATACAAGAGATAAATGCTGACGTTCAATGCACGATGCACTGCAACCCCGCGGCCCAGCCTCGTTCGTGCTGCATGGTGAGCTCATTAGGGTGGCTCGTGGCCTGCACTATTAGCAATCCCAAGAGAAGACAATTTCACAAAAGTGCAATAATAAACGCTATTCATTAAATTCGAATTATAATTAAAAAAACATTTGATCCCACAAATAAATTTGTTGTACGAAGAATACGATGCAGTGTGTGGGTTGTCAACAATTTCGTTCACTGAAAAATCTATGCAATGTGCTTCGCCATAAGAACATTTGCGGACAATGCCCTTCCTTGTATGAGGTTTCCAGGGCCTTCTCCATAACAAAGGCTCAGCCTTTTATTATGCAGTCTAGTCTTAGTCTTAAGCCTCACCTTACCATATCAATAGAAAGTGTGCCGTACTTGGCCCCTTCCCCTCTCCAACCATTATATATACGGAGTGGTAGCTCTTGTAATCTCTCATTTACTTGATACAGCTGTCGTGGCTGTGACGGTTCCACCTGAAGACGGAAGCTTGTGTTGCCTCCGAAACGTCGTGATTTTTATTTTATTTTACTTTTATTAATTTGATTTTTTTACCTACGTGACTTTACCGAAAAAACCTAAGAATATGAACCAGACCCATTGCAGTCACTGCAGCATTCACGATACGTCCCTGCAGTGCAGTCAAAACCAGTGTTCCAGCGTGTGTTGCTAAAACCTGGCAGTATAGGCACAGTACATGACCAGCATTTATTACAGCATAGTGAACAATCAGCAAATTTACTCAGCAGAAATGGCTATGGGACACATCGCAGGGCACTGTAAAGTGAGAAATGCTATGCGCTTATGGTGTATAATATCAGATACCACTTGCCATTGATCAAATCACACATCTTAAGCAGGCGTATTATGAAGGGACAGTCTTAATAATACCATATTTTAATACAGAACTGGATTCAAAACGGTATATGGTATGTTTAATTATTTTGGGAAGCTAAAGATTGCCCATTTGTGTTTGCTGCACTAATAATATTGTGCAATGCAATTCAGCTCCAATGTCTTATATGCCCTGGAAACTATTTACATCTCGACTGGTATCACAATAGATAACTCGGTCCACAATGGGCATCTGATGCCACATTTATCACTTCGATGCAGTAAAGATGGCCAGGCACAGTGTCGGGCACGACTACCATGTCCATGCGCTGAAATTTTAGCCATAGACCGCCATCATTAATGTGGTAGTATTTGTAATATTGTTTCTACTTTATCGAACATTTGCCTGTGAGATAGTGTTGTGATCCTTACCTTGTTGTTTCTATTGACCATTACAATGGGGCCGTGACAAGAGTGTAACTATTTAAATGAGAAAAATTAGACCTTGAAATGAATAAAACCATATTAGAACTGTGATTCATTTGACCGGAATTACAGCTAACATCAGTAGGGGTATCCAAATAAAATAAGCATATGAAAATAACAAATGACAAACCATGAAAGCACCGAGCATGCATTATATATTTGAACATAAAACATTCTGTTAAGTTTAAAAAAAAATAGAATGTTAAAACAACATTATCTTCACAGCCAAATTGTAGGAAAAATTGATGTTTTGTCAAAAGTGTTTGGCACATTTTCACGTGTTGTGTACAATGGCTCATAATTGCATAGCATTCTGTAATGTTACAACTGTATAATAAAGCTAAATGCTTTAATATAGAAGCTAAATGCTTTTTTATCTCTTGGAACTAAAATCTGAAAAATTAAGCAATTGATTGTTGTGAGCATATTTAGTTAGCTTCCATAGTAATTACTAATTTTGTTAAATCAAAAACACATTTCTTCTTAGTAAGTAATGCGAATGCAAACTAAAGGTATTTGCAATGTAATAAACAAAGATAAATTTAAACTATGCATTGTGATTAAATATCTAGCTTGATAGGAAATATGATAGTATTCCAACTGGTGAAATGGTGAACAATAGTTAAATGTTTAGTCTATATAGTGTATAATAAATGTTACATTTCAAATCATGCGAGAACATTTATGTATTTTTTTGAGAAAAACAAAACGATCAACGCCATGGTGGAGTTCAGAGTAGAATTATGTATACTTTAGAGAATATATACGCATCACCAATAACAGAAAAGAGACAACGTTATGTGTTTTAGCCTTTTCAATATTGTTCAAGAATGTTGATATACTTAATATGTAATGCTCAGGTAACATACCAAATATTATTGTTTTAACTGCATTGCACTTTGGTCAACAGCACTAAACACTGTGGGTTCAAATGCCAGTCAAGGGTCAACTTAACACGTAGGCTTTTGCAACCCATATCCATAATAAAGGGTTTTGTGGGTTATATCGTGTAAATATGAATGTGTCATGAAACCCGCCACCACCCGACACGGCCAATTAGTAAGGATTGTCACGTAAACACAACGTGCCAATTAGTCACTACTTCTGCACACCGGTGCGTTTGAGAGCAAACACACAAATTGGATCGACTTCATAACAATCTTACACTTCCATCAAGGACTCAGAGAGGTATTACAAGGGGGGCAAAAGCTGCTTCATTGTATTAGCAGGGAAATTCTCTGCATGGTTTAAGACACCACTGCTAATTTTATAGGGTGGTGCATTGTCAAAAAATTGTTGTTCAGTTTCTATTTGGTATTGCATAACCCCAAAAAAATACACGGATGTAAAAAATGTTTCTTCCAAACACCACAAGTGTTTCTTCGTACTGCATCACCAGAAATCTCGTTCTAAAACGTGTTCATCTCAACTATCATCACTAACTCAATGTGCTGGCATCCACCACAGCAGATATGTAGCTATCTTCAGGTGTTAAACTGATACCATGTTATAAATGTTAAAAGTGCCCGAACACTGTGAGCAAAAGAACATCACGTGACCAACGGCTGTACTGTATTCGTAAAATAGCTTTAATTTTGCAATTGTTAGGTTAAAAAAGAAATATTAACCGTACTGTATTTATCCAACGAAACATTCTGAACGTATCCATAATAGTTCAACATTTTAATTATTACATTAGTAATACCAATTATGGTACCAGTAATACAACTTATGGTACTAATCATTGAGTAAATCTTCATCAGTAACAAGTGAACAATGTGAAACTGGCAGCAAGTTTCTATCAAGTACATTACTATCTTCAATAAGAGTCATCATACATTTTATTCAATATGTTTTTCAACGTATGTTTTCAACTTAAAATAGGCAATGAAAATTAATTCCCATCTACATAAAATCGGAATTACATCCAATAAAAAACACATGAACCTTTACATGACTTAAATTTGGCATTTTTTAGAAACAGCCCTCATTTTTAAAATGTCATTAGCAGTTTGTTCTGAAAAGACATTTGAGTTTGCAATAGCTATGTAAATGCATCTACTTTTCATAACATTTGCCTATCAACGTTTAGAAAACGATTCAAAAATAGACATTTTATATGATTACATGTCGTTCTTTATCCATCATTTACAAATGTCTCGACAGGACAGTTGTGGAGGGCACTACCATTAAAATGTTCACTTCAATGCTCCCTTGCCGTTAATTTCTATGTAAACCGTGGCAGAAACTTTAAAAGGCACCCCTGTGTATGTGCAAAAGACAGGGCCTTTGCTGTTTTACCATTTACCACAGTAATTCGGCCTTCAATACTAACTCCAAAAAAAACACATCTCAGTAGACATTTCTTCATGTGGCACCTTGGCAATCTATCCCTGCTTAATGCATTTACTTAAAAAAATAAGATCTCGTTATGGCCCTCTCTGTTAGCATTGACTTAAATCTGCCAGCTTTGATGCAATGGGAATGGAAAAAAATGAGGGGCGACAGTCGGGTGTGAAGAGGAGATGATGTGGCAGCTGGGTTTCTAGATGGCGACCTCCAGTCCCGTGCCCTTCCGCTTGCACACCAGCTTGGCCCCGTTGCTCTGGCCCGACGGGGAAATCCTTACGTTGACCTGCGTTTCCTTAAAACGCACTGGAAACCTGCGAACAACAAAGGTACGACAGCGATGGTACACATGCATTACCACAAACTAATAAGCTACAACGTATGTCACGCAGTTGGCCAAGTCACCCAGGGAACTGTGGGCTGCTTAGCGGCCGTAGTGGAGTAACTCACTCGTTGGAGATTTTGATCTCCACTTTCTCTTTGCTGCTCGCCATGACCGCACGATGAATCTTGGTGATGAGCTCTATTGCATGCTCACTGCTCAGTACAAAGTCGCCCTTGCCCGCTGCCGTGGTGCCCTGTGGAAGAAGACATTGTGATGGTCTTTAACGTTACATATATTGATAAAGATGCCCGTACCGTATTAACAGACTGTAGGGGAAAGTACAGTTAGCGAGCACCTATGAAGCTTGTCACAGCACACGAGGGGGTGGGTGGCCAGCACATGCCCAGCTGCCTTTTTCTCCCTAGTGGCGATGTTCACACATCACACCAAGTACTCATTTGAGGTTGAGTCGACCTAGAGGAAGCACAGGAGGGTTTCTGATAATCGTTACTGATATTGACCGTGAGCCGTAAATGAACGGAGGTCGCTGCATACACAGCACAGTGTGCTAAGTGCTACTCTACCGCTCTCCACAGTTACATACGCACAAATACACAAACATACCTTAGCAGTGTTTTATTTTAGCCGCGAGTTGGTCAAAAGAGGTGAATTGACATGTATACTGTGTATAACCTTCAGTTTTAAATTGCGTTCTACCCACTGATATCTGCACGCATGCACTCATATGGAGAACTGGCATCACCAGTGACTGTTATTATGCATACACACCTCCGATTAGCACGGTTGGTAACGTACGGTGCGAAAGAAGATCAACATACATATATACTATAAAAAATGCAATGTAATAGAATATAAAAACATAAAGTTAACCTCTATTAACAACAACAGGCAACATATGCCAGTAATTGACGTTGATGTGACCACAGCGCTTGTGCCCAGCTAGCTGCACATGTACATCAAACGAAGACAAAGATCCCCCGTATAGCCTTAACAAACTGTTGGGGCAAGTGCTGTTTGCGAGCACCTATGAAGGCCGGCACAGCACACGAGGGGGTGGGTGGCCAACACCAGGCCCGGCCGCCTTTGTCTCCCTAGTGGTGATGTTTACACCACACCACATACTCATTGAAGCTGAGTCGACCTCGGCGCACATGTACATACACAAGTACAGACATGCATGCATACCTGTTTTAAGTGCAGAGCCAGCAGGCCATCGGTTAGACTGCTGAGAGAGAGACCCGTGACCTCTTTCAAAGCAATTTCCGACTTCACCTGCCCCGACTTATCTGTCAGAAACAGATTCTTCTTTGTGAGCACCACCAGACGTGGCGAACCCTAAAATGCAAGACCGCGAACAACCATTCTCAACAGTGCTCACACGCTCAAGGTACTTTCATGAATGCTCATATTCAAAGTCAATCGATAGTACTTAAACAATAATTAATCGGTGCGCAACTCTTGAAAATGCTGTGTTCACTGAAGCAGCAACCCGTGTCTGAAGTACGACAACTGATAAGGCGCCAACAACTTCACCTTTCCGTTGCCTCGGTTGATCTTCAAAATGCTCTCGGCAAAGATGTGCGGGCCTGGCACCGCGGTCGCGAGCTTGTCGTACTTGGTCATATCCAGGTAAGTGCCCTTGAAGGGCTGCGGCACCCTGTGCAGGGGAAGGTGACCAACACAGAGGTAACGTGATGATCTCGGGCCGTGGTTGTTGCGTGCATATAATCCAGCTCTATAAAGGCGAGAGTTGTGAAACATCCATGGGTGGCCAGAAACACGCAACAGCCATTGATTGCGTCCTGACTCACCTGTGTGGATATCTGAGTGTCATCCCCTCGTATGAGTCGGGTTACTCTGGATTGTCTAGTTTTCTCCCACATGTAAAACAATAATTGCCAAATAAATATGTCCAAATATCTAAAAGCAGGACTCTCCTGCAAAAGAGTAGAGTAGTGAGACCCAGTGAGGCTTGCCTGGATATACTGGATATGATATTATTTCCTGCACTACAAATTCCATTATTGTGCCTGTAAAATAGTTTACATGCAAATCAAAAGAATGTATACGCTCGTGCTCAAAATACTGCAGGTGGCAGGTGTTATATTTTTAGGGGGGCATATAGCCAATTCATCCATGGTGAACAAATGGGTAGGAAGTTGTTGAGCTATTGACAATGTATTGCATTGCAACAATATAAATGGCTGCTAGGGTTGACCAATAGAAAACTAGTGATGGGAGATGAGGGGAATAACATTGTAGAGGACAACCAATTGTAAGACGCTGCACTTGGAATCGGATTCACTCATGGGAAAATACAACACACAACGTACAATTCATTGCAACAGTATACAATTATAATTATTAAAGATTGACAATACACATTCAAACATCAAAATACATCGAAGATCTTCATAGGACCATTGCTAGATATATACCCGATGACGGCCCGTTGTTTGGGTACCAGTGGTGTGAAAAAAATACTTTCCTTCATGTTATAAAGATTATAAACAGCATATGCATGACCCACAACTCCCTCCTTTCCCCTGCGACCCCTCGCCCCTCATCCCACCCTTGCTGGCTTATGTCCCCCACCAGTGTTGGCTTCTGTGCCCCACCAATAGATTCACCCACTCGCCAGCACTGCATATACCATAATGGTTGTGTGAAAAATAGAGGTTTAATGACACTGGGTAAAAGAAAGTGGCAAATGAACCCCTCGGGGGAAAAAAAGGAATGGTGTCCAGGACATTGTCGTCACACGCACGTGGTTGGGTAGAGAGCCTTCTTGTCTTTAAAGAGCTCACTAGCAGACAGTTTCTCCTCGAAGATGGCTTTCTTCTTGTCATCAAACTTGCTGCGGTAGACCTTGCACTGTAGACACAGACAAAGATCCCCCGTATAGCCTTAACAGACTGTTGGGGCAAGTACTGTTATAGTGAGAATCTATAAAGGCCAGAACAGCACACAATGGGGGTGGCCAGCATCATGCCCGGCCGCATTTGTCGCCCTAGTGGCGATGTTTACACACCGCACCAGATACTCATTTGAACTAGGGGAGGCCCAGGAGCGGTTTAGATAATAGTCACTGGTGTTGACCTAGAGCGGCAATCGAACTCGCGTCGCCGGATTCGTAGAGCAGCACACAAACCGCGACACTAACCACTCACCGGCATATGGAAACATGTGACTCAGTCGAGCTAGCTGTTGGAACATTTTTAAGTCCCTGCTGTTCCATCGAATACCTTTGTAGCCTTTGGCAATAGACATAATGTGAATGCTGACAGAAAGATATATATATTCGGCTACAGTTCTGTGTGTTTGTACACTACCCAATATGAGGCTTCCAAAAGAGATGACAAAAGTTGACAGCATCAAAAAAATTGTCAATTTACCTGTCATTAAACATTCAAGATTTTAATTATTATTGTAATTACACAGTGTGTAGCAATGGTCACAAAAACATCTCTTCCAATTCTGTCCTTTTGAGTATTGCGTACTAAAAAAATGGACAATTGCAATGAATTACTGCATCGTAAATATGAATTCCAAAAAATCCCAACTATTCCAACATCTGCAGAATAAGCACCGACACTGAAGTGGTGCAATCATCACTCAATGAGTCCGTGCTCTGAGAGGCTTTGATGTAGAGTGAATATAGTGCCAGCAAACAACCGCTGCCAAGTGACCACTCTTATCTGTGGAATAATCACTTATAATAGGGAGAATCAATGAATGGATAACAGGAGTTTTTCATAGATCAATTTTGAGCTGCGAAAATGCGAGTTGCATATAATCGGGCCATGGATAATCGGGGTTTCACCGGAACTCAAGTTTTGGACTTTATACCTCGGTAAAAAAAAAGAGTTTTGTATTTTCCCACTGAGTGATCAGCCAGCTGCGAAGCATATTGTGTACGTGCGGCACTGACCCTCCACAGGTGGTGCATGCGTCGCAGCTCCTGGTCTGCAGGCTCCAGGAACAAGTTGGGGTAGGCAGGCCACTTGCGATCCGTGGGAGACAGCTTGGGCAGTGAGTCCCGCAGACGCAGGAAGTATCGCCTCATCTGCCCACAGACGATGGGAGAGATCACGTCTCAGGAAGGGCACTTTCACCACTTACTATCAAACATTTACAGCTTCTCATTTTTACCTCAGAGTATTTTTTAAATAATTTTTGAGCTCTGAATGGGGCCTGAAATATATATATACGCACACGTTTGGAATAATGTTTTAATACATTTTCATTTTGGGTGCAAACAAATGTTAAAGCATTAAAAAGGTAATTTCCAATTGATGTCAAGAGGATTGGACCTTGAAGTTGCTTATGAAAATAATTAAAGTAAGACAGAATGTATTTATGCCAGATATTGCTACCAACATATATTATCTTTATCTGAACAGCTAAGAATCAAATCCAAGCCATGGAACATTGTAATTATCAACATCATATTGGGCATAAATGTGCACGCATGTGCACACACAAGACAATGCTCTATAGATTATATATGAAAGCATTGCTAATGAAAACCTATTCAGGTCATTAAAGCACAGAGAGGGCAGGATAGATTCAGCTACCACATGTCATTGACATTTTCCATAACTGGAAATTGAACCCAAGTTGCTGGGATCAGAAGTTTACAATGGTTACACTGTCACTTGGGCTGATACTCACGATGCAGAGAATCAAGAAATCGTAAATCCTCTTGCCAGCATTTACTTTGAAGTGCTTCCGATGCGCCTTCCGCACCTGCACAGGCGTGTTGGGGTCAGGGGTCGGGGTACACGTGTTGACAATAGCGATTCTTAGAAACAGCTAAAAGGATTGAAATTGCTGTTCCTTCGCCAGAACACAGTGCATCTGGCAACACTACAATAATCCACTATCACTCTTTCTTGGAGAGACACGCAGGATCAGCAAACAAGCAAGACGAAAGTTAGTAAGCACAGCCACCGTTGCATCGGTTCGTCTATCTTCTTGGTTCTTTCGGTAAAATCACGTAGAAGGGAAGTAATAAAATAATACAAATAAAACATAATAAAATAATTCTCACGACGTTTCGGCCACAACGCAAGCAGCCGTCCTCAGGTGAAGAACAGGTCTGTCGGAAAGAGAGCGTCTGAATGGGCACCACCATGCTTGGCAGCGTATATTTAAGCTGGGTTGGAGGGGGAAGAGCGCCTTGACAAATTAATTTGCATATCAAGAGGAATTTAGCATATTTATGGGAAAGGCAGATATGGGATTAGTCACATAGGAGGCGGGGGGGGGGTTTCAAAGTCATATTATGCCCGTGCATTATGCAGTATGCAGGATTTCCCTTCTACGTGACTTTACCGAAAGAATCAAGAAGATGAATCCCTGCAGTCACGAAAGCTTTAAATCGGTTCGTATACATTGACATGGTAATCTCTCACAATACAATAGCCCCCCTCCTCAGCTCTGGCAGCTCTCGCATCACCCCCCCCCCATCTCGGTTCTCATCTTTTGGTTTCCCACTCGCTTAGGCACAATCTCTAGCCCCCACTCTCTTGCTCGATGCGGAACCCCCCCCCCCTCAACGATATATATAAGGACTTGTTTCAGCAGCCTGTTTCTCTCTCCCACCTGAAGACGATTGCTTGTGTGGCGTTCGAAACGTCGTGATCTATTTTTTTTTCTACCTACGTGGCTTTACCGAAAGAACCAAAGAGTATAGTAAGCAAGTGTTACACACACCACCAATTACCAATTATCTGACGAGACAAATAGGGGCGGATTCTTGTGTGACTTGTAATTTTCCATGCATGAAAATGATGGAACCACTGAGTCACATGGCTCCGAAATTTACTCCAGGTTACAGAATGCACAATGAATTCAGTGCATCCTCGTTTTTCAATATCCTGTGTGCATCGCTGTCTTGTACCATATGATAGAGCTTTGTGTTATAGAGTCAAAATGCCAATGCAACTATGGGCATGAAATACATAAGTGTATGCATATTTGTACAATAAATGTATGGATTCCATTTGATAAATGTTTTAAACGGGCATTAGTCAGTGGTCCATGCCTGGAAAAAAAACACAATTCAAATATATATTATGTACGTGATAAATGTTCTGTGAAGTGTAGGGCCTGAGAAATGCTTATTCTTAGTGGATGTTATAACTGTATAGAGCCTGAGCAAAATATGTCACCATTTTGTGTCACCAAGTCATGGTGTTTATCCCAACTCCAGTTTAATGATAATTCACAACTACGTTTGAGTTGTAATAGAATATTACCCGTCCAATGTACACTGCAATATACCACATGACCTTATTGTTGGATATACAGGAGTTAGTAAATAAATATAATGTTGTATGGGAACACATTCAACATCATTAGCTATGGTTTATCCGCTGCTGGATGAAGGCCTCCCCACCCTGTTGCCCTGCCTCAGTCTTGCGATGTGCATGTAAGCTCGCCTCATTCCCTTAATCTCAATGGTGCTCATCATCTCAAGTGTGTTCGCTCCTTTGGCTCCCATTCCACAACCGGTCACGTCTATCGGCTATCATCCATTCTCATGAAGTGTCCTGCACAAGCCCACTTACTTTCCAGACCGGTCAATACGATGCATCTATTTTGCATTTGTTACCTAATCTGTCTTTCTCTCAGTGTAATTTCAAGCATGCATCGCTACGTGGCTCTCTGCATACTTTACAGCTTGCCGTTACATTTCCTTTGTCCGGGTTCATGTTGCTGATCTAATTCTAATGACGAGTGAGTAATATGCAATGTAAACTTCATTCTCCAGGCACATGGCTTTGTTGCCTTTCATCATCAAACGGAGTTTTGAAAAAGCATCCCACCTTGCTCTCATCTGCCTCTCCATGGCATGATTTAAATTGAAAGATGTTGATTTGTGGTTTCACATATTGCCTTTTCTCTTTTATGTTTGTACTTTTGCCTACCAACTTGCATTCTCATGCAAAATGATAACGCTATTTATAAAATTATTTAGTGGTGGCATCCGTTCACTTTCTTTTTTATCTCCGTGGATTTAAATCTGTTTGTTAACATCAGTCAACCTTCTCCCACATTGCAAAGGAAATGTAACTGTTGACAATATGACGCACTTGAAATTGGTATTGTCACAAAGCATGCAAATGTCCTGAAAAAGAAAACAAGGCAAGGAATTGTTATTTGGTTAGTGTACAGAAAAGTAATGTTTGTATTGACATAACATGAACTATGCTTACACACACGTGGGTTTAGATTAACAAAGGAAGTTAAATACAGAGATAATGCTGTTCAAGGACCCCACAATTTGTTCAAGTTTTTTTTATTTGATGGACCTCACATGACCGCCAAAAGTCAATGCACTAGGCTGAAGCAATGCCTACATGCGAGGTGATGTCAACTGCATGGATGCACATTCTTAAGGGGATCCCACATCAGCATTTCCTCTAAAGTGTAAGTAATAGACCAGCCCAGCACATCAGCAGCCCTCTGGTTGTGCGATGTATACCTTACACACATCTGCACCCGAGATAATTCCTACAAAAGGTGGAACGTTCTCTTCACTCATTTAACCAGTGCGATCCCGTAGACCAATCACACCTGCACAATGTTTTGTCGAAGTGTTTTGATTAATACAGAGCCACCTTGCCTCCAATCCACATGTATGTATGGGAAAGCATTATAGGGCAAACAAGAGCTTGGATGAGCACTCAAGTGTCAATGTTTACATACAAAACACCTGCAACACAAAACACCAGGTTGGCTGAAAGCAAAGAATGCTATTACATTTTAGTTGGAACTTGTTACCTCTAAGGTGTCAGAATATCAAACTGCTTAGCTGCAGGGGCAAGTTGCTGTGTGGGAGTCAGGTGCATTACATTATTTATGGTGCAAGTTATTCCATTAAAAAATAACACTTGTGGTTTTCACAAACCTCACTGGAGTCTACGCAATGACTAACAAGGTCAACACAGTGAGGCAAAGAATGGCACGGCAAAGCACAGCACAGCACAATTTAATATTGCATAGCAGAGCTAAGCAAAGGACAGCACAGCCCACGGCGGCGGCAGCAGCAGCATAGAACAGCACAGCAACATAGACGTCAGCTCAGCACAGTAAAACATAGCAGAACAAAGCATACAGCTTTGCAGCTACACCACCTTGTGCCCTGTCCAGTGTGCCCAGATTACAGCCACTGCATGCTTGCGTCTTCCAAGCTCCTTCCTCTGATTCACCTGCCGTCGAACCTAGAATCCAGCCATCATGCCGTAGAGCCACAAACACTCCGAATACGCTAAAGTTCAAGAGCACAGCTTCAAGCTTCATACACGTTGCCTCGGAGCACTTAAAAGTGATCTCACAGTAACGGACATCAGTGTGCATAGGTTTAAATTATTTAAAAGCAACACAATGCAATGGGTGATTTGAGTTGTATGATAAATGTAATCAATGCCTGAACAAATGTGCGTGATGTAATAGCCATTAAGGCATACAAAAATAAACTTGCAATACTGATCAAAGGCTGAAAGAAAGGGACAATTACTCTTTGGTTCTTTCGGTAAAGTCACGTAGAAAGAAAATAAATTAAATAATAGAATACGACGTTTCGACATCAGATAGAACTCAATTTGAGAGAGAGACAAAACACAGACACGGAGACACAGACAGACACACAAGTAGAGAGAGACAACACAGAGACACATAGAGAGAGACACACAGAGAGAGACACAACATAGACACACAGAGTGTGTCTCTGTGTTGTCTCTCCCTGCTTGTGTGTCTGTGTGTCTCCATGTCTGTGTTTTGTCTCTCTCTCAAATGTAGTTCTACCTGATGACGACTGCTTGCGTTGCAAACGAAACGTCGTATTCTATTATGTGCCAAAAAGGGCTCTGGGAACTGTTAGGCTTGCTATGGCGTCCCAGGTAAGATAAGTCGGCTGCTTCAAAACATGTATGATGGGACTCAGGTCTGTGTATGAATTGGGAGCGAGACATTCGGAATGATTGGATGTTAGGACAGGTGTTTGTCATGGTGATATTATTGCCTCCCATCGTTTGTTTTATTGAGCTTGACTCTGTATTCATAAACACCACAACTACGGTGAGCAGAGTAGAAAACCCAGGAGTTTTGTACAGGCAAGATGAATGTGAGGAACTACAGAGATGATGCAGGTCTGTTGACTAGGACCTTGGCTTGGAGCCATATAATTAGTGTTAGTTTTAGACTGGACACTGGGATCGTTTTATGTCCCCTCCGCTCTCAATCTCTCCTACTCCTAACCGTCCAACCCTCTCCTTGTGCACAATCCCCGTTTCTGCTCCTTTCACCCTACTTGCCCCCTTGCAATGGAACAAACTTCCCCTCCGCATTAAGCAGCAAGCAATCATCACTGTCTAGTTTCCGCTCCTCACTCAAGACCACCACCACCTCTTCACCCTAGCCCATCCATCCCTCCACCCCGAAGTACCCCCGTAATTCCCGTACCCACTAACCTCCCTCCCCATCCCTATTCACCATATCACTTTTAGCTACCCTAATTTTACCATTCATAACCCTTGTAAAGTAGCTTGGATAAAAGCGTGATGTATATATAAGATATAAGAAACGGGACACCTTGCAGTAGTAGGTCCTGGTAGGAGGAGAGAACGTTGATATGGTAGATTCATTTGTTGAGTACTTGGGCAATAATGTCCGTAATGCAGGTGGCTGTGAGAAGGAGGTCAAGGAGGCTCTTTGCTTCAGCAGGGCAAACGTGTAGTGGGGCTAGATTAAACCACTTCGGAAGGGAAAAAGAGATAAATCTAAGTGTAAGCAAAATGGTGCATGAGGCAGGGGTGCCACTTGTATTAATGTATGGATCAGAGAGCTGAACCCTAACCAAGCGGCTTGGAAATAAGTTGAGCCACAAGTGTCTGAGGCAGATGCTAGGAATGTAGTGGCAGAAAAGGATGAGCAATGCACACATCTGGAGGAAAACATGGCAGGTAAATGTTGCAGCTATGACTGGGAAATAAAACTAAAACAGGTTGCACTGGGGGGGGGCAAGGGGGGGGGGGGGGGGCGCGCCGAGATGGACGCTGGAAGGGCCTCCATGAGTCCGGAGCCCAAGGGTAAGGCCTAAGACCATATGGTGGGATATGTTGGGGTAGATTTTGCAGGTCATGTGTCTACTCTGTAGCAGCTTACAGGATCTGGCAGATGTTAGAATGAATTAGTGAGGTAGGGTGGCATCACTGGCTTTGGCCATGATGACATTTGGACCTTGACTTTGCTAAAAAAAATCAGGTACTGCATTATTTAGACAACTAAAGAGTTCCACCGTGCCACGTGCACAGGGCGACAGTTCACCGTTACCATTATCCAGGGAGCCATGGTTTACTATGCAATGGCATACACAAGGTAGCAGAGCACAGGAGTAGGAGCAGATTGCTCTACCAGTTTGTTACAGCTGTCACCACAAATCATTCTCTAACACAAGCACCAATGTAGTGATACATCTTCGTCTTTTTTACGTGGAATGGCTGTATTTATTATTCCACTGTTCTTGCTAAACTGCACTGACAGTCAATTTTTCAGGCCAATCATCAGTTTTTCCTCCTCACATGCAAATGTCACGAAAATAAACTGAACAATAAATACACACGCTGGTTTTTCTATAGTCAGAGCAGCCTTATAATGCTTTAAAATGGACAAAATTGAATTTAAAAATATGCTATGCTGTTGAATGCCTAGTTCAGTGGTATACATTTCTGGCACGTTTCAGAGTGGTTATACCCCTACAAAAGCTTAACTTTGTAACTGAACTAACTATATGTTATTGGCATTTACATAACCTGACGTGGTGTTTGGGAAAAATGCTGATGAATAAATGCGAGGTTAATAATTGTCAATAAAATGAAAAAGTGATTGGTGAATTTGTTTGTCGAATCATAACAAGTACTGCAATATAAATAAACGCAATGGTTATTGTCAAATATTAAATCGTTAGTGTTGGTAATCCACTCCTTGTGGAAAGCCAAACTGTGGGGGGAAACTGACATTGTAATCTGTGGGGAAAAAACCTGTGGAGGAAAAGTGAAACTGCATTCATTCACATGCAGTTAGTGTAAAGAGGCGAAATAAACCATTGTCACAACCATAAATAACAAAGCAATGTGTCAACAGAAAAGTTAGACAAACATCATGGTAAAATGAGGACACCAAAATACAAGTTAATGATAGAGCCATGCAAGTTACACATTACCATGCAAGGTTAGATTTACTGAATTCGTGAATGTGGTTAGTCACATGGTCTGCTTTTGCCAACGTTGAAACCTTGAAATGAATGCAGTCGTTAGTGTTTACGGATCACATTAGTGGTTACAGATCACGTCGAAATGTGCAGTGAACACCTATGGTCTATCTGCCCATGGATCGTGACAATTATGAGTGGTTACGGATCACTTCGTTTTACGCAGTTAAACAAACCATGAAGGCAAACCAGCTACAACGGCCCTGGCATGCGAAGCCATGCAAATCCTTCTCAGCGTTGATGCAACTCCCTGGGCCACGTGAAGCAGTGTAGTGATACCGGTAGAGGGGCTAGGGGTGCGGCAGGGCACAGAGGTCTGGCATGGAACTAAGCGGCCTCACCTGGAAGCCACACCAGTAGGCGCGAATAACGGTCGCGGCGTCGTTGAGTTTTTTCTGGTGCTTGAGGTGGCGCAGGAGTCTGCGGGCCTGGCGACACGACGGGGGGACACGGCGGCGAGCGCGAGCGCACGTCGATGGAAAGACAAGAGACAGAGGCGAGAAACGGCGGCGGAGGCACGGGTAGGCTGAGCAAGTGCACATGGGTGCTCAAGCCACGAGGTACATGGGCACACAGAGACACACAGAGGCCGACTGCACGGACAGATGGACACAGATGTGCGCAGGCAGACGTGAAAAACACGTAAATATTGTACAAATAAAAGAAGTAGGCCTTTGTTAAGCTTTAAAGGCCAATGCAGAAAGTGCAGTTAGTGAGCGTCTATTAACGGTGGTTTGGCAGTCGAGAATGTGGCTTGGCTAATTCTATACCCAGCTAACTTTGTATCCTTGGTGCTTACGATATATTGATGGACTAAGCTGGGGTGCTCATTTTAGGCTTAGCTGACCAATGGTGATACGCAGGCCAGGTCAGACACCAATTGTTACTTGGGTGCAAGCATCATCACGCAATGCAATTATCGCTAGAATACCACTCCAAACAGAGGTGTGGGCACATGCTATTTTCGTTTATCTTACTTTTCATCAGCCATACAGATATGGGCAGAAACGAAAGTGCAGGAATACGTGTTGGATCTCACGTGAAATTTGTACCGAAACATTGACAACAGGAAATTAGTTTGACAGTTAAATGTAAGAAAATGGTGCATGTTTTCTAGTCTTGACATTGTAGGTCAGGTCACTGAAGCCTTAGTGTAATTGTTTTCAATTGAGCAGATCTTTTAGCATGTTACTTCGATATTGACACTCATTTGTTTGCAATGCCATGCACGTGTGTGTTTCCCGTACATCTTCCAGTGTAGTAGGGCATGTGATCCATTGTGTACCCTCCTGCCCAGGTGCCCTTGGGTTCACTGGACATGCATCGATCACCAAGCTGATAAGTAAGCTTCCAAAAGCAGGTGGCAAAGTTTCCTGGCTGAAGGGATCCCGGGCCCCCCACACCCCACTTCTTTTACCGAGACCACTCATCCCACGCTCGTCTCAGCCAACACCACACTACCCGCTCTGCATCTGCAACGAAAAAAATGTTTAACTACTCCCCATGTCGGAGCGCACTTCAATGCTGAGAATGAGAGTGTGGTGGTGCCTGTTTCAGTAGTTTGCCCTCATATTTTGTCAGGATTTTTCCTAATTTTGTCAGGATTTTTTCCTCATTGTCAGAATTTTTTCCTCATTTTGTCAGAATTTTTTCCTCATATTTCGTCAGGATTTTTTCTAATTTAGTCAGGATTTTTTACTCATTTTGTCAGTATTTTTTCCTCATTTTGTCAGAATTTTTTACTCATTTTGTCAGTATTTTTTCCTCATTTTGTCAGTATTTTTTATTCACTTTGTCAGTATTTTTTCCTCGTTTTGTCAGTATTTTCTATTCACTTTGTCAGTATTTTTTCCTCATTTCGTCCAGATTTTTTTCTCATATTGTCAGGATTTTTTATCATATTTTATCAGGATTTTTTTCTCATAATTTGTCAGGATTGTTTCCTCATATTTCATCAGGAACTTCTACTCATATTTGTCAGGATTTTTCCCCCCGTAAAATGTTGTGCCATGCACAACATTCACGTGAATCTCAGCAAGTCATTACATACAAGTTGAGAAATGAGTCCCGTTTTTAAAAGGGGCTCCTTCCAGCTTGGTTGCAGCAAAGACATTTGCATTGTGAGAATGTTGTTATAGTAGGCCTCTTCTTTGTTCCAACAAAACCGTTTATAATATTACTTTGAAAGCTACAATTCTCACGTGGATGTTGCTCAGTAAGATCCTTAATCTGGTTCTTCAAAGCAAGTTTAAAGAACAAGACTTGGTCCATTATGATCATATAATGGAAAACACCTTATAGCCTTTCATAGTTAGTGGAAGAGATTCCACAGTGGTACTATGATTCAACACATACTCTGCGTGTGAATACTTTGGACCAATATGTTCCTGATAACGAACAGAGTGTGCAAGTCATAAGTTTCAACGTAACAAGGTGCTCATTTAGCACCTGTGAGATCCTGCTTGATGTTTGACCAGCAGGAAATGAAATGTTTTAGCCATAGAGTGGGGAGATTGTCCACACGCAGTGAGGCTTATGGTCTCATTCCACTCATCAATGACGGCAATAAGAAAACTGTCATTGGAAACCTGCTCTTCATTCATACTCGGCTGTACAGGGATACAATGTGGGTCAAGGAACAGATAATGCATTGCTTTATGGGGTATATGTATGTATGTTAAATTTCTTTCGCACCGTTCGTAGCCAAACATGCTAAAGCAGAGGTGCAGGGGAAAAACAACAAACTAAACATAAAAAGCAGTCCTAAAGAAATTAGTCAGTTCTTAAGAAATTTGTTTAAAATCTGGATTTCATTCATTTCTTCAGAACTGATTTTTGTGCTTTGTTATTTGTGCTCACTATCGAGAGGATAGTGACACTTGGTCACTTACTAATGAAAGAAGCGCTGCGTGCAGCAGGTCACACCAGAAGTGGCTGTCAATAAAATATGCACGCGGAGGTGTGGCGCGGCAACACCACAAATAAAGCTTGGCTTGGCTGTGAAACTAGCATCAGTGGAACACAGCTGCAGGAAGGTCATACAATAAGCCTTTCAGAAACCGTGCACATTGTCACGAAGTTCGCGACACACAATCCCATCAGCTGGAAAAAGGGAGACCGACATTGTTAGGATGCGTTTTATGTTGCGCTTTGAACGGTGGCTCCATGCAGTATAAACTCGAGCACTTCACCCTCCGCCACCAAAGAGACTCCAACACTGATTTGGTGGGAGGAGACGGAGTCACTGGCAAGGTGGGACGGGTGCAGAGTACACAACCGTGATTATTTAGTGCAGGCACGTCGAGCCAACTCGGCACGCGGTCATCGCTCATACCTTCCATCCGCGGACAATGCGCTGCAGGAGAACAATGCACTCCAGAGTCTTCACGTACCTCTTGCGCTCCTGGAAAAGAGCAACACGCAAACGCTAACGGGGACCGCAATTAATTTGGTTAATCGTTGAGAAAGTCAATGCCGAATTTTGGGGGGCGGCTCCTGGGACTGCCCAAAGGCGAGGTGATCTTCAGCGAAGAAGCCGAGACGATTAATAATTGAAAGCTCGGGCACAGTTGGGGTGGCTCTAAAAGGCAATGTGCTTCTCCAATGTCAATCCTCCGGGTGCTACGGGGGAATAAGCATTACAGCCATTAGATGAGCTCCAATCTGTACTAATTAAGTTATTTATTAATGACACACTCCACAAGGCCATCGCCATAGGAATAGAGGATTTTTACCCCCTGGCTCAGAGCTGCAAAGTGGGATGAGTACCATTCAATGCTTATTTGAGCATGGAATCACTGACTATACACAAGAACAACAGTGTTCATGCTCGCATTGCAGACATAAGCATTGCTATCATACTAAGAACATACATTTCTCAGAACTGGCGTAATTAACCACGTGCTTCATGGTCCATCCAGGAAGCCACAGCATTATTTTTTAGAGAGAACGGATCCTAAAACTTACTTCAGGAATACGCCGCCACATTGGCCATTCGCACGATACATGGACCAGCTGACATTGAGATGTAATCGCAAACTCTAAGTTAAATATCTTGTGAGTTTTCCCATAAGCTCTTTCATAATGTCTACGTGGGTCAACTCACTCGTGGACAGAGAATCCTTGATCCTCTGAGCCACAATAACTGCAGCATGTTGAGAATATGAATACCCGTGTTATGTGTAAACATTTTTAGACAAAGACTGAGATCCCCCATATAGCCTTAACAGACTGTTAGTGAGCACCTATGAAGGCCAGCATGGTACATGATGAGATAGGTGGCCAGCACCATGCCCGACCACCTTTGTCTTTCCAGTGGCAATGTTTACACACTGCACCAGGTACTCATTTGAGGCTGAGTCGACCCAGGGGAGGCCCAGGACCAGTTCAGATAATCGTCACTGGTGTTGGCCGGGAGTGGGAATTGAAATCGGCTTGCCAGGTTTGTAGCGCAGCGTGCTCACCACTTCGTCACTGCTCCCCACACATATATATATGCACACACAGATGCTCACTACATGATACAAACACTGCCTCTTAAATTATCTCTACAACAAATGGCATATATTGAACAAAATAAATGTGTCACCGAACTGGGACATTGACAAGAATGCACTGGAACTTTCTTTAAATGTCCACTTTAATTCCTAAAATGTGGCCTTTAAATGTTCAATAAAGCCACAATGTCTGCACGTTAGGTTGCTTCAACATCCGCTTCTAACAGGCAGCCTGCTCTTAACACGTTCACCCACACAAATTCCAAGAATGTGGTGCAAGAGTTCACAAGTGGTTTTGTTTGTTCAACTGGCATCTATTACCTCCAAGCAGGCTGCATGCCAAACACAGATGCAGCAATTAGACACACTGAATTGCAGCAAGCAATACACTTCTCTTAAGTATCATGCTCAGACAATGTAAGAATGAACACTAATGCCCTTCCGATATTTTCTTTTAGTGTCACGTTTTATTTATAGCATAATAATAAAATTTGCCTTCGGCTGCATTTATTAACAAATGGCAAATGACTCCAGTGATCTAAAAAGTCCAGCATGATATATGCATGCCAAATCAACCGAGTCAAATGACCTTCCGTGAGTTTTAATCAAATCATATTTGTAAAAATTATATTGCCATACGTTATCTTGCATGTGAGTGGTCTCTTGATGCTAGGACAATACTTGTTGACTTTAACTCTTTACATTCAGATAAGCCCCCCCCCCTCCCCCTTAACTTGTATTTAAGAGCTTGTCTCTTGGAATTTTGCCTCACTTGATACAGTAAATTTAGTTGTGACGGTCCCACCTGATGACGGAGACTTGTGTTGCCTCCGAAATGTCGTGATTTATTATTTTATTTCTATTATTATTTGTATTATTTATTTTTACCTACGTGACTTTACCAGAAAAAACCTAAGAGTTTGTAACTCTTTGACTGACAGTTGAGCAACTGTTACAGTGTGGACGTGTGTTATTAAAAATTCATGAAAATCTGGAACATATACTTTCAAAGAAAACTGGCTCAGTGGTACTAAATGATTTCACCATTTGCTTCCAGCCGCCTTGCAGGCAACTTCCTTCCACTTGCAACGATCAAAGCACTGCCGCATTCCCACTCAGCCAGAATAGTAATGTCGCTTTGTGCCATATCGTATAATCTCCAATTCCGACAGAGCCTCCAGTGCAATTTAAGATAAACGGTAACACAGTCTAAATGTCTCGGAGCATGTCTGCGTGATCCAGGCTGGGATGTAGTCAGAAACAGTGGCGAGTTGGTCTCATGACCACTGTAAGAGCTTGCAATGGAGTGTGCATTTTGCTTCATACTTATTTAAATCCTTTTGGAATTATTCATATCTACACAATGTGAACATGGTTATGAACACTCCTGACATCTTCATAGCAAGCATTTGATACTGACATTTTCAATGTGCGCAATTGAATGTGGGTGGCTGTATAGTGTAAAGATTACTTACAATTTGCCATCTACCCATTTTTTCCACAAGTTTGAGTTCTCAAATTATGCAATGCAAACTATCTGCTGTAGAACCACTTTGGTGAATGAGCCAGTATTGTATGCACACAATCTGACATGTTGGCACTGTGGCTAGAGTGTTTGGCTCAATAGGAAGGATGAAAGAGTTCAAATCCTGACTCCTTGCTTACTCAGCCCATCATTCCTTTGGTGTTGGTTAAATGTTGTACCACCTAACGGAATGGCGTGTGTGTGTGGTGTGTGAGATTATCCTCGAAAGGACCTCGAGGCCGATCGTGCCTGTACAATGAACGGGACTCACTTGGTGTGATCGGACATAGCTGGCGATTAATATCTGGCTCTTCTTCATGAGGAGGAAGTGAGTGCGGCACTTGTAGCCGCGGTACGTCTTCTGGATGAGGGTGGCCAGCTCGTGCATGCGCTCTGTGCGTTTCCGCTCGAGCTGAAACAGCTGTGGTGGCGACATGAAATATATAGTTATTTGGTGCTGCTATAGCAAGTGTATCTACATAGCATGTTTTTATTGATGACTGTATCTGAACAAGTAAAAATGGTCGTACTTTGAATCAGGATAAGGACTTACATTTGTTCCGGAATTAAATCTCAAAACACAAAATGGGTAAATAAGTTGGATTTTTTTTGTGTGACTACCACTGTAAAATAATGTTATCCGTCATTCATGTCATCTTTACGTTCCCAATTCTCCAGACAAAACATATCCAATCCATCAAAAATGTATGGAAAGAGGCAGTACCAAATCAAGGAATGTCAGGAGTGCTGGCATCTGGACTGTCCTTGACTAAAACGGGCACTGAAACAACACGCATCTGCTTTGACAGCCCCTTTGAGAGTAGTTTGAATTCCTCATTCTCTGGGCAAGAGCCTGGATCTTCACAAGATGACCACTGTAGACATTCTATAAAGTCTTTACTGACTTGATTTACGATGAAGACGTTCGGAGTTTCATTGAACCTCCCCCCCCACTCCCCCCAACTAATGATTTCAACTCGCAACCGCCTGCTTTGGAATGAATAGAACTACACACTACTCAACCACGTTATGGATCACAGGCAGTGGAAAAATGGCATTAGTTGGAGGGTCAAAAGGCCTAAGTTGTGAACCACCAATGGGTTAACTGGGCCGTGCTATTCGGTTAATTAACCCCCCCCCCCAATACCCAGAATCTGTCATTCAAATGAGCGTGCGCTGAGCGCCGTGAGAAACCCTGCGCACCGTGGTAGGGCTCTTGATGAAGACCTTGGTGATCCCAAAGGCATATTCCTCCTGGGGAAGTTTCAGGTCCACCAGGATACTTTTCACCCCCTCCCTGTGTGACAGTCATAGCGTGGAGAACAATCATTTGCGATCCAAGGGGAACATCGCACGCCGTTCAACGCAACTCATTATTCTTAGAGCACAGGAGATTCTCGATTGACTGCGTATATGGGAAGAGGCCCATGTGCAGCTTCATTAATTTGGAACCCGGCAGGTTCTCAAGATCACATGTTCACTCCACGCTCACAAATAAAAAGTGAATCAACTACTGTGTGTGATTAATCATGCGTGAAATTTACCTAAGTCCGATTTATCAGAAATGTAATGTTTTATGCTGGGCGTGGTGGTGCACACACATAACCCAGTATTTGGAGGCCGTGTTATTGGCTCACGAAAATTTCACGGTGTGCCATGGAATTCCTAAACTGCTGCACTGTGAAGTGGCCAGTGCATGACAGTCCAGAAAGTGGGTTCCTGGCCACACACTGTGGACTACTGAGTCCTCATATACTCACGTACACGTGAGTTTTTTGTTGGGTGTTCCGGTTTCCTCCGACATCAAAACACGAATTAAAAATGAATAGACCAGACATTCCAATGCAGGAGAGTCATCATTCTGATGATTACCATATCGTGAGATGAACATAAAATGGAACAGGCCTTTTCTATAACCCTTCCATATGGTGACCCCAAGGCAACCAAGCCGCGACAATGTTTGCACGATGAGCTGAATGCGTGGTGCGTGTGACGTACTTAGCATCGCCGTTCCAATGCGGCCACGTTCGGCTGCCGAGCATCTTGTACCGGTGGAGGCACAGCGCATAGAGCTGGCGGAACACGTATCCCGCTCGCCTGACACGCACGTTCTCCATCAGGCCCAGGTAGCGCACCTGGTTCAACACCAGATCGTCCTGGAAGAGGCTGCCCGACTTGCGGTCATTGGGCTTGAGGCACCTGTAGTGAGTAGGTGCAGAGACATGCGAGCGGCATGGCCATGGTGAGCATAGCGCACATTGTGCGTGGCACATAATGCGTGGTCTGGCTGCCCCGTGAAAAGAATGTGTCTGCAGCACGGAAAGAGGAGTTGGATTATTGGTTTCACATGGCTGTACTCTGAAAGGTGTGCTGTTGGTGTGACACGTTTCGATATGATTGTTATCTGTGGACTTTATTTTCAGCATGATGCCATCCTTACACTGTGGCATTGACAATGTGGCACCCTTGATGATTAACAGCCGAATTAATGAAGAGTAGGTTGTGCAAACTCCTTGAGCGACGATCGCTGTCAGCAAGCCAGAGTGAGAAAGCCGGTGCTTTCTCAGTCTGACAGCAACTCTTACTAAAACACCCATTCGAATTGTGCTCCCAGTGTCATCAATTCAATTACTGATGTGCTGAAATTATAAAATGTGATGCCTATGGTATTAAAAGGCAAGGCAATGAGGATGGATGATGATGGTAATGAAGTTTAAGAATTTCAAATATAAGATTAATGGTTGGCTTGAAATAATTTCAATACTTTCAAACCTCAATAGGCAAATAAAATTATAGATATAATCATGTAAACAATAGAAGTAACAAATGTACATAATTATAGACACAATCAGATAAATAACACAAGTAACACGTGTACATTACTCTTGTGACCTTCTAGGCACACACTGTGTGCCTACAAGGTCACAAACATTATGTATAACGTGTGATGTATAACATGTTATGTTCACTCAGTGTTTCGCGCAAAAAATTGACATAATATACTGTATCTATGCATATGCAACATATATTAACAGAATAAAAAATCAAGATAGTTACCAAAGCCTTCTGAAAACAGCTACATTGCCTTCTGGTAGCTGAAAATATTCAAGGTAACACTACTAGAACTGACAAACTACCGTATCAGTGATAAGCGAGGAATACAAAGGCTGAACCGATCAAATCTGCAAATGATGAGAAGCACAACAGAAACCTTGAGTAGGCTGGGAAAATCACAGGTTTCAAACAACACCCAAAAACGTGTATAAAAATCATTCAGCTTTTGCGCATTGTGCAAAAAAAACCACCAGCAGTTGCTGACCACACTGACATTCTTCACGCACTGCTGATGATTTATTTTGCAAAATGCACAAGGGCTGGGTGCTTTTTGCCCACGATTGTCTGTGTGATTTGAGACTTAAGGCTGAACCGAGCCAGACCAAGAAGTCCCCCCAGCAGGGGGATACGTGGTACTGTTGCAATGCGTGCCCGTGTCCATCGGTGTCACCCTTCATTTTGTGGACAAACGGCATTTATCGCCTTCGCGGCTAAGCGATGCTTTTCTGTAATAAGCAAATCTGGAGGCGGAGCTGGTGAACCCGGCTGACACCGAGAGCAAGACACCCAATCTTCATGCTAAGAGGTAGTAGCGTTTCGGAGGCAATTTCGCAAGCAGATATCTTTGACGTACAGTATGTTTACACATTCTGTCCTATAATCCATTCATATGTATGGGTGTTCTTCAGTTACCCTGGTTTACTCTCTTATGAAAAAATACTCAATAAATATGCCTGCATAAAGGACAATTATAAATTTGCCTATCATCCATTTGGGGTAAATAAAATATGTACCACTTTGTGACAAGTCAACAGTGATCAAGCAATTATGTGTTTACTGGGCCCCACCAAGGGAATGTGGTATTCCTCGTGACTACGAACAGATGTAAGCACGCATACTCTTTGGTTTTTTCGGTAAAGTCACGTAGGTAAAAAATATAGTAAAGGAAAACAACTAAATTAAATCACGACGTTTTGGGCGTATCACAAGCGTCCTTCTTCAGGTGGGGACAACGTAGCGAAAGCACAACCACTTAAGTGTAAGCACGACCCCATTGCTCACTTGAGCAGGGAGATACTTGAACTTTGACTTTTAAATAAATAAAATCCAGCCATTCTCAATCCAGCAAAGGATGAAGATCTCCCCACACCATGTTCGTCATGGGGGTTTTTTTTCCTCCCATACTTTGCTATGCTAGTATATCAATTATACGATATAGAAGTACTGTACACTGATGGCACAACAACGCCACACTACTGATTTGATGTGACAGTATTGCAATGAAGTGCGGCAGCAACACACAGCATGGTCGAGTGCAGGAGACAGTCCGGCACAATTCAAGGGAAGCCGTGGGGGGTTTGGTCCTGTATGGGCTGGAGTTAAGCAATTATTTTAACTATTTTAGTTACCAGGTAAGGCCCACTGTGCTATATAGCTCTTTTTCAGAAGCAACCTGGCCACATTATGATAGCTCAACGAAATGGCTTATCACATGTGGGAATTTATAGGAGCAGCCAAATAATCTAAACGCATGTTTACAAATGTGGAGAGAAAAACCGGAGGATCCGGAGAAAAATCCACACGACCACAAGGTCACCTCGCCCCAGAGACAAGTTACGAGATTCATAACAAAGCGCATGCCGTTTGGAAGCACTCCAGAGAGAGTATTGAAATTAAAACGTATATCACCATGTGTGTATCTGACGAAGCCAAAATACACTGCCTTCATCTTAGCGTGGTGTAGGTTAGTGAGCTCATGAGTACATTTCATTATCCACATAATGAATGGTCTGTGTAGTCATGAACCATAGCTTAAGTGCTGAGAGATGAATACGTGTTGATATTATGATGCAGCTCTGATTAGGTTAATATGCCACCCACTGAGATTCAAAACACGCATTATGTATCTAATTTAATAAACAACACACATCTAAATACTGTCAATTATTTTGCTCAATGACATTGAAAACAACAGATATAAAAATATGTAATCCTATATGTATTTTTTGTGAACGGTGACATGTTTTGTAATGCACAATGTGCTGTTGGTAGTGGAATATTTGTCACATGAGTTGTGTTCTGCTATAAATATCCCTTACCAGTACAGTCCCATTGTTTATTCAAAAACATAATACTGAAATTAAATAGCTTTCATTAATGGCCTTCACCACTGCAGCTCGAGAACGCATATGCTACTCAAAATGTATGTGATGCACACATTCTAGTTGCAGCCAATGAAAGCTATCGTTGGAAAGCTCAAAAGGTATCATTCTAAAACACAAATATAAACTGTTTAGAATCTTGGGGCTCTTATATGCCATTGTATTTGCCGCAGAAATAACTACTTATAACATTAGCATTGCTTGCTGACAAATGCTGCCCAAGATTTCAATCGACAGGCATTGAAGACATTCAGAATTCAACTGCATTAGAGACACAGACACCATGGCTAAACCATGAGGCTCAAAAAAGACACACCATCTTTTCGGAATTTTAACATACATACACAAGCTTTTTTATTACTCCACCGCTGAATGAGGGTCTCCCCACGCCTGTGAAGGCCGTGGTGGCTATTTGACCATACTTCACCACTGATCAGTACAGCTGGTTATGGCGGGGAACATGAACGTGGAAGCACAGAAGTACAGTGCAAACAATGGACTTTGCTGCAGTCCCTCGACTGCACATCACACAGCCCCGGAGCCCTATGACACGCTGTCAGTGTACGGTGCTCACCTATCCAAGCAATGTCCAGCCTCCATGAACTGCCTATATCGGGTGCATTTCAGGTAATTTAGTCACAGGCGGAGAATTTTAATGATATTACAATAGAGCTGCTTCAGTGACGCCACCCAGCCCAGTGCTTGCTGCTGGGGCTTCCTCAGAGCCACAGGAACCGTGTCCAGCTGCATGTTACATTCTCATGGGAAATACATGAGGTCATGCCAGACCACAGAAACCTCCCGTGACAGGAGTTTCCATCTGCAGATGCAACACCCCCCCATCCCACCCTGATGGGCACACGCAGGGCATAGGCTTAGTGGGGTGGCGGTGAATGGGAGACCTGATGTAGTTGGGGTTCTTGATGAGTAAGTCTTTCATGAGGGCGTTGACCGAGGTCTTGAGCTGGCTGCTGGCTGTGAGCGGTCGCTTGAGCGACTGCTTTTTGGGGTTGCCCTCAGGGAAGAGATCGCGCACCAGCTCCCGCTTGCTCTGCCACATGGTCTGCGAGATGTCGCGAAACAGCAGGTCGTTGTTCTTGTCCACGAAGCCATCCACGCTGTACGTCACCTACACGCAGACACGCACATGTGTGCACGCCAATACCGTGCAGACTGGGTTTAAATAAATGATCAAAGCAAGTAACTATAGATGGAGGAATAATTGTCAGAATGTTGCAGTAAGGCACACTTGCAATCCATTGCTTTGTAAGCGGATCATGGAGATGTCAGCATATGCATGAGATGAGACAGCGGACCTGCAAGGCTATGAGGTTGCTTGTTAAATACATGAAAGAAAGCTGTATTCAGGACACAGCTGTATACATGCATTTGTAGCATCTTGTATGGATTGTGACTTCAGGTACCCTAATTTCCTCTCACAAGCAAAATAACCCAGTAAAAAATTGGTCGACCAATTCCAGAAGGAACATTCCGCTAATTTACAACCTAACTCGGCCACACATTTTATTAGTACCAGGGTGGAGTGTGCGGTGCAGTTGTTAGCGCACTGCGCTATGAACCCATAAATAACTGAGTTTAATCCCTGGACATAGCCAACATCAGTGGCAAGTGATGCCTGAACTCGCCCTGGACATTGCTGCCCCTCCACCAATCCACACTGACTAGCATGGTGAAGTATGGTAAAACAATTCCCATGACCAAATGGACTTCATTATTAAATATATTATTGAGCACTGTCTATAAACATCTATAGCACCAGTACTAAATAGGAAGCTCATCGACGGACTGGGTCCATGAAAGAAAATTCAACTCACTTTTTGCTCCTCACTTAATGCTGCAATTGTAAAGGAAATACAGCTTGTTACAATTTATGGTGCAGTTATATTCTGCGGTGAAGGGTAGCATGGATGGAGATGCTCGGACCCCGACACATGCACTGCGTCTAATCCAGGTGGCGTCTGGGTGTGTGTGCCCAAGCAAAGGAGAACAATTTACGAATCGTATATTACATTATTTTGACATCGATGCGATTAAATATGTAAAGAAAAACAGAGTAAGAACTTTTACTTAAAAGTTTTGTGACTGCAGTAATTCATATTCATTGGTTCTTTCGGTGAAGTCAAGTAGATAGAAAAAATTTAAGTTAATAAAATATTGGATTTACTTAAAATATCCACTTTATTTATTTACTTTAAATATTTTATTTTATTTACTTGTATTTTTTCTATCAACGTGACTTTACAGCCGAAAGACCCAAAGAATAAGAGGAAGAACTGTAAAAGTTGAGAACTCTTTAACAACCTGAATCACAATCTACGGTTGCGTAACATCTCCCTTGTATTTTAGTTGGGGTATCCATCAATCAATCACCCTGTGCAATTAGTTGGTTAGCTCTGGCTTCCAGCTGGAAAGTGTAAACATGAACAGACACATCAACTCAGTGGCAAGCATTACTGCAGTCCATATTGTGTGTCTGTATTAAGCAACGTGTTATGAATGTAAAGAAATTACAGTCGTTCGTCCATTCAACGCTGTATCAGTCAAGGGGTTTTTTGACCATACTTCACCACGCTGGTCAATAGCGATTGAAGGGTGGTGGCCAAGGATCATTACCGATATCACTCGCCACTAATGTTAGCCGTGGCCAGGAATCAATTGTTGGATCCATAGCGCAGTGCGCAAACCACAACACCACTAATCCCTTAATGTATTTGGGGAACAAGAAGCTATGAAGGTTCCTGCATTATAAGGGTTGAACCGTAATTTCTATTTGAACTCTTTTATTCCAATCTCTTTGTCGTGAGTTATGAACTTATGGAACAAAAAGCCAAACACATTTAATGTGCTTGGCTTTCCTGCGTAAAAAAAATCCAACTATATGTACGAGCGGTTGTTTGGAAAAAAATGTTTTATGGCTTTCTGAGTGACATTTGTTTAATAGAAATGTGTACACAATGGAGACTGCCAGGACCACATTAAAACCAACACGGATGCCTGTGCAGTGAGGATTAACAGAAGCAGCGGCGTTTCTTCGCAGTTTGCTCGTCGCTTCACATTTTTTGACAAAACACAGTTTAGTAAGACTTCTCTGGAGTTGATAGTTGTGCTGACGATGGGATGACTCACAGGGCAACCCCCACTGTGAGTCTTTCCGAAATGGAAGCAAAATCTCAGAAAAGGAACACAGGTTTGAGGAAGGGCAATAATGGCTGTTGTAAGGTTGATGGTTATGATGGCGAAAGATGTGATGAACAGAATATTCCACCATTGGAACCTCCTTTGCCAGTAGCAAAATATGATCATTGGTTTTTTACCCTTTTATCTGGCAACAAAACTGGCACCTTTTCTACAAGGAGTCATGTTTGCATAAACCGCGCCTTTTGGCGTCATCTGGTCCAACACCATGTGAGAATAGGCTCTAAGAAAAGCTGCCTCGGGTGTGGACCAAGGACAGTGCATACATGATCAGAGTTGTGTTTTTTTCGTTTGCATTCTGACCGCAGGTATTGTGGTCAATGCAAACATGACTCCTTGTAAATAAGGTGTCAGTTTTTTTGCCAGATAAAATGGTAAAAAAAACAATTCTCGAACAGAATATTGTTATGTTACGATTACAGACGTTGATGGATTGTGATGGTGATCAAGGTGACGTTTCACTGGGTAACACTGAATGATAGTCATTGAACAGAAGTATTCTTAGGTTTTTTCGGTATAGCACTGAATTACAGCGATGGTGTTTCGGTGAATGAAATTGTGAAGCTGAAGGCTGCTCAGAAATTATATACTGGATGACAAAGTACATTAAACTAGGTGACTGATGCACGCATAGTGATAGCTGATGATCGTTCATATGAAATGCGACAGAAACGAAAGGTGATTGACAGTAAGTGAACCCACAACACAATATTCTACAGCGTTGCAATGTGCATAATCAACTGTAAAATGGCTTCTCTATGAAAGCTTGAGTTTAAAGAATGTGTCCCACATTATGTTTTCATATTTGTAATCAAAGCTCCAAACACGATCTCTTTTCACCGTCTGAGGACTGTAAAAACACATTCCTGCAGAGAGAGCTAGTAGGAACGTTGGGTTGCTCGGTCAATGGCCAGGGTCAACGGCGGCGTGGTGTATTCCGCAAATATGGCCGACTGTGAGAGTGGGCACAAGCCGGCATGAGTAGGTTAAATGTTGAGTTTTATAAGGGCACCACGGGGTGATCAGCCCCTCCCCACCCAGCCCCACCCCTCCCACCTTCCCCACCCAGCCCCACCCTCCCCACCCAGCCCCTCCCCATCCTCCCCTCTCCACCCAGCCCCACACCTCCCATTTTTGGATGCACGACGGCGGACGAACACAATAATCCCCTGTGGGCTGGTGTAACCAGGAGGTTCCTACCAGTATATAAAAAAAACACTATTTGCTTGAAGAATGTACAACGGCAGTGCTTCTATGTTCTACTAAAAGTAGTGCTCAAATGACATTGAAAAAACAAACACTGTGGTATTATATAACCCATGCACATTTTTCTCACAGTTTTAGAATGTTCAGCCTCGTGTCTAGCAATTCAATAACATTCGTACACTCAAGGTAATAACCAGATTTTAACATGTGGATTTTACCCATTAGGTGTTCCACTGACTTTCGGAGCAACCGCATAAATTGTATCTGGGGATTCGCTCAGCACTTGGGGAGTGCGTAAAATTGAAGTGAACAGAAGTTGGTTTCGCCAGTGGAGGTCATCACCAATCACCACGTAATTCTTGAGAGCGAACACAGACACTTCAATATTAAAACTGGAGTTGTGCAAACACAACCGACATTCAGGACTCCACGTGTAAAAAACTGAACCCAATTTCAATACTGGTTCACAATTACCCACTCGATTGGCCCACCCACCATAAAGAAGAGGCCATGGAGCTCAAATTTTACACCACTATAACTATTCCACAGGCAGAACAAACTCTAGATTGAAAACTCATTTCTTGAAAACTGCTTTTTGTGTTTAGTTTGTTATCCTTCCACCTCTGATTAGCACAGTGCGAAAGACGTTCAACATACACGCATACAACTACATTCATGTTAATAAGAAAAGAAACTCAATACATCCATCAATAATACTGTGGCCATAAAACGGAAAAAAACATGAAATGGGTAACGTTTTGGCCAGTGGTCCATCTTCATCACAAATAGATGTTTGTGCACCACTGTCAATATGCTGTATAACGTTTTTTTGTTTATTGTTTGTTTCCTTCGAATTAGACTTGCTCTAGGGACGTGCTGCATACTGCATGCACTCAGTGGCGTGCGCTGAGTGCATGTGCGTGTGTGTGCGCACCATGCCGGCGTAGTGATCCACACAGAAGCACCGATAAAGCTGGGAGTTGTTGATCGAGCGCTTGGTGCTCAGGCTGTTGTGGCTCTTGAAGCGCTCGTGCTTGCCACAGATGTCGTTGAGCTTGTCCAAGAAGGTGGAGTCAGTCGCATTGCCCGGACGCATGCACTCGTCATCCAGCATGGACAGAATGCCACTTTGGGGCTGCACAGAGAGAGAGAGAGACACGTTCATCCTCCTCGACCGTCAATGTAAGTCTGGAACTGTCTTCCTCCAGTGATCCGTGCTGTTGACGCCCTGTTCAAATCCAAGCTCACTATAAATTATCATTTTTCCCGGGATTTTGAGATGGAGATGCATTTAGATATGGTATTCTACATGCATGCATGCATATGTACATACGTTCATGTGCTTGGGCATCGACACAAACACATGAGCATACGCCTTCCTTGTCCCCAACTCCCCATGGTCACCCATCATCAATCCACTCATCTAATTTCCATCTTCGTTTATTCCACGCAACGCCGCCACCACCACCTAATTTCACATATTTCCCATCCAATTATCTCTTTGGATCTCGCTAACCATCTTGTACCATAGTTAGTTCACTGTACATCACCTTGGTTAAGGCGCTATATAAATGTATGATAAGGATACACGTAATTACATGTTTGCAAATGTGCTCACACACACAAATACATCCATAGGCATGCACATTCTTGCTAATATGTACATGCACAAATACAGACCAATACTGATGGAATATGTATATGCTTGCTCATATTCACACATCAACATGTGCATATAATACAGCACTCTATAATTTAAATACTGTTCAAATAACCTATAACTTTAAGATTCAGATCACATATTTTTTTTCATTTTTATTAAACCTTATCAAACTAAAGTTTATAATGTTCATGTACTTTTCTAATATTCAATAAATATTGTGCAAAAAAGACACTTATATGATCACATGCAAGCATATACACATGCACACACACACGTGTGTGCGCATACTTACACTAAAGCACAAACGTATACACATTTATATATTTACACGTACCAACACACACACCCCAAATATAAGGTCGATGAAAACGACACAAAAGCCCATAAACAAATGCATCAGTATAACCACTTCATTGAGTGCTTTTAAAATAAAAAAGACACCGACATTTTTTTAACAAAAATTATATGACTTGTATATACCCTAAATATCCAAAAACATTCTGCAAGATCCTCTTAATAAAAGAGCAATGAGATTTAGTTAAGCCTCTGGCTCATCATCATCCTGAATGCTCAAAGGCATTATGCAAGATCAGTTTCCATCTCTCATGATCGTGTTCAGTCGCATCTCCCAGCATCATCCCAACTCTCACTCTCACGTGTGCTCACATTCGTTGTCCATAATTCATGCCCTCCATCGAATCTCTTTCCAGAGCATGGCTTCCTTCTTTAGGCCTAATGTATCTCAAAAGCCTTCTTTCGTTAAATTACTTATAATTACTATACTTGATGTGGAATCCTGCTTTCTACATGGAGTACTTTACTACAAGGCATGCATTTGCGTACCAGAGATGTATTTTTTAGCACAACCACCGTATATCCTTAACAGACTTTTAGGGTAAGTGCTGTTAGCGAGTAGCTAATATGAAGGCTCTTACGGTAATGGAGGGGGTGGGTGGCCAGCACCACGCCCGATCGTCTTTGTCTCCCTAGTGGCGATGTTTACACACCGCACCAGGTACTAATTTAAGGCCGAGTCGACCTAGAGGAGGCCCAGGACTGATTCAGATAATCGTCAGTGGTGTTGGCCGTGAGCGGGAATCGAACTCGGGTCACTGGGTTGGTAGCACAGCGAGCTAACCACTACACTACCGCTCTCCACACACACTCACACGCGTGTGCGCTCACACACACACCACTAGACTACTACTCGCCTATACCCACACGCAAGCACACAAAGTGCACTAACGCAGTGGACAAGGTGGCCCACAGTCACCGCACACGTACACCCTTACGTTCTCAATCAGGTCACAGATGATGGCGTTGTTGAAGTATTCAATTTGGATCCATTTCACTCCCTGCAACACACAAGAAAAAATAAACGCGAGCAAATGTCTTATTATTTTAAAGAACCAGACTTTGGGCGATATTTGTGTATATTATTCATTTGAAGTCTGACATCCTGCTCACAGCGAACGCCAAACATCACTTTAAAAAATATAGTTTATTAATAGAGAGCCCAGAAAGTTAAACGTGACAATGACTTTTTGCATTACTAAAATCTTTCAATGAACACAACACAAACAATAGTTGTGTCAGTGGTGTTACAAGGTTATCTAACTTCTATCAATAAAATGTGTCTACTTGTGTATTTAGGGGTAGAAAAAAAACACAGACAGCCTTAACAGACTGCAGCAGGAAGTGCTGTGAGCGAGCACCTATGAAGGCCGGCACAGTACACGAGGGGGTGGGTGGCCAGCACCACGCCCGGCCGCCTTTGTCTCCCTAGTGGCGATGCTTACACACCGCACCAGGTACCCATTTGAGGCTGAGTCGACTTAGGTGATGTCTAGGACCAGTTCAGAAAATCGTCACTGGTGTTGGCCGTGAGCTGGAATTGCACCCGGGTCGACAGGTTCATAGCGCAGTGCGCTAACCGCTACGCGACCGCTCCCCATACGTAAAATACATACACATGTAAACAGACGGATGAATAGAATAAAGAAGGAAAGCAAACGACCAACATTAGAACAACCTCCCTCATGAACTGCAGCAGTTATGCAGGAAAATGGGAAGGGTCTCAAGTCGTGAGATGAAGCAGACGCGTTGATTGTTTATGTCGAAAGTAGGAGCCAATCAAAACAACCAATATCTCCCATCTCGTAGATGCGCATCGAGGCTGCATGTTCCATATTGTAATCTTCGTCAACAAGAAAGACAAAGGGGGTGGGGGACGGGTTTAGGTTGACTTTCAGGAGTGCTGTAGAGACATCACTGTGATGTGAGGCTGCCATGCTAATGTCACCATGGTCTAGGACACACAACCTACGTGTGAGTGTGCGTGAGAGACGTTTTGTTTTGTGGGTTGCACCTTTCTTCAAATCATTTATAACATGTCTGTCTGCTCAAAGAAGCAATGGGGTTGCATCTGTTTTGAAGGCTGTGAGACACTGGAAGTTATTTCACATTCCTACTGGTAGAACTGTGTTTATCACTGGTTGATATCGGAGGCCATCATAACTTACTCTGGCACTTAACAGACTTATTCAGCAAAAAGGTTATTGTACATAACCTAAACAATTGATTGCCAATGCGCACCATGAATGCTACTCACTGATTGATGCACAGCGAGTTTTTAGCAATCACCCAAAACTCGTACACAACAAGATAGAATGTGCTACTGTACATATTGCAAGTGTAATTTCTGACAAATACGGTAGAACATAATGCATTCATGAAAACAACAAATGTGTACTTTCCACACAAAAACTGCAACAGACACACCAGGTTTACTCTGGCGAAGTCAGTCAACCAAAATAATCGATACAAATACAGACATCATACACATCCCAATGGCAAGAAACGCTACAGTCATAATTTCATTTAACAGTCTCCAAACAGGGCTTAATTGCCCATAAAGGGCATTAAAGCCATACCGTGGCGTGGCAGCTTGAATATTAATGATGTTGCCCAGCTTGTGGTGTATGCCCAATTCCATTGAGGCGAGCATATGGCCAAAGCACAAGACGTGTCCCTCAGTAAAAAACAAGGACAACTGTAAACGCTCACAAGGGGAGAAACTGACCTTGACAGCAGAAAATGCAATGTTCTTCTCAAATTCAAGTAACTTTGTTCTCAGGAAGAGACCAACAAACATCCTTCTGACAGTTGTTTATGATGATGGTGTCCATGTAATATGATGATGGTGTCCATGTAATGTTATTTTTTATGCACTTACATCGTGTTAACTGATGTAGCGTACGTTTAACACGAAGTCTTTCACGACCAATATTATTTACGCGATCTAACCCAACCTTCCCCTCCCCCCTATTATGGATAATGTAGCATTAGAGGAAGTTGGGTATCTTATGTAATTTGCTAAAGATCGTTTTTTTATTCAGTACCTGAAAAAGTTCTGTGAATGTAAACATCAACATTTCTGGATGTTACGCGTTTGAAAAAATGTTCCAATGTTTCTTGTGTAAATTGTTGTATCAATGAATCACTTAGGTTTTGACAGTATGTAATAATACTCTCCTAAAATCCCTGAATGCAGAAGATGAATTCACTAACGGGGCAGTCTGTAGCACAAAAAAGTTGTGCTGGTATTCTTTTTATGATTCATAAGCTCTGCGGTTGCCTATATATATTTATTTTAACAGTAGCATATTTGTGAAAATTAAATTGCCTCTTTTTTTTCAACGGCTTTATTTAACTTCGCCTGTGTCTGTCGTGGTCAAATCTTGTAATCAAAAGTTAGTTCACTTCCTGTTGTCCAATAAATTAGAAATGTTGCACACATACTCAGACCCGGTGACAATGCATGCCTGCATTAAATCATCAATTAATTGGCTCCTTTCAAGCAATTACAATTTTTGTATGGACAGCTTATTAATTACTAGCTTTACTACCCGGCTTCACCCAGGACTTGGATTCACCACGCCCGGCCGCCTTTGTCTCCCCAGTGGCGATGTTCACACACCACACCAGTAACTCGTTTGAGGCTGAGTCGACCTAGGGGAGACCCAGCACCGGTTAAAATAATCGTCACCGGTGGTGGCCGTGAGCGGGAATCGAACTCGGGTCGTCGGGTTCGTAGCGCAGCGCGCTAACCACTACACTACAATGCGTTACGCTTCCACATGCGCGGGTCACGTGACAGATTTGACGTCACAGCTCACTTGCCATGCAACATCTCTGCATTATTGCGCCCCCCCCCCTCCCAAAAAATCCAAAAGTTAATTTTCATAATGTTTGCATGGTGTACAGTCTGGAAAGTACCCACATGGCAAGTTTCAAGTTTGTTGCACGTCGGGAAGTATGCTAAACAGTTTGAACAGACACACATTCACAGATTTCCCTTTTATACATATAGAACAATCTATAAAACTATACAGATAGTCCCTCAACTGTGGAAACGGCAGGCGCCGCGTGTCTCAGGCGCCATTGACGAACTGCTCAACCGTGAATTGAACGAAGTTGTAAATAAAACCGTTGTTTTAAAAAAAAAAACTTTTTTCAAGGAGTTTATTGAAGCACGAACATGCACAGAACAGGCTGCAAATTAATGGAAATTATGTTTTGGTTGATGTGAAAAATGTAGCAACTTGCCACAGGAAAGAACTAGAGGTAGCAAGTAGGCTATACTAGTGAGGCAGAGAAGAGACGGTGCAGGGATGGAGGAGACAGAAGGGCGGCCATGGGAAGGTCCTCACCTCTCGTATGTACTCTTCCTGCTCCTCCTTGAGGGTGAGCTCGATGAAGATCTGCTGAAGCTTCTCGTTACAGAAGTTTATGATGAACTGCTCAAAGCTGTTCACCTGAAAATGCACAAATGGAAAATACATTTAAATGCAGGGCACAGTGAAATTAATTATCATGACTGTCACGGTCATCATTATCATTATCTCAATTTTAACTGAAATTTGTCCAATGTACGGTAATAAAACTATACAGATAGTCCACGAGTTACGATGGGGTCCGACTTACGATATTTCGATCTTACGATGGTGATAGCGATACGACAAAATTGCCATCAACAACCCAACATCGTTCAAGTATGCAGACGACGAACAGAATCTTGGTGAGTACAGTACAATATGATACGTTACGATACGTTCAATGCATGTATGATACGTAGCTTTAGCGATTTCATTTTAGGGTTACCACGATACGATACGTTCAATGCATGCTTTTTATAGCAGATAGGATTGTTTGCTGAAAAAACTTTATATGAAATTGCAGTTCATATAGGTAGGCTAAGAATTGACCTTGTTTTTTTTACTTTACATTTTACTGTGCAATACAGTATTGCAATTAATAAATACATACAGTATATGTTTTACTGTAAATTGGCCTGTTTTGCTAAATTATCACCATTCTTTAAGACTCCTGGGTAGGCTGGGCAATCTTCGACTTATGATATTTTTGACTTATGATGGGGTCGTCGTAACGCATCTCCATCGTAAGTAGAGGACTACCTGTACATGGGCAGATCTACAGATTGTACATATACAAGTATAAGATATGCAAGTTACTTTTAAGAACAAATCGTGGCTATGCTTATCGATTTCTCTTGAGGTTGTATTTAACATCCAAAGTATACAAGAAGAATCCCCCCAAAACAGTCATATGCTAATGAAACAACAAAAAAACATCCACGTGGAAACGGGTACAGAATTCCAGTGACACTCTATACGTCAAAATCTAAATGGATGGATAGGCTGCAGACAAAACAATGACGCACGACGTTGTATAAGATGGAAAGTCGTGCCAGGAAGTATGGCGGGACGAACAGATGTGTGATCGGTTCCACCTGCATGGGTCGCATTCTGAGAAGGGCAAGTCAGTGAGCAGTGCAGGACAGGGAGCAGCGGGGCGTTTTGCTTACTGGCAGCTCCTATCAAGTGGTAGTGGGCCCCAGTGACTCAGAGATCTCGTGTTGCATTGCCTCAGTTAAGATGCCCCCCCCCCCACTACTGGACTGATGACCAATAAAGGACAACATTCAACAGCCACACAACTATGTTCATACATATACTGTATGTGGCACATTAGGAATGGATCACTCTTTTAATGATGTCCTTGTGCAGCAAGGGAGTAAAGTGTGGTGCTGTGAAAGTCCTGATGTGCTGTGCAGTGCATCAATGCATGTGTGTACAGCAGCATGTGATGACTGAGTCGGGCCTGTAGGTGGCTGGCAGGGTTATTGAATGACCACGCGGATATACCAGTCACATGGTTAATGGCGACTCGGGCGCAAGGCTGGTTGTAACACACGTGTTGTTACATTTTACAGGTAAAGGACCCAAAGGTTGTTTTTGATCGTTATATAAATGTTCTAGACTTGTTCTAGACTTGTTCTAGACTTTAAGCTTGGCTTTGAATTGTTCATTTGTGATATATGCAATTAGAGGCGTTTTAGCACTGTGCATTGTAAAGGGATGACGCACTGTAATTAGTTACTGTCATTGTAATTCTCTAACTCTAATACTCGATTTAAAGCTTTC
>CM025610.2:19790069-19822931 GCA_014621495.2 Entosphenus tridentatus
TTTATTATTTTTATTATTTTATTACTTCCCTTCTACGTGACTTTACCGAAAAAACCAAGAAGATGAATTCCTGCAGTCACGAAAGCTTTAAATCGAAATATAATTATTTAAGTTAAGGCCGTGCCTTAACTTAAATAATTATAATCACTACATTACTCAAACTATCGTCTGTGTGACTGTGACCTGGTTAGATCTGGTATTGCATTATGCAGTGCATGGGTAGTCTAATTGTATTACTGGGGCAAGGTCACCGTGTATTTTAAACTGCAACGTTTCCAGAAATGTGCAGGGTAGTTAGAGATATATAGTAATTTAAGAGCAATTTAATCTCAATCACACCAATTGGCTAGTCACGATTTCTAAATGTTCTGCATATATGTCATTGGCTCATCAAAACACTGCAGTGTGTTGATTAAAGGAATGTTATCAAGTTTATGGAGGGCATGATGTTTTATTTCATTAACATATTTATTGAGTTTTTTTAAACCCTAGTTTTACAAGAATACCAACCCAGCCACAACGGAAATTGGAACATGTAACCGGTATGAAGTATTGAAATGTCTTCTGTTATTTTTTGCGTTCAATTGCACATAATATATTAAAATATAATAGATTTTATAATACAATAAGTGACATCACCATCATGCCTATCTGATTCATGCTGTTAAATTATGTTTGTAATACGTTTTGAAGTATGCGTACAAACGAGTAAAATAAAACTTAAAAAAAGCATTTCCTTTGAAAACGATCACAATGCAAATAATAAATGTTTGATATCCTTTGTATGCTTCTTAGGTATTAATAAGTACAAAATGAGTTACTTAAATTCTGCAAATGTTTCTTAAATTGTAAACTTAACTTTTTTGACTACTAGGCAAATACACTTATTTAATGAAGTTGATTTCATACACCCAGACATGTCTCCCTGTGTTCCTATGCGAGCGCTGACACCAACTACCGAGTTCCAAATGTAATGCAGTGGCACATCTGGGACCAATAACCACACTCACACTCCTCCACACTGCCCACGTGTCCACTTTAGACTCCCAACATTATGCGTGCAACGCAGTATAAATGGTGGCTTTGTATAACACTCGGATATGTTTTATCCTATATATAAAACCTTGCTCTATCAATCAAGGGTGTCACTATTGTGCTGATAAACTGTGCATAACACTTGAAGGATTGGTAACAGCACACTTTTACAATACTCACTCATCTTTCACCATCAAGGCATTCAACACTAATTCATTGGAACGTTTACATTTTGATATAACGCAACACCAATCCTTTAACCACTGGCTATTTTTTTTGTAGCCACGGGGCCAAGCTAGCATAAACGAAACACACTCCTCCAACTGCATAGTGCACGTGTGCAGGTTTTCCTCACACATTCGCACAATTATCTTTTAAACAAAAGCATATAAAATAGAGAGTTTTCGCAGATCCATTCATCACATTGACTCATTGCTAAATATACAATCGGTTTGCAGCGGGCACGGTGAATGGTTAATACGTTACAGCAACGTACAACAATTCAGACAAATGAGAGCCAACTTGCCTGCTCAGAAAGTAGGACATTACTCACCAACAAATACCAAGCTACAATTACTCTGAGTGCAGGAAATTCCATGGGATTCGATGGAATTTCCTTTATCATAAAATAGGGCTGAATGAAACCACTGCAAACAGAGCCTTAATTACAGGTGACCCCTATGGACCTTTTGGAAAACAGCCAAGTCGAAGGGTTGCATCGCACGATACCTGCAGCCATCAAATGAACATCAGAGACAGACAGGCAACTCTTCATGGGACACTCGCAGAGAAAGATACGTATGGAACATGTTCTTACAGAGGACAAACTGATTTAGTGGTTTTCCCATTTCCGTCATTGTTTTCTATGGTGAAAATATTAAAGTTCAGTATTGGGATGTGGGCCTGTGGCATCACACATGGGCATAATGTATAACTGAATAAATATTTTTATTCACTGCTCGAAGTTATTAGTTTCACTATTATATGTTTTTGTTTTCTTAACTATACTATAGAGAACTCACAAGCAGTAAATGTGTCAATCTTTATTCCATTTAATATGCGTAATTATCAAGTGACAGGAAAGCAACCATTATGAATAGCTATTAAATGCCTTTCTGGCTGTTTGGACAAATAGATTACTATGAAGATTCCATGGTCAAAAACTACATTTATAATGTATTCTAGCTTTCTATAATTGAAGTTTTCGTGACTGCAAGGATCCATACTCTTTGGTTCTCTCGGTAAAGTGACATAGGTGAAAAAATCAAATAATCATTTAAATTAAAGTAAGAATAAAATAAAAAATTAAATAAAACATCAAACATAGAAATAACTAAATTAAATCATGACGTTTCGATTGCAACACAAGCAAACATTTTCTAGCTGTGATTTACACATCTGATGATTGCTTGTGTTGCAATCGAAACGTGATTTAATTTAGTTTATTCTATTTTTCTATTCTTATTTTTTTTCACCAACGTGACTATACTGAAAGAACCAAAGAGTATTATAGCTTTAAATGGCATAAAAGAACACTGCAGCTACCACCCGCAGCATCTGGCATAGCTGTAACAGCTTGCTTAGAAAGTGTCAAAACATTGTATCAATTTACACTGGGGACCAGGCACGTGTGCTTTCTCGAAATCAATGTGGCACAAATGTGTTTACAACTTGGTCCAGGCTGAAAGGGGCATGAGTGGGGGCAGCCTTAGAAACGAATGTGAAAGTTACGGTAATCGTGACTGACCCCCCCCTGAGCCCATGTCAGAAAATGTATACTTTATTCATAGCGATTAAGAATGAGGGGGCATATTAACATTGACTAAGATATTTCTCTGCTGTGGTATCTGGCGATTGAGATGTAAACTAAAAACGGACAAACCAAGCATGAGCGTATGCATTATTCCAACGTAAGCTTGTTTGTAACAGCCCAAGAAAATATACATAATGGCTTACACATACGTCATCGGAAGGGGAAAGGGTTAATTAGCATTTGTCATTCACAATTATTGTTCCATTTGAAGAACATATATTGTGCTGCATTTAACTCATAACAATTGGACTCCGCCAAGGGTGCATTTTGTCTCCACTCCTGTTTGTGATTTTCATGGACAGGATGTTAAAGCACAGCCAAGGTATGGAGAGGATCCAGTAAGGGGGCATGGAGGTGGCGTCGCTGCTTTTTGCAGATGACAGTGTCCTCTTTGCCTCATCAGTCTGTGATCTCCAGCGTGCACTTGAACGGTTTGATGCCGATTGTGAAGCAGCTGGGATGAGAATCAGCACCTCTAAATCTGAGGTCATGGTTCACTCCCGGGAGATGGTGAAGTGTGCTCTTCAGGTGCCCTTAGATGAGGAGTTTAAGTACCTCGGGGTCTCTTTCGCGAGTGACGGTAACAAAGAGTGGGAGATCGGCCGGCGGATCGGTGTGGCGTCCGCAGTGTTGCGGGCGTTGTACCGCTCCGTGGTGGTGAAGCGCAAGCTGAGTTCTCGGACAAAGCTCACAGTTTACAGGTCGATCTATGTTCTTACCCTCACCTATGGTCATGAGCTTTGGGTAATGAGATGGAGGGGAAAAGGGGCCGCAATTAAGTTTTTCCATAGGGTTGCCAGACTCACTCTACATGATCGGGTGTGGAGCTTGGTAATCCGGGAGAGCCTCAAAGTCGAGCCGCTGCTCCTCCAAAACAAGAGGAGCCAGTTGAGGTGGTTTAGGCATCTGATAAGGATGCCCCCCAAATAGACTACCCCTGGAACTCTACAATACACGTCCCACTGAGTGAAGACCCCGGGACTGGCCCAGGATACACTGGCAGGACTATGTCGCTCGGCTGGCTTGGAAACGCCTGGGAATTCTGCAGGAAGAGCTAGAGTCTGTGTATAGTGGTGTATAGTAGTGTAGTAGTTCTAGAGTCTGTGTATAGTGGTGTAGTAGTTATAGAGTCGCCAGGGAAAGGGAGGTCTGGACCACCACTACTCAACATGCTGCCGCCTCGACCCTCACCAGGACAAGAGGATTGAGAAACAAACAAACAAACAAATATATTGTGAATGTATTCTCTGGACATTTTTATTCAAATATAAAGCTTTTTGTGATGCCCAAAATGCATGTTTTATAGCTTGTAATTCTGCACTTCAACTAACTAGCACCTCAACTAACATCATCATTGCAAAAAGGCTGCATCACAGCTCATTTCATGAGGAAAATACAGTATATTTGGAAGTGGTTACAGTCAAATCTGACATTCTAATGTTCATCATTTTATTTTGCGGTAACAGCAAATATCCTAAAACTATTACTCATAACTGACCTTGACAACATTTTTTCCACGTAGCCATGGAAAAGGCTGGGATCTTACACAGGCAGGAAAAGTGACTGGAGCAGCACATCCTGTGCACTTTGTCAGCCACATTCAGCAAGTGGCAAATGCATTTGCCTCAACCCAGCTCAACATCAACTTCCTCAATCCACCAAATTTGTTTTAGAATCATTGTTTATTTAATGTATATTTAACTGCAAGCTTCCTATTTAAACATTAAAAGCACCATCAACTGTGAAGATAGCATTGTGTTCCACCAATTCACGGTCTCTAACTACCCTTTTTGGTAAAGATTATCCATACTCTACAACAACAGTTCTCCCCCCATGCCATTGAGGTAATTGCTTGCAACTAAAGGTAGATTCTTATTAAATAAACAGCAACGAACTCACAGCCAACATTTGCTTTAAAATAATTAAACTCCTATATAATTTTCGATGTAAAGCTTTCGTGACTGCAGGGATTCATATTCTTGGGTCTTTATTATTTCCCTTCTACGTGACTGTATATAATTGTTTGTTTTTATGTTTAATGATGCGATGGCACTTTGGATGGCATATTTGTGCCAGAAAGGCACCAACATGTTAACCAAAAATAGATTAACTTGACTAGATATTTTTTTATAAATGCTTTTTGTGTTGAGTTTCTTGTCCTGCCGCACCTCCGATTATTACGGTTGGCTACATACACTACGAAAGAAGTTCAACATACGTACATACATACATATAAAAGCTTTAATACCGTTATAGATCACTTATTGGGCTGCAGAAGTGCAAATGTGCAAGTGAAAAACCGAGACACAATTGGAGGATAACACAAAACACCCATAACTAGTAGGAACAGCGAGAGTCACCTCAGGTTAGAAGAGTAGATTCTAACCCGTGGCCTGCAAGGCAGTGGGAAGCGGCCTGCAGAACTGTTGCAGGTTACCTTTTAGAGTAGTTTTCATTTTTGAAAATTATGTCATTGGTGCATGCTGGCCCAACAACTATTGTTTGGGGGTTGACAGTGGTGCGTGGGTTCAGAGAGGTTGGGAGCCACCAGGTTAGACAAAGTCAGTGTTATTTTATACTCTTAGTTTTTTTCGGTAAAATCACGTAGGTAAAAAATAAGAAGAAGAAATGAAAATAACTAAATTAAATCACGACGTTTCAGAGGCAACACAAGTCTCTGTCTTCAGGTGGGACCGTCACAGCCAAATTTACTGTATCAAGTGAAGAGAAATCCAAGAGACAAGATCTTATGTACTAGTTCAGGGGAGGGTGGAGGAGCTTATCTAAATGTGGCAGTCAGGGACTGTGAGGGTGGGGGGAAGGTGGGCGTGCTAGAAGTTTACAAGTAATGTTTTGTTACTTTGATGTACCCTTTGTAAATATATAAATTACAGCAACGAAACAACTATCGAGTACAAAAGATATAGATATGTAGAGTTAATAACAGTCCCTTTTGTGCAAATACTGTTAATCTACTTGATTACAATGACAGCAGTGGCCAAAAGTCTGACGAAATAAACCCATATGGCTCATAACGCATTTATATTTTTATAAGTAATTTTGCCCTCCATAATTAACATTCCTGAGCTGTTGCTGACAGCTCGTGTTATCGATTTCACCATTCTTAAAACTAACTAACCAATTTTATTTTACCGGGTAAAGTCCACTGAGCTATACAACTATTTTGCAGAAGCGACCTGGACACGAAAGCTCAACGAAGTGGCTCATCACGTGGAAATTTATAGCAGCCAAATACTTTAAACGCATGTTTCTAAATGTGGAAGGAAAATACGGAGGACTCGGAGAAAAATCCACGCAACCACGGGGAGAGAGACCTGCAAACTCCAAATATATTCAGGCATCAGGCTCGGAATTGAACCCACGACCTCCTCCATACCAGGCGAGGTAGTTAATATCTCGCCACCGTGGCAACCCAGGCATTGTTTACAAGACACGTCGGTACATTAATTACAACACTTGTCAGTATTTGTAGTGAAAACAGTGCAACTGTATCAAGTTCAGAATGAGGCGTATATATGATGGGCCTGGGGGCTGTGTGACCTGCGATTTGCCCAGCACTAACTATCTGAAGCACACAGCGTTAGGATATTGTGGGGTATCCATGGAAAAATTAATTACCACCCTGACTTTGGAACCTCGCATCCAATATTTGTTCTGGTTTGCATACTCTGTTTGTGAACAATGGGGATGTTCAGTATGATGTTACACAGATAAAATGATTTGTCAAGTAGGATCCCTGAATTAAATTACAAAAGGTGATGTGAAGTCAGATTTGGTGACTACACAAATGTACCATGAGACATCTTCACTGGCTACATTATATTTTCCAATGTACTATTTCGAATACTTTGTATCAAACATTTTGGTGGTGATATATCTTGTTCTTATGTTTTGCCTGTCACAAGAAGAAAGTATGTCAGTGACATTCTCAAATCATCAGTGTAATTAATATTACTCACACTACGAGTTGTGCAGTTTAGCAAGACTATTAGTTAGTTAATATTTGTGTACATATCCCTATTGCCACAAATGATAACATTGCACTTTTCACATTAACTGACATGACACGAACACGCACAAGCCTTCTTTCACTGCCAATGCATGGATTACACACGCACACGCTATTCCTGCAGACACGCAAAAATCTAAGCTCGACCCTTGTACAGTGCAACATTTCACCCAGGACATCTGCCCCGTCAGCCACAGCCTCCATAAGGCACGGAATTAAAACCAATAATTTCACCCTTCTGCCGCGCCATTGAGCTATCTCACAATCGCCACCTTAATTACATTTCAAATAGCACATGCCACATTACCTCAAATATCTCAAAGCCATATATGTCCAGAACTCCCATCACCTTCTTCTTGATTTTAGACTTGACCTTAAAAAGAAAAGACAATCATTAGTTATGATAATAAACATGGATACAAGGCAATCAGACTGTGACCTTGAGAGACATCGCATGCCGTTTTTGCTGAATCAGGTCACTTAAAAGATGCAGGAAACCACAATTTGCAGTGGTAATTTTACTGCCACACAAAAAAACCGTCATATTTCAAGAAAAGAATTTATTTATAAGGAAACTTTTAACGAAGGTGATGCTGATGGAAGGAGTAAAATGCAAAAGAAAAATAATTATAAGTGCATCAGCATTTTCTGAGCTTGTGCAAAGGTTTATGACCTAACTCCATGATTAAGATGTCTCATGCACGCACTGACAGTGACCTCCAACCAATTCAAGGTACACAATCTTTATATATTGAGAAACCTTGATACGCAAGTCCAAAAGTGGGTGGACTCACATACTGCAGGTAAAATTGTGTCTTAAATGGCTTCACTCCAATAAATGTCTCACACATACACACATAGCTGTAAGTGAGCAAACAACATTTAAAAAGTAAATCATTGTAAGCACTGGCAGAGCCAGTGGGGGGGGGGTGGCACGTGCCCCCCCAATGATCCAATCTAAATCCCTAATTTCGATCGGATCATTGGGGTTTATTAGTAATAAATCGGCATTTTGCGACCCCTACCGCCACTGTGTAGCATATTATTAAGTGCCAGGGACTCTATGAGATGATAGGACAATAGTCTGAGTCCATAATTGGCAATAAGTAACGGAAAAGCAGTTATAAGTGACTCACAGAATTGTGCGCAGTTGCTTATACAGGACACGACTTCCCTGAAGGCATTCACCTTCAGCGAGCGCGATGCCGATCACACACGGTTCGAATTCGACCCCCGATCGATGGCTGCGCCATCGCCGCACACGCATCGAATAAAAAGCAAGGGACAAGTCCTTACTAACAACTCCTATCATTTTTAATTGCTGGAGGGGTTGCCCCCTCCCCCTACCTGAAAATTCTGGCTCCGCCATTGATTGTAAGTTTACTTTATTTTAAATGTTGCGGGGTTTTTTTTACCAGAAGAAACCAACTTGCCAATAATAAGTTGTTTCTCTTTTGATTTTACATCAAACATAAACAACAAACATAAAACAATGTGGAATTACCAACATTCACTCAAGAGCACCAATACAATGCTGCCACTTCGTTTATTTGAGCAGGGAGAGACTGCTGGATGAAGTATGCATAAATGTACAATGTCCTTTCAGTATCGAAAATGAATGCAGTCATTAAGCCCACAATTGTGAACAATTAAAACGAATAAATATATATCCGTGAGGATTATGTGCTCTCTGTCTGTCTCATATGCCCCACAATATATCGCTTCCCCCTTGTCGCGTTTTACGTCCCCTCCCGCCCGCTCCGCTCTCAATCTCTCCTACTACTCCTAACCGTCCCCCCCTCTCCTTGTGAACAATCCCCATTTCCGCTCCTTTCACCTTCCTTGCCCCCTTGCAATGGAACAAACTTCCCCTCCACATTAAGCAGCAAGCAACCATCACTGTCTAGTTTCCTCTCCTACCTCAAGATACCCACCTCTTCTCCGTGTCCCATCCATCCCTCCATCCCGAGGTACCCCGGTAATTCCCGCACCCACTAACCTCCCTCATAACCCATCCCTATTCACCATAAAACTTGTAGCTACTCTCATTGTACCACGCATAACCCTTGTAAAGCGCCTTGGATAAAGGCGCTATATAAATATAAAATATGTTTTCAATTGGTCATTGAAGAACCATCTTAAATGCAAAAGCTTCACACAACAGCGTGGCATTGAGCAATTGTTTCATAGCTGAGGGCAGTGACTTTGGTGACACATACAGCACGTTGGACGATAGTGTCATTCATTAGGTATCTGACCAATGGAATTGTTCATTACTCATTCACACAAGACGAGATATCGGAGAACAACAAGGGGAGCCCTTACCTTGATGCTCTCGTTGATCCGACTCACTAACCAGCTGAACAGTCGGTTGTAGAGGTTTTTGCAAAGGGCATCCCGTGCATATTTTCCCTGCAGTCAATACACCACACGAATGCAGATGCACACACGCACAGGCATGTGTTAATTACAATGCGATTGCATTGTCAGCTGACTAAGGGATTAACACCAAAATAGATATGCACACAGTTATGTTTACAGGTATCAGCTCTCATTTCCATCTTCCAACACTAATTAAACGAGCTATCACGTGTTCACGTCTTCACGCTGAAAGAGAAAACATCAAACTACAAAAACAAATTAAACACTGCCTACAACTCGGCATGCTGATTGCATATGGATGAGTTTAATACATCAAAAGGCTTTTACTGTTAACTGTTCCGTCAGTCAAATACGGATAGTTTACTGTATTGGGCAAAAACAGGTTAGCCATATATACAGGAAATTGCACTAACCCGAACTTGCCGAGAGCGAGGGAAACCTGTACATTGAGACAAAAGGGCCGGACAAACTTCCTAGGCCTTTTATCAGTCATATTGAAGCATCTACTGCTGCCTTGTATTGGTTGAAGGACCTTGACATTTAACTATACCATCTATACAAACTGCTGCTTAAATGCCATGTGAAAGAAGATCATGAAACACAACACCGTCGCCGATCAATTAACCATCATCATTATCAAGTAGAATCTGCAATTCATAATACAGGTTTTTTTTTGGGTTAGATCGTGTAAATAATACAGGGTTTTTTGGGGGGTTGGTCGTGAAAGCCTACGTGTTAAACAGAATGTGCAATTCACAACAAATGTCCCTAAAGCACGTAAATGGATACATAGACTTAAAACCATTGGAGTAATTTTGTTCAAATGCATCAAGCACGTAAATGGATACATAGACTTAAAACCATCGGAGTAATTGTGTTCAAATGCATCAAGTCTACAGCAATGGAAGGCAATTCAAACAGCACACAAATAAACAGTACACTTAAAACTACAGAGACTATGACAACACCAAACCCCACAGCGCAGGGTCCACAGTGAGTGCCACGGTGGCGAGATGTTAACTACCTCGCCTGGTATACAGGATGTCATATGTTCGATCCTGACCCGGACACCTATATATTTGGAGTGTGTAGGTCTTTCTCCCCGTGATCGCATAGATTTTTCTCTAGGTCCTCCGGTTTTTCCCTCCACATTGAGAATTAACATGCATTTAGATAATTTGGCTGCAATAAATGGCCACATCATAAGCCACTTCGTTGAGCTTTCATTTGTGGCCAGGTCGCTTCTGAAAAATAACTATTATATAACTCACTGGGCCTTACCTAGTAAAATAAATTTTAGTTTTGTTTAATAGTTTATAGCTTTAATTCCTGCGTGCTTACGAATCCGCCCGTGACCGTCACCGCGCGGAGCATAGCGTGACTCTGCACAGCCCTCGGCCGCCGTGGCCTCAAGTACCTGTGCCATGTTGAGCGTCGTCGACACTTTCTCCTTGTTCGCCTCCACGGTTCGCTTCGTGAGCGCTCTTTCAAGGAGCTCGTCGTCCAGTCCCAACAGAGCACACACCTCATCCAATTCTGCACAAGAGCACCAACGGATATCATCCTCCTGGTGGCCTCGTGGGGGGATGTCGATGCAAGTGAGAGCATGCTACAGCCAAACAGGGATGGATTTCCATGTACGTGTGTATGTATGATGAACTTCTTTCGCACCGTGTGTAGCCAACCGTGCTAATCGGAGGTGCGGTGGAAGGACAACAAACTAAACACAAAAAGCAGCTATAAAGACATGAGTTTTCAATCTAGATTTAAAAGTGCATAGCTCAAGCGAGTGTTCCACAAAAGCGCATCTGAAAGCGCGCAATGCGGTGACCGTCTTTGTTCAATGGCTAGCCAACAGCTGCTGCAAGCCCGACCAGAGTTCGTGTGATGGTTTATGCGCTTTAACGCGATCAGCAAGGTATTGTGGTTCATTTGTGGCAAGCACTTTGTGTGTAATGAGTGCGACCTTAGAATGTATGCATTCAGGAAACCGGAAGCCAATGCAGCTCGGCAAGAACTGAAAGGACATGGTTGGATCTTGCAGTACCCATCACGACACGTGCCAGGGAATTTTGTACACACTGCAGCGAGGTCATATTTTTGCCAGACATCCCGTAGAGTAGTGAGTTGCAATAATCGAGCCTTGTTGATACGATGCTACATGCCACCATGTTGGCTTTGTCACGACTCTATATTGGTGGAATGTGTCATATTTGGTCAATGATGGGGTGGGTAGGCAACGAAAGCTGAGCAACGCTTAGTCTATCTCTCCGCAGCTGCTGCTGGGTTTGGGTCAACGTTCCAAAAAGTGTCCACATGCTCAAAGAAGCATTTACCATTGCTCATCTCTATAGGCAGCCCTCAGTCAGAGGTACATTTTTGAATGTTAGCATCCAGTGCCTGCAAGGGACAACCACTGTTGACTTCACACACAGCGGCCCTTGTTTTTCCAACCAAATAGAGATGCTGACAGGATGGGATGACCCTCGACTAGAACTTGAACACGCAACCCTTCTAACTGTGAGTCGGATACTCTATCCCCATTGCCACTTGTTCGGATATGGTCAGGCTCAGGTAGACAAATGCCAAGCAAAGCTAAAGTAGTCATCAAATCAGCTAAAACTGGGCCATCAGACTCGACAAGGGTGTACTGAATGTCATTCCAAACACCTTCAACATGGCAGTGTTCAAGTGCCGTGCAAACAAACTACCTTTGGACTCCTTCAAGGAGCACTCATCCAGCCCATTGGTGCGCGGGATGTCCACGAACACGATGTTCCCAAGCTTGAGCACAACGGCCAGTGCCTCCCACACCGTGGTTATCTCCTCGTCGGAGAAGCCAATCACCTGCATGGCATTCTGTTGAGAAAATCCACGTTCACGCACATTAAAGTTCAAGTGGCAGTGTTTTCCATGGTCAAATGGTCAATTTGTTTCCGTGTTCAAAAGGAGCATGGGGTGGTTGAAAACTAATTTCTTGAGAACTGCTTTTTGTGTTTAGTTTGTTGTCCTTCTCCCGCACCTCCGATTAGCACCGTTGGCTATGTACGGTGCGAAAAAAGTTCAACATACATATCTAAATTGCTGACAGCCATTCATGCCCCTAAAACCAATGGTGGAAATTACACATTCCTTTAGGAGTCGGCCTCTGCATAGAACAACCTCTGTTAAAGTCCCAAAAAGTGATCATTGTTTATTTACCACAGAATGATTAAGCGGTATGTCGACTCTTCAACCAAGATTAAAATTATAGGCTTTCGTGACCAATATTATCCATAAGAGGTTTTTTTTATTAGATCGTGTAAACATGAATGTGTCGTTAAACCCGCCACCACCCGACGCAGCTAATTACTGGCAAAACGTCGTACTCGAATTACACACCGGTGTGCTGAACTAGGAACTAATTGGCATGTATTTTTTTTAAGTGACAAACCTTACCTTGCAAATTTTTAGCGGGTTTAACGATACATTTATATTTATGCGATCTAACCCAAAAAACCTCTATTATGGAAGATTAAACTCACAACCTCCCAGTTGCAAGCCATGTGCTCTGACCATGATACCACCTGGTCAGGTGAGTGGTAAAGGTGCAGCCCTGAAATGTCTTCCTCACGTCACTGCTGGGGAAAGGGCCCCCACTAGAGGGAGCTCTAGAGACCTCCTCCAGAGGATATTGACCTACTCTTCCAAGCAGGCCAGACTTACAACTCCCAATTCTCCTTGCCAATTAATCAATTGCGACATACGCATTTATACTGCTCGGTGAATAAGAGGTGTGGGGCTTTGAGAAACTTGATCCATTGTTTCAACCGCTGAACCGAGAAAATGAACCGGCAACCTCTGGATTTCAAGTTAAGTGTGTTAAGCATTATAGCAAGGCAGGATTCTGGCACAATAACAATATTGGGATGAAATCCAGTGGTACCATGCGTGGGGCCAGAATACCATCAACATTTTATATTGAAAGGTTACATTCAAAAAGTAACATTTAATCGCCACAGCATTTGTAGAGCTGTGACTCCGCTTAAACTGATCGAGCCACATTTGACGTTCAGTGTTTTAACTGAGAAAGTAAACTAGAGGTTAAACAAACATTCCATCACCGTGGCACTCCTGGAGGAGACTGCGAATGTTAAATGTCACTTCATTTTGCAACTCTTAATACGATATTAAGTAAACAATCGGTTTCGTATCCACACTATTACGTAGTGCATTTTGCATTTCCACCCCTCCCCACAGAATTCATAAACCCGCACTGACCAGCTTGGTGAAGTATGTTCAAACAACCCCCATGAGTCACAGAGCATGGGGACACCTTCATCCAGCAGTGCTTTATATTATACATGCGCACAAATATAATAATTTCAACTGGCATACGAAAGTTAAATAATTTTATACAAAGACAATTATTTAATTGCTGAATACTAATGTGGGGAATAATACATTAGAGAAGGGAAGTGGGGTGAGGGAAGATAAATGACCAAAATAACTTGAGAGTCGAGAAAAAACATTCCCCGACAAAGAGAGGACATAGGAAATGTATTCGTATAATCAAGACTGCCTTCCCCCCTTGCTCAAATCAAATAAAAAATCGTGTTGAGAATTTGTACTTCTACATTGAAATAATGAATATGATGGCATGCAAAAACAGCTCTCAATCAATAACAATGACAGCTTCACCAAAACGGTGATGTGGATTCATTGAGCACTGGGACGGAGACACGCAGACTCAAACTCCGGGGTAGGCGGCAACATACAAATATCCGCCGGACAATTGAAACCCCACGCAGCTCCTGGTAATTAACGCACAGTACCAAGCCGCGAGACACGGTCGCACAGTTCAGCCTTCAGACGAAAACCTGCGTGGAACAGGACCCCCCAGTTTCACCACAGGAGAAGGGTTCACCTGCACGGTGTGGAAGGACTGGCTGTCGTTGAGGCCTTCCACGTGGGCAGTTTTGCCCTGCATGAGGTAGGTGTAAACGGAAGGGTTCTGCTGAAGCTTCAGGGATGCTGTGGGGAAGGTAGACACACAGAGCGCGCAGCACCGTAAGGACAGCAACAAGGGTGTCAAGTTCCGTAGATGACTGCAGACCGACTTCAATCGTAAATCTGCTTAACAAATGGAATTAATCTTTAGAGTAAATCATAATTTGCTTGCATTAAATTGCCACGTTAAGAAGACTATGGACCATATAGTAAACCACTGTAGTCTGCCTACACTCCTTCAATGGAGGAATAGCAAAACTACACGAACTCCCTCCTCAGGCCCATCTCTCGTGGCTAGCAGATCTCGACCATGACCTTTAGCTCCTGAACATTTTCCCATACACAGGAATCGAAAACCAAAATGTTAGGTTATTAGCAATAGATTTGGAGGAAATAGTTACGTGATACTATTGGCGTCATGCGATGAGACAACGAACCCATTCAGAACCCGTGTGGAGCAGTGCAGCCACCCACGTTCGAGAATGGGCCCCAGACAGAACGAGAGATGGCACAAAACTGTGCCTGAAACCAGAATTTGTATTTATACTGGAGGAGTTGGATATGCTATAAAGCTTGTTTTTCACAGATGTCCAGTAGGGGCAGGTCAGGAAGTAAAAAAAAACACGATAGGAGTGCAACGTATAGGAACGGTAAGCAAATCACGAACAAAAAAAAATTTGACCAGATAAAGCTATTTTTCAGAAGCCACCTGGCCAGAAATGATAGCTCAACCAAGTGGCTTAGTCACGTGGATATGTATAGCAGCCAAATAATCAAAATAATCTAAACACATATTTATAAACGTGGAGGGAAAAAAAACAGACGACCCGGAGAAAGAAATGAATTCCAGTGACCTATCAACAACAAAACAGGGGACCGCACTTTCCCACCTACCCTGCCACGCAGAATAGAGTTTGTTGCATGATAGTGCAAGTGATTTTTCGATTTAAAGCTTTCGTGACTGCAGGGATTCATCTTCTTGGTTCTTTCGGTAAAGTCACGTATTTTATTACTTCCCTTCTACGTGACTTTACCGAAAGAACCAAGAAGAAAAAGTGCAAGTGATATTTTGTTTTAATATCAGAGCTATAACGTTGCCAAATTAAGTGTAAAACTAAACGTAATGACACGGGGGTTTTTTAATAGTCATTGGTGACCTGACCGGTGACCGTGAACTTAATGCACTTGAAAGTCCGGTTTAATCACAGGTTCAAAATGTGGATCTCAACGGTGCCTGTTCTGTGCTCCGACCTCTGAGCTACTCGGCCACCTTGTTATGTACGTTGAACTTATTTTGCACTCTGCATAGCCAACTGTGCTAATCAGAGGTGTGGGGGGAAGGGCAACAAACTAACCACTAAGAATAGTTCAACCCAGATTTAAAAGTGCAGTGGCTTCCTTATTTTGGAAGAGCGTTCCAGACAGCCAAGGAAGCACATCTGAAAGTGCGCGATGCAGTAACGACTCTTTGTTCGATGGTTAGCCAAAAGCCGCTGTGAGGATGACTGGTGTTTGTGCGGTGGTTTATCACTTCTTGACGAGAAATGCATGTGTAAGTTTTAAAATGAAGTTGTATCTATGGACACGAAAGCTTAATAAGGTTTGTCTTGTTTTATAAGTACAGTCCCTCGCATAATTTGAGACATGTGTACTTAATAAACAGCACGTAATTCGAATCGCACTGCATGAAGCCTATTTTCGCATGGACATACATGCTATATCAGGGGGTGTGTTAGCGAAGAAACATTTCGATCATTTAATTATTGTATCCCCGGATTTACAAAATAGGTATACATTTTACACTTAATATTAATAACATTGGTTTTTTTGGTAAAGTCATGTAGGTAAATAAATAAATAAAATAAATTACAATGGTAACAACTAAATTAAAACAAATCACGACGATCCGAAAGCAACACAAGCCTCCGTCAATTTAGTTGTTTTTATTTTAATATATTTTATTTAGTTTTTTACCTACGTGACTTTACCGAAAAAACCAAAGAGTATGGATCCTTGCAGTCACGAAAACTTAAAATCTAGAATTAATAACATTACAAAGGTTACGTAATAAGGAGTAACTTCAGGGCTTCTTGAACTCTTTCGTGGGATGTTTGTAGCAGCAGCACATGCAAACAAAGGCAGTGGATCTAAGATGACCACGCCCAGTCCGTGACACTAAGCACTTTCACGACGCGGTGACCCCGTCAGATTGAAATGTTAGTTGGTTAACCTGCGAAATAGATTTTTTTTTACTGATAATTTTTATCATTGAAAAAAATTATAATTACATTTTACTTTTTTTTTCTTGAGAACTTTACTATGAAACACATAGTGCAAGTGTGACTTATATCCATAAAAGATTAATCGCGTAACTGGTAACTCGCACTATGGGGGGGTGGGGGGGGGCATTACGCAAAGGATGCCCGTATAACAGACTCAGTGTTTGGATTCCTAGAGTTTCAACTTAGAGCCATGTGATAATTGTTTTTTTTACCCTTCTATCTGGCAACAAAACTGACACCTTTTTACAAGGAGTCATGTTTGCATAGACCGCAATACCTGCAGTCATAATACAGATAGAAGGGTAAAAAAAAACAATTATCATATTTTTACTGGCAAATGAGGTTCCCATAGTGTTAGAGCCATGTGTTCTATTGCCACCACATTCCCACTGCCCAAAAATGCTCTCGTCATTCCAGGCTTCTCAAATGTTACTCATGGTCCATTTATGTACTATCCTCTGAGACTCTGTTGGCCTCTAACCCTCACCTAGAAGGCTTGGCGAGGCACCGGCCAGCAGCTGGTAGAAAATGTGGAAGTTCCTCTCCCCCTGAAGCTGGTAAACCACGCGAGACTTCTCCAGCAGGTCTGGCACACGCACAGCACGCTGTCACGCTCAATCACACAACTCAGAAGCATGGCTCTGGAATGCCAATGCCGGCTGGGCACACCAACATCACTCCTGTGTGCGTGCATACTAGTGGGACGAAGCGACCAAGTAAATTGTTCACGTACATTTGTTCATTAAAACAAAGCCAAATCGTAAATGACAGCAGTGGCACAGCGGTGGCTGTCTTGAAATATCTACACAAGTCTGAGTCAGGCACATTCATGATTATGAACCCCAAATATTGTAACACAACGTGTTTACTAAGATGGCACCAAAGCATTTCATGAACATTTCATAGCTTGACAACACATGTTATCGTTGGCCTTTCTAGGTAACTAATATACCTAAATTCGACAGAATAAGTGTAGGGAATGGCGTGTCTCTCCGTGGATTCCTATCCTTGAGAGTTACATTTAAGCAGCGCTTGACTATGAGGCAAATACCTCTAATAAACATGGCCATAATTACACAATAAATTCGAGCATTTGTGTTACTACATTGAGAAATGTTTATTTTATCAGCTCTGTTGATGATTGCATGAAACATTTATGACCTTAGTTTTTGTTTCCAAGTTTGGTTCAAGTGTCCTTGCTCTCTAGCTCCTCCTTAGTGATTGTGTCACCAAATTCACCAACAATGACCTTTAACGTCTAAAAGTTCCTCTTTGCTTGGGTGTTATTCTAAATGACCTTATAGAATAAGGACCCAAAGTTAAGTTTGGTATACAATGGTTCCATAAAACTGAAATCAACTTGAAGATTGCTTGCGTACTCAATCAATGATTCACTTAACGATCAAATAAAACATAATACAAATCGGCTGATTGCAATGTAGTTGTTGTTCAATAAAGCCAAGTGTGGTGGGCCAAGACTGCATTCCGGTGACTTGGGAAGGTATTCAGTTTCCTCTGGCCATACATTGTGAGCAGGACCCTTCTTTAAAGCTATGATATGCAAATCATATTTTCTTACAAAATTTAAACCTATAAAACACTGTCATGAGATTAGTAGTATGCATTGCGTGTTATTCATATGACACAATGAGATCTCACGCGTACACGTTTCACTTGAAGATCCAACTTATGCACGTGACTACGGAGACAGAGTCGAGATGATTAAGCTGGAAATGTACGCGTCTTGAGACAACTGTGACCTGGCTGGGTTTGCGTGGTGAGGCCTACACAAGTAGTTGGGCTTGCACTGTGGGCTTACAGTTTCGGATGATGCCTCCAACTGGGTCCCCTTTGAAGTTAAACTCAATGTCCATGTACTTGCCCTGTGGGACACACACCGTTTGGGATTCATGAGCTGTCATCATCAGCATTTTGATATGTAAAAAAAAACAAGTCAATATGAAGTTGTAGCAAATAATACAATGAGAAAACATGTGTTCAGATCAACAAATATATTCTGATTAAAGTACGGAAAAAAACCTCATATTGGCATAGGCACAATAGTGAAAATATCAAATAAATCAGTTAATAATTGCTCCAACCCCAAAGCAAGGGTTCCTGAATACATCTATATCAGGCAACTCCGAAAGAAGTAGACAATTTATAAACTTCCGTGAAAACTTATATTTTTAAAATTTTAGACGACATTTCTCATTTTTATTCATATCTGTATGCTTCCACCATTAGGAATTCAACTGGAACGAGCAAGCATTGAAATACAGCAGCTCTGCGCAGCACAAATTAGCATTGCAGGCAGAGGGGCATGCATCTTTTAGATGGAGGCTTGGTTGTCTATTTGTCACACATTTGTTTATTAATGAAGGAAGCTACTTTAACCATCTCCTAAGTTTCAACAAGTCTAGTGGAGTTTGCATCTGTCGATATCCAGTGACAACCAACCCCTTTAGCTGGGGTGTCACAGCAACATTTTGTTCACTGAAATTCACTTCCAAGTGGCACGGATTCAATAGGGGATCCCACTCCTAACTCGCTGGCTGAAAGCTGTCCTGTGACATGGCCCGGATTGCCCCGTCCTCTCAAAGCGCATGTCACATTAAACTATGGCAAAGGGGTGGTGGCCGAGTGGCTCAAAGGGGTTATAATGATGTCCCTGTCAGAGAGACTGAGACACCACTTGCTAAATTTGAAAACTTTAATTACTCAATTTTAATCTGCAAAGCAATCATCGCCCCCTAATAGAAAAAAAAAAACCTCGGTCGGACCCCTCTTGAAAAAGTTATGAGACTCAGTGAGGCTTTACTGGGTAAACAAGAATAAATAATTATAATAAAGCCAGGTGCTAATCCAAATAACCACATGACATTAAACCAAGTTCTCAAATATTGCGAGTTCATGGTCCCAGTACACAACAAATCACCAAATAATGACTTCATTGGGCCCAGAGAGCTGACAATTTAAATATACTAGTGGAATGACTCGTGAAAAAATAACCTTCCAGCGCTGCCCAAGTGAATACCGTTAAAATGACTCCAAAAGTATTTATGTGGTGACATCTTCAGGGGTCATCCCCTGGCAGGAACTGATGCTCGACTGACTGAGCACATTTCTTCGCCTCATCGGATGACTACCGAACACCATGGGAATATAACTGGCAATGACCTTATTTTTTTTAAACCAGGAGGGCAAAAAAATAATTCTTCATTGCAGCGGTCAAATGTATTTGTTCAAATAGCCTGTGCACTAACCGGGCTACGTTTTTTTTGGCCAGACACTCAATGTACACCGTTGATTATTGAAAAAGGATACTACGCCCCCCTGTTGAGTATAATTGATAATCATAGCTCAAATAATACAGCTTATAGTTGAAATATATTTTAGGGGCATATGTAGAAAATGGACAATATTGTATAGAGCTCTTTAAATCGCAGTGGACCATGGTAGGGCACGAAAATTAGGTATAACGTATTTAAAGTGTATATTTCATTCAGAAATTTGGATGAAAACTGCTTATATCGTATCAAAATGACAGACGTGCAGTTGTAGTATAAAAGTGACATCAACTCCAAGCAAATATGTAAAAGCTGGTGCATCAGCAGGCTAAATAATCATGCAGCCAGAGGGCACGGTGCCTAGGCTGACTGCCAAGGCAACTCTCATGGAGGTGAAGTCTAGCAGCAGACACGAGCATTTTGAATGCCATTGGTGGATTGTCGGCGATACATCGCTGGGGAAGAGGGGTGGTTACCTCCATTGCCCCACATCTTTTTTTATGTCAGTGACCTGGGAGGTCCACCCGCTAATTCAATACAATTACGATTTACACAGCCTCGAAATGATACTGCATCTTAGTACATTAATCGTGGCGATAAGCAATGTTTAATGTCTCAAGTGGACAAGTCCATGGTAACCACTCTGACCAATGGCGTCCCAGATGCTATGAGTCTCCTAATTTGCATGTATTCACATGTGGTTGTTAGTTTTAAAAAGTCTCTAAAGCCAGTTTTGGAGCATGTCCCGCGAGCTGAACTGCCGTACATTCACTCTTAGTTTATTTTTGAAACCTTGTAATAAAAAAAGGGTAACGGTGTGCGTGTGTGCAGATGTGTTGTGGCATACTCACAAAGCGCGAAGAGTTGTCATTACGGATGGTTTTAGCATTTCCAAACGCTGTAAAACAACAGTAAAAAAAAACATTCCTTGCATGTCGTTAAAGCATAGGCGCCAGGTAGTTGCTAGGCGTGGCCGTCAGCAAAGTGCAAAGGTGGCACCTGGCGTGCGAGCGTAGCAGAATCCAAAGGCAGGTACAATAACCAAGCTGCCTCCTCCCAAGTGTATCACACACACGCGTGCACGCACGCGAGACAAGTGTGTGGCTCTGGAAAATGGCGATGCTAGGGCCTGAAAAAGGCTTACAATTAATTAATCACGACGTTTTGGGCGCAACACAAGCGTCCTTCTTCAGGTGGGGACAACGTAGCGAAAGCACAATCGCTTAAGTGTGTCCCCACCTGAAGAAGGACGCTTGTGTTGCGCCCGAAACGTCGTGATTTAATTTATTTTAATTCTTTACCTACGTGACTTTACCGAAAAAAACAAATCTAGAACCTGAAAAAGGCATTCATGCACAGCCTCAGATGCGCTGGAAAACAGTGGCCACACACACACACAGTGACGATGTGAGATTTGAATACTGTGGAACTGTTGGCAATGGTAGGTGGTGGATCAGTGATAGAGTGAACCTCTCACAATTGGTTTTGGGTTCACTCAGCCTATCATCACTCCGGGGTCAATACAGTCAGTATCAATTTTCGGGAAATAAACATTGGTTGTCATCTGGATAGCCCTCATCATAGGAATGTGGAATTTCCGCCACTAGCTTATAATTCACACTAAATGCAACGCTAAAGTGCTCCATTGTCATGTTTTGTCAAGGTGTTTTGACTTTAGCCCTTTTACTTGTCCAGTAGGTGGGTAACTGCAATTATGTTTTAAGCTATCCATAACTAAATATGGAGGGAGTGGTGGTGGAGTTATTGGCACATTGCACTATAAACTGCACTGATCAGCATGGTGGAGAGCGGTCAAACATCCTGCACAACCGACCTGGCGTGGAGAGGCCTTCATCCAGCAGTGGATTGACAATGGGTTGAAATTATTTGTATAATAATGTATCAAATTTTAAACTATTTTAACTGACAGCGTGTTTTCATTTACTTAAATAAATATAAATATATGGACTGAAATCAGTGACAAAACAGATGTGGCAATGTTTTTTTTTAAAGATGATTTGCAATCAAGCTCATTTGTGATGAGCTGAAATTGAAAATAAAAACAGGCCTCCCAAGTTAATCTTTCAAACACAAGTACCTGGTTTGATATGAAAGATCTAAATTAACTTAAGATAAATGCCAATAATCGCTCATTCCCTTGGTTAATAACAGGACCGACACAGAATTCATGACATCATTGATGACAACAATGAGATGAGAGAAGTATGAGGAAGTTGCAGGAAAATGACCTTGCTGGAGACCAACAGCAACTTGGTTCACATTTATGCCCCTAGGCTATAAAAGACCACCATATGCAGCACACAGCGAGAGTTGTGACCCACGCAGCCACCACAATAACCACTTTTAGGAAGCATCATCTCCTGCACGACTCGGCTCATTTAAAACACGAGCAGTAGCCCCCACCACATTTTATTATTTCCACGGTAAACTGAGGACGCCATCAATCCAGGTGTTCCGTGCAGTGTTATACTTACATTTTCACAACACTTACAAAAAGGTGTTGTTCACAGACTTGTAATTAAAATTAAAGTGGTGCGATGGGAATTTGTATCTTTTCCATACTACCAACACCTGGTACCATGCGATGAACCACCTTATCAGAACACCGCAATTGCCCATGCATAATTGAATATCAAATACGTTAATCTCACTGCTGGGCATATTAAAACATGTACATCTAGATAGCATGGACAGTATGAGAAGTTGTTATTTTATAACAGGGAAGCATATGTTGTGGATTATAGTTTTAAACACGATTGTTGAGCACAGAGCCAAAGGCCCAAAATGCCAAGCTGCCAGCAAACTTGCAGCCCTCGCAGAGTTGCAATAGATAAGAGCGAATTCCAGAGTCGAGCAGCGCGAGGGGACAAAAGGCAACCTGGCATCAGCTCTCAAACTGAGCGATGCGTCGCTAATGTCCCATATTACTGTAAGATGGCCCAGCCTTACAAGTCAAGGGTTCAGAGGCCAATACACTGGAGGGCTCTCGCACTTGCACACAAAGTTCAAGAGCAGTTCGTTAGGGTCACTGGAAATACTGTAACTACTCTATTGATTGAAAAGAGTAAAGGTGGATAAAAAGGTAAAAGCGCAGGGCTGAAATTTCTCGCTCAAGTCACTGTTGGCAGCAAAGGCTGCTGCCCCCACCCCCCCGTCAAGTAGGGGGAGCTCTAAAAAGCCCCTCTAGAGATGAACAGAGTAAGGAAGGGGACATTTAATAAATACATTGTCAGAACTCTTGGAGATGCAATACATTCGTCAAGAGACCAAGTTATAAAAATGATGAAAAGGACACTGTGCTATGATAAAATACATTTTTTATGTATTCAGGTTTTGAGAATTTAATGTTTTTGCTAACCCGTCCATACCGGATTGCTGACCCACCCCGACTGGACATCTGTAAAAGAGAGCTTCATAGCTTATCAGATTCCTCCAGTCCAGATAAACATTCTGATTCTGTTTTAGCCCCATGTGGTAAGAATCCGATATATGTACAACAGTGCTATCCATGTTGACTCTGCTATCCACTCTGTCCCTACTGACGTAACATCGGGCATGCGACCCGTTTGTAATGTATGTATGCTGAACTTCTTTCACTCCGTACGTAGCCAACCATGCTAATTAGAGGTGCGACTGCCTGGGGACGGGTATAGGTGGATAAGCAAAAATGTCGGATACGTGAACATTTATAGAAAATTACAGTTACACCACCATGCACAAAAATGTTAGCAGGCAAAAATAAAGCGCAAACTATTGAAAGTGACTGCACGCGAGACTAAGAACACACCACTGCATGTAAATTGCTGCGTTTGTGAACATCTATGGAACATGACAGTTATACCACCATGGACAAATACTGCAATGCGTGGAGGGGGGCAATCCATTGCTTAGTATGGACATGTGACGGTCAGATATGTGAAGTTGTACTGTACATATACAGTCCCTTCTGGAGGGTACGTTGGGAACCGTGTGTGTGGACTTGCCTTCGAGGACCGGGTTGGACTGCAGCAGTTGCTCCTTCACCTTGTTCACCTCCTCGCCCTTACCGCACACGGCAGCCACGTAAGACATCACGTACTTACTGACCTCTGAAACACAGACGCACATCCGCCCACAACGAGCTCCTTTAGCAAGTTTGTTATACTTCCCCCGCACCTCCGATTCGCACGGTTGGCCATATACTGTGCGAAAGAAGTTCAACATACATATATTATAAGGTCCCACTCTTTACACACAACGTGCTTGCCACAATGTCTTGCTGATCTCGTCAAAGAGCATAAACCATCACGCGAACTCCGGTCATCCTCGCAGCGGCTTCTGTCAAGCCATGAGCCATGAACTGTATGAATTTGGTAGAATCGTTTTTGTGACATTTCCGGTTTAAGATAGAATTCCATGAAAGCGTGAAAACAAACTCAATGTGAATCGGGCCGACAGTGATCCAAATCCTAAGCCCCCTTGATTGGTCAATGCCACAGGACTCAAAGATTTGCCCTTCTGCTTGACAATCCAATGTTAGGGCTTAGAGATGGGATCAGATGCTCTGTGAAGCCTCAACAAAACCCAATACAAAAAACACATCTAACTGCGGGCAACGCAATATAACGCAAGCAGTTGTGATTTAAAAGGCTGAATATTCTAGATGGGTCAATACAGAAAAAAAGTGTCGACCTGTCTCAACATGAACAATTTATGATAATTCACTACAGATATATATCAGAATCAAAATCTGTATTAATCCTCGAGAAATCCTGGATAAAAAAATATAAAATGCAAGATTTGTTTTCAGTCTTAAGATATTATTGCGCAAACACAGCATTTAAGTTATCTGCTTTCTATTAACTTGTAAAACAAGCAATAAACAACAAAGGGCTTCCTCTGGAACAAACAATCTCTGTGCTTGATTCGAAGCTTTCGTGACTGCAGGAATTACTCTTTGGTTCTTTTGGTAAAGTCACGTAGAAAGAAATTAAATTAAATAATAACAGAATATGACGTTTCGATTTTAGAGAGAGACTCACACAGAGACAAACAGAGAGATAATCTCTCTCTGCTTGTGTGTCTGTCTGTGTGTCTTCGTGTCGATGTGTTGTATCTCTCAAATTTAACAATCTTTGGAAGAACGTAATCAACTAGGTGGGGTGTTGACTCTTGTGTTGGCCGACTCTCTGTGTTGTATTGCATTATATTTCCAAGTTTACTATGTGTGTTTTATCACTCATTTGTACCTGATGATGGTTGCTTGTGTTGCAATCGAAAAGTCGTATTCTATTATTACTTTATTTTATTTATTTCTACGTGACTACGCCGAAAGAACCAAAGAGTAATCTCTGTGCTGCTGCACTCACTGTGGTGCGGATATTGAGTGCAGAGTGCATCTGTGTGTAAGTTAGCATTGCCTCTCATCAGTAATGAGCATGCTTCAGTTCATCATGCTAATCAATTTCCAACCTCCCTGAAGGACGATGTTTGTTTATGTTAATAATTAACCGACAATGCTTATTTTAACATTTCTGAAAATGTTGTAAGAATGTGAATCTCAATTATGCTGCTGAAGTCGAGGATGTTTTTTTTCAGTCAACAAAGCAGCAAAGTGCGTATCACTCGTTTGTTTTGCAGTCATCCGTAAGCAGGAATTCAAACACAACCAAGGTTTAACTTGTCAGTTAAGCTCAGATAAATAACTTTCTGTTACAATAACCCTATTAGCATTGTTAAAAACAGTTGCAATGGAGAGAAAAAATCAGCATGTATGCATCACTATATTATATGCGGGCAGCTGACTAATCTAAACAAAATCAATGCTGTGAAAGAAAGCCTCAGTTCTGTTGGCCCTGCATTGATCACCCTCCTCTATGTTACCATATAAGGCCTCTCTTGGGTAGACCCAGCCAATACCAAAGTTGCCATAGACACTGAAATTTTACCCCAGTGCAGGGGTTAGATAAAGGCATGTCTGAGGTCCCATGTGGTTCCATAACTCCGGGAGAGTGGGCTGTGGGTGCAGAGGGGGCGGGAGGCTGAGTGGGAATGTGGCTTTGAGGGGAGTGTGGGTGCGGGGGGCATGTGAAGAGAGGGAATCATGAGTGAGGCGAGGTGAGAGAAACAATAAAATGGACTATGGAGCAGAGGAGACCATGAACACCCAGAATCACAATAAATAATGGAAATGACACAGACACTCCTGTGGTTGTGACATCACCTGCATTTGTTACAATCCGTTGCTGTTAGAAGACTGGCAAAAATAATGCCTGTCAAAACACACCCTTCCTGGCCCTAGTGTTTCTGCAAGCTTCAAGGGAATGTCAAATAGATAATTCCACAGGTGCCCACAATAGATTCCTAGAAGGTTATCTCCATATATATATAAAAAAGGCGAAGTTGTGATTATGTGTGTCTGTTCAAAATGTTTAGCATACTTCCCCACATGCAACAAACTTAAAATTTGCCATGTGGGTTCTTTCCAGACTGTACACCAGGCAAAAATTATAAAAATACACTTTTTTAGGGGGGGGGAGCTCAATAATGCATATATTTTTTGCACGGCAAGTAAGCTGTGACGTCAAATCTGTCACGTGACCCGCGCATGTGGATGCGTAACGCATTGTAGTGCAGTGGTTAGCGCGCGTTTGTGTGTGGGGGGAGCGGTAGCGTAGTGGTTAGCACACTGCGCTACGAACCCGGCGACCCGAGTCCGATTCCAGCTCACGGCCACCACCGGTGATGATTATTTTAACCGGTCCTGGGCCTCCCCTAGGTCGACTCAGCCTCAAACAAGTAACTGCTGTGGTGTGAGAACATCGCCACTGGGGAGACAAAGGCGGCCGGGCGTGATGGATCCAAGTCCCGGGCGAAGCCGGGTAGTACAGCTAGTTACTGTATAAAGAATGGATCTTGCAGAAAGTGCAATGCTTAAGCAGAACGATTAAACTCAGTACAACAATAATATTATTCAACATGATTACCTTCAACTATAACTGAGGAAAACATTCTTGGAAAAGTTATAAGGGTTGCAATATAATTAAATTAATTAACATTTTTTTTTCAGCTGGTTTCCTTCCAAAATAAACAGCCCTCGTCCATAGTAAGACGAGCTCAGAGTCAAATAAGGCTGTGGCAGCATATGGGACATGCAATACTTGGCCAAGTTCCAAGCTCAGCTTAACCTAAACATAAAGTCGTGTGTGCATAAAACCCATCAGTCAATTACACTGAACGACTGAGAAGATATGGATCATATGCTTGTCATGAGACTAGCTTGAGGGGATTAGATGCGTAATTGCATAGCTGCCTGTCCAACGTTATGGGGGATCGCTGTAACGTGGGCAAAACGTCTGCAGCATTATTGATCAAAACACAGGCCACATTGTGCCATGCCCATGGTACAAATTTGCAGTGAAATTCTGAATTGGACAGCCCTGGTGATTTTATGAATGCATGGCAGAGGTTCATTGTTTCACATGCAAAAATTATAATTGCTGTTGCAAATGACACAACTGGTACTGAACATGAAAATATATTGAGCAGGGACATTAAAAGCAAGCATGCTAAAAAGTTGAAACACCATATAGACCACAAATAAATTAGTTTAACTATCTACTAGAGGTCTTCAAAAAAGATATACTAATTTTCTTTCGAACTATAGCTGTGAAATATCCGATTATTTAAGTAATCGATTAAACTACCAATTATTGGTTCGATTACTTGACGAATTGCACAACACGAAAATTGTTGGCGAAAAAGTCTCACCTCTGTTCCCACATGTGCCACTGGATGGGACGTGTTAGGCAGGGCTTGTAGGGGTCTCCTGCCTTTGATGAGGCGTGATGTGTTGGGGGCTGTCATTCTTAAAGGGGCCCAAGTAATCGACCACAACAAAGGTCGTCGATTACTTTCCTTCTCTATGTGCAACAATATGTTATCAATTAGTTCACATTTTATTCCTCAAAGTTGCTGCAATAAATACGCGCACGTCTGAGTGATACTATCCCATGGAGCGTATATAGTAAATATGTTTACATGATTGGGGTGCATAATCCATTGAAGGAAAAGACTCACCAATTAACCATCCTCCAGGGGCACATTTGAAAGATCTAAACATCGCATAGGATTAGCAGTGGTAGTGAACCAGCATAGATTATCATGTGCAATGGTGAATAGTTTAACTGGCAAAAGATCAAAGAGAACCAAAGCAACACGTCTGAATCAAATGCGGTGTTAGGCCACCCTCTGCGTTCACTCTCTACAATCCAGAAAAAATTTGAAAGACTACACTTTTATGGTATTCCAAGGACAATAGTAAAATGCAAGTCATAGCACGCGCAGAGGGCCATTAGCAAGTCGACAACGATTCCAATGCCCGCGCCAGTAGTGACGGCTAACGGGACCGCTGGTTCGCTGAGCACCGGCCGAATGTGTGAATGTGAACTTAGTTCCGCATGAGCGGCGCTGCTCTGTCATAGAGATCAGCTTCCACTGAAATCTGGAGAGATGATAGCCACACGTTTGTGATTCTTTGGTTATAGAAAGCTTCTAAAACAAATGAACGTGACAAAATTAACTTGCTTTGTTTTTACCTCTCTTCTTGCATGCAGTTGTACCAATAACTTTTGAAAATACTGCAATCAATAATACAAGCGTAAGTTGCATCTTTCATTGCGAGCTCAATGGAACAACGAGACTGCTGGTGGAACGGCCTCCACTATAGGGAGTTCTAGAGGGGCCTTTCTAGAGGGTATTTAGATTTTGGCCTACAGTTCCACATTGCCCAGATGTCTTGTAAGGTACGAATACCCACACTTTATCTCACCAAACATGACCTGTCGATTAACTAACCGTGGCATACCCATTTATCCAGCGGCCCCCAACCTTTTTGGCACCAGGGACCGGTTTCGTGGAAGACAATTTTTCTCACGGACTTGGGGGGGGGGTCATCATTGGGTCTTTCCCCCTTTTCAAAGAAGCTCTCCAGCGACGTTTGTTTTTTACTCATTGTGGCTCGGGGTTAGCAGCTTATGGGCTTACCAACACTGTGACTGAGACAAGTGCGCAGTGCGGGAAAGAGGCGCGGATGGAATTGGTAAATAATAAAATAATGGGGGCGGGCCACGCGCGGACTCACCGTTCACCTCCTGCTGCTGTGCAGCCCGGTTCCTAACAGGCCACGGACCGGTACTGGTCCGCGGCCCGGGAGTTGGGGACCCCTGATTTATACCACTGCGTGGACAAAGACGGGGGTATTTAAGGAACTTTCAACTGCCAAGCATTGAGATATGACCAGCGACCTCTGGATTAGAAGTCGCATGTGCTATAACCATTACACTGCGGCAGCTTCCTCCTGAGGAATAATCTTCATAGATCACCGGCTCAAAATAAGAGTTTCTAAAACTCAAAATAACTGCAAATATGTATCATAGAACACTGCATTAGAAAAAGCTAAATTATGTATTGGCTCAAGTGGGCATGGGGTGGTACTCATCTCATATGGCAAGCTTGGGCCTGTGGTGAAATTCCACATTCATGTGGCACTATTGGTCAACCACCACTGACAATTCAAACTTTACCGAGTTATAGGCGGATACATGAAAAGGTTGGAAAAGTGAACAACTATATAAAATGACAGTTACACCACGCAAATAGGTTACTCGATAGAATAAAGTTCAGCCACTTTAAACATGGGAAAATCCTGCGCTGTTGCTTGGAAGTGAGCGCATGCACACAATTAAAATACATTACTCCACACGAAAAGTTGGATTTGTGATTTAAATTGAAATATAAAATGATGAGAGAGATAGAGAGCTTCTCGAAGCTTCAGAAGCATATGTGAATATGCTAATCCTCATGTATTTAATAGATTATTTACGTGTTTACTTAAGGTAATCACAAATAACCTGCGATATGTGCTATCCACGAGCATCGCTGGAACATATACCTTGCGAATAACGAGTGAATACTGTTCATATATACCATGCACGAATACAGCACTAGGCGTGGGAGGTCATATGGTCAAGAGACAGCCGGATGTGATGCTGGAATATGAGGTTCTACTCCTACTCAACATGCTTACCTGAAAAGCCTTGTCCAAAATTAAAACGGCTCTACAAATGCAATGTAACATGATCTAATTTCATTTGAAGCTAAGCATCTGCTGGAAAGGAAATGAAAGGGCGTTGAATGCTTTATTGCTTTGTCAGTCAACAACGAGGCAATCATTATAGGTGAACAAGCGAGTGAAACCATGGCTACAGACAATGTTGTACACAGACTGAATGGATTTGCCTGACCTGTTATGTATGTTCTACAATACTCATTGCTTCCCAACTTTGTGCGTTGATAGGCAATACAATTAAGATTGTCTTTGCTACTCTGGGTGGTAAAATGTTTTGAAGATCAGATGCGACTGGCAGGTTAACCAACGTTATTTTGTGATGTAAGATAAATTGTCCTGTATCGATTTCACTTTGTACAATTATGAGAAAACTGCTTTGTCCAACAACAAATCATTAATTTGGGGAAAAAAACGTTTCAAAAAGTTGTATGCAACATTGTTTTTGTTACGAGTGGTTAGGCATCCTGAGCATACACACCTGCAGCAGACAATTATGCAGGTAAATTGTTCAATAGCGGTTACTTATATGGTCTTTGTCATAAATTCCATCTGGGTTACTGACTATTGTGGTCCTGTGCAATACATTTACCACAATGTCAGCTTCATCCACATGTGCGGCACGAAAATCGCTAATGACGTCGTGTTGCTCCTGCACTGCCTGCAAGTGTACAGCACCACGATGTGACTGCTCCCAGGGTTGTCCAGCCTGCACTATTATTCGGTTATGGTGAGGTTTTTCTCATCATTTAAAAATTTGACCACTGCTCCCACCCACATAGTGTTGTCCTTGGGCTGTGTTCATATTCATTTTATTTACTCATTTAAAAATATATATCTTTATTTTATCAGGTAAGGCCCACTGAGCTATATTGTGCTTTTTCCAAAGCGTCTTGGTCATAAAGTATAGCTCAACTAAGTGGCTTTTTCACGTGCAAATTTATAGCAGCCAAATACCATAAACGCATGTTTGTAGTATAAATGTGGAGGTAAAAACCAGATGACTCGTAGAAAATTCCACACAACCACAAGAACATGCAAACTCCAAATATAGAGGCATCAAAGTCGGGATCAAACCCACGACTTCCTGTATACCAGGCGAGGTAGTTAACATCTCGCTACATTGTGCATCTCTGCTGTAAATAAAGTGCTTCGGTGCTTCTACAACCTTTGTCCAAGTTATTATGCATGTCAAGTGCAACTCGCTATTGATATGGAACTAGTCAACGTATACAATTGGTAAAATGACTTTCAACATATTTTAATACTGCAACTCCTGTCCTCCACATTTGTGCAAACCTTGTCATGATATATGTATTCATTCCCTACCTTTTGATGTCACCTATTATAAGTGGAAATGTAAACCTTGGATAATTGACAGGAAATTATATTTCATTGATATCAATTCAGAAACTGCACGTTGAAGTGAGGCCCTTAAATCGCAGGCACACAGTATGTAGGAATATCTTATAATTAAGCAGCTGATTCAAACAGATGCTTCCTGATCCCTGTGAAATTGCCTCCATTTCCATGCATCGAGTGCAATTTATCTTCTGTTTTGAGCAATGCCATGTGTCTGTACCGTGGGACCCTACAGCTCCAATATGGATTAGGCTCAATGCCAAAAGTTTGCAGACACCGTGTCCTTGCAGCAGTAGATATACAATGCTGAGCAGTGGTAGTGCACGCCTCTCATCCGAAGACTGGAGGCAAGATCGGTGCATCATGCAGGGACAACACTTCAATGAGGATATGATGTTTGCTTTCAGGAGGGTTCTGAGTTTGTAGTCTTCATCTGGGAGAAAACTGGAGTGCGTTGAGAACACTCGCAAGTGCTCAATCAGGAAAGAATACTAAAACTCAACAAACAGGTCTGAAATCTACTTGCTACAGGCAACGTGTTGTCTCGCCACTAGGCAACACACGTCGAGAGACATTGCACCTCCGATTATCACGGCTGGCTACGTACGGTGTGAAAGAAGTTCAACATACTGTACATGCATTGTCGTGCGAGGTTAACTGCATGCACCACCCAACCCAGTAAAGCAGATAGATGGGAAATGGGAGCTGATTCCAAAACAGCGAATAAGAGTGCACAGGCCACAGAGATATATAATGGCAAGCCTTTGTTTCAGCACTAATTCTCGGAAAGTGATAAGATTGGTCTTTTGTACCAGGGTCACGGCAATAAAAAAAAACGGTGCTTGGTTTACAATGACAGGCAAAGCGAAGTCTGACGGACTAACATTTGGGAGTTGGTTGAGTCAAAATAAAGATATGTTAAGTAATCCCATCATTGTAACATTCCTTATTTCAAATGAAAGCATGGTCCACTATTAAGCATTATAATACAGAGGACACACCTACATCTGTTTTCTTTAACATGATAGGAAATAATTTATAGAACGTGGGTAAAAGTTGCTAAGTTATTAAATGTTAAAAAGGTTTCCAAGAGATGTGTGCCTATCTGTTGGTGGATGAAGTTTTTCCCATGTTGATGCTATTACTACTCAGGCTGTTTACATTTATTTGTTTCACAATGTTACCCTTTTAAAGTCTTTCACGTACAATAAATACAACAAATGAATCCAAATTTCACGTAAAAAAATTAAGGAGGGAAAATTACCATAATGTTGGTACAACGGTTGGCGTAACACAAATCAACAGCCTAATTTCCAATGGGGTGACACTTTCGAGGAAAATGTGTTGAATTGCCATCTTAAAACTTGGTGCACGTGCAAAGTTTGTGTTGGCATCAACGTTCATGTGATGTAATTTTGATTCTTTATTGTGCAATATTTCCCTCCAACTCCTGCAGTGCTACAGCATCAGTCTTGCTGAGAAGAGTGACAACGACTCTAACTCAACGTGTCCTACCACGCGCGGTGTGCAGCCAACGTGTTCTCATACAATGT
>CM025610.2:19826211-19864487 GCA_014621495.2 Entosphenus tridentatus
TTTTTGTTGAATCCACCTCGTCTTTTTTTTATGCCCGTCCTACGTGTATACGACACTGCATTTATTTCCGCTTTACCGTAGTTTGTATGAAAATCCAATTACACAGCAAATGTATGCAGTTGTGCAGCTTTGCAAAGGATTGCATTGTTACCCATTTAGTTTTGAAATCCTGCATGAGCCTCATTTTCTCTCTCAGACATACACTATTTCATCGAGTCCTGCAACAACACCGCCCAGTGTCTCAAATGCAACCTCGCTCCCTGCCCGGACGGCTTCTGAAGGTGACTGTACGTCCGAGGGTGTCGCGGACACGCATGGGCGAAGCCCTGTGTCTGTGTGCGTGACACAACAAACACTTACTGAATGGCTCCCACAGCCCTCTGACTGCCCATTTAAGCAAACGCAACGCATGAGCGGGCTGCAGCACGTGCGGCATTGCGGCATACGCACTCGGGTGCACTCAGTCTCTCCTCGCTCTCTCTCACAAAGCAAACGGTAGCAGGGGAATGACCGAGAGGCTTCCTCTCGAACCTATTCACGTGCGGGTTGAGCAACTGGCCCATGCAAGTGCGTTGTTCCACGGACAGAACACTTATCCAAGCAGAAACTAGTCAACTAATCATAGACGGGAGAAGCGGTGGGGGGGGGCATTCCTATACATGGGTGCAATGTGCGCAGAGTCATGGCTAATGGTACCACCCAAAGCGGTTGAATCATTATTTGCATTCCACGAGGTGATTAACGTGGTAGCCTCTTGAGCTAATGAAACGTTCCACGAAAGTAAAAAAAGGACCTGAACACAGAAAAGTAACAAAAATTGCCTTTTTTCAGGGAGCCATTAGGCTATTTATTGCGATGCCCAGGATCTATGTCCATCCATCTATCTGTTCGTCTGAGGACATTTCACAAGTTGTCAAGGGAATTACAAATCCCCTCGACCAATTAAAAAACAACTTTACGCAGCTTAGATACATCATCATTGCTCAAATGTGAATGGTGTTTTAGGCAAGGTGGGTGACAACATATTCTCAATACAGCATTTTTACGAGTAAAAAAATTGTTATTCTGTGCTCAACCACAAATAGCGCATGTGTTGAAATGCGTGCAAGCGAGTGATTATAGACCGTGCATTCCTCACATAAATAACTGTCTCTATGCACGTGCGATTTTGCATTTCCAAGCCTTTATATCGATGAATCCAACACACAAAATGGAGTTCCCCTTAGTGGACTGCCTTCCCAGCTTGTTACATAATTTGGACATGACAGAATTGCATTTGGGTAGCGCCCGTGGCAGCCAGCTTCACTTACAATCATCGGGTGGCAAAATTAACTCCCTGTCATTCATCCCCTCAGGATTTAGAATATTTTCAGAGAATGACTCCCGCCATAAGAATGTGGGTCATTCCACCGCTGCCTCAGAGCTGCTAATGTGGATGAACACTTGAGTACTGAGACACTTGTGACTTTGAAAGTCCTATGTGATCACAGAGTCTATGTTTGCGAGATTATAGGAATGCATGCCCTTGAACAATGGCCACTCATAGATTATATTTCACAGAAGGAAATACCAAATCACAACCTAGCCCTGGGACAGTTTGGTTATGGAAGCCCCTTGGCAAAGAACTTACAATCATCATATGCAGCCAACAGTTGCATATATTTTTACAGCAGTGGGTGCTTTATGCACCTATATAATCTGGTTGAGACTTGCATTTATTAGGTTTGAAACAGAACAGTACCACCTTCACCTTTCGCATTCAATACAGAAAATAGACCCTGATGTTATTGCCCACCTTGAAGTGACATTACTGCCACAGGCTATAAACGACCACAGGCCAACATGGGCGGTAGGGACTTAAAGCTCGTTCAAAAGTTTATCAGTGCCAATAGCCTCAATACATTCGAGATTTGAAGTTTTTTTTTTGCCCACTTCAGAAATTGTTTATTGCTGTGGTTGTTTCCACCTGATGACGGGCACTTGTGTTGTGCCCAAAACGTCGTGATTTAATTTATTTTATTTTATACCAGCGTGATTTTATCGAAAGAACCAAAGAGTAAGCCTCAACACATTTATTACATGTGGAAAAAGGATCTCTGGGCCATCGTCATGTTCAATTAATTGAAAATATACCCTTAAAAACTGGTGTTGTAAACATACTATAAACACATGGGAGGAACCCGTGTTATTTTACAAAACATGTTTAAGTGGTGAGCTATGTGGTCAGCCTGCGATGCCCCCAACAAGAAATGTATTAAAGATCCAACAAAGGCACAGCCGAGCTGCTCCTTGTCATACAATCACATGGGAGGTGCTCGGTGCCTCCTCCATGGGCGTGAGATGAAGAAATTCCCCGATTGCAACTCCGGCGAAGAACAATCTATCCAATCGGATTGCCAATCATTGCCCAATACAAGCTTTCGAAGGAGGCAAAATGAAATCTATCTCGCGACTCCAGACGTTTTTCAATGGCTTCAAAAACTCAGCATACAGCTAATTCATGGATGGCCCTTCCAATGCCTGACACACAGAAGAGGTCTCTGGAATGGCACAACAACGTGGGTCCAGATGCACAGACTCACCGGTCTTGCCTGCTCCGCTTTCTCCGGTGATGAGAATACATTGGTCCTTGTCAGCGTCACGAAGTGAACGGTACGCCTCGTCAGCAATCGCAAACCTGTCACGGCAACACAAGAAGATGGCACAGCAAATTGAGCATCTCATTCTGGGTATGGTGGTAATGCACACTTACCACGCAATGACTTGAGAGGTTGGGATTGGTGAATCACACAACAGATTAAATAACGAGAGATATTCACCTGTAAGACAAAGAGGCATCAGTACAGCAAGTAAGTGTCTGATCGATGTGTGTCGTTTCAGTGCGATCTTCTTGTTTGTGTAGGATTTTATTTGGACACTGCTGCTTCTTTCCACAAGAGAAAAATACTCACACCAGCACAATCCTAAAAGTAAGTATGAATGCAGCTTACTTTGTAAATACTAATCTAGATTTGATTATCAACCAGGTAAAACCCTAACTGCTTTGTAGTGGTTGTCGTCTATCATATCTGCCGGGTACTACTACACCACGCAGCGCTCGCCCTACCCCACACCCCCCTCTTCCCCCTGGCTCCTCCCCCTTTCTCACCGACATAACCTCTTACCACGGCAACTCTCTCTCCCACTTCAGCAAAACAAATTTTTGCTGTGGTTTTCCCACCTGATGATGATTGCTTGTGTTGCAATCGAAACGTCGTGATTTAATTGCTTTTATTTGATACCTACGTGACTTTACCGAAAGAACCAAAGAGTTTGTAAATACTGGTTGTAATGATCCGGACATGACTTATATGTGCAGTGACATAACGGTACAACAGCAGAATGTGTATCATCATTACCATCAACCATGGTCAATCCACAGCAGGAACGAAGGTCTCTCAAAGCTGCCGACGCCTCTTACTATTCCGTGATATAACAATCCACCTGGTATCTGCACAAACTGATTTCATTGCTCCATCTCCTCAGTTCACAAATTTATTTGATGCATATTTAACCATCTGCCATATCCCTTCTCGCGCCCGAGCTTCTCTTCATAGTTTGGATGATGCCATTCACCTGACGTATGTTCTCTAATCCTGTCTGTCTCTCAATGTAATTCCAAGTACGCGTCTGTTCAAGCTTCCTTATACACTTTTCAGTATTTTCACGAATGACCATGTTACTGAACCACAAGTCAAAGCAGTTAGTGCGGATTTTAAACTGTCTTCTGGAGGCACATTGGTGCATTACTTCTCATAATTAAGTAAAAAAAATCCAAAACCACTCCAACCTGTTCTCGTCCACCACTTTTTTAAATACATTTTTAACTTGCAAATGTTGTGTTTGATGCAAATGCAGCACTTGACAGCTAACTTAAATGTTGCATGTATTTACTTATTCATTTACTTGTAATAAAAAAATTAACTTGGCTTGAATAAGGATTTGTTGCAGTGGTCCCAAATAGCTTAGTCCCAATACCTTCTCATCGCCCGTATATGGTTCATCCAAGTTTGAAATGACAACAGCGAAAGTGCATGATGAATGTAGATTTTTTATCTCACTTAAATCAACACGTATGATAACACAAATTTGAGGCTTTCATAAATAAAACATGGGTCAATTGTAGCAGTGGAATATTTTGCATGCACGTGTTAATGCTACCAGATGGGAAGAAGAAAAAAAACTTTCTAACCGTATAAAACCGCCATCTTTGAAGTAGGATATTTACGGTCTTCTGAGAGCCTGGGCCATTCTTTAACGAGCGGCACTAATTCACCTCGACATGCATGGGCACTAAAGCTACCAATTATTGTGCAGGTCTCACTTAAACCCAGAGGGGTCATTAAGGCCTGCTCGGAAATGATTACAACCCAATCAGTTGTCATCTACCTCCACGCGGTCCATGAGAAGCTTTCTACTGGCAACGCCCCGCCCCGAACGAGCACCTCGACATTTCAAAGGCATCGCTCTTGCCTATGCCCTTGTTTGCCCTGCAAACGAGCGGAGATAGCACAGGGAATTTGCCGGACAAGTCCAAGGTCAAGAGTCCAGGCCCTGTGTTAGAACGCAACGGCCATAAAGACGCACGGCACCGTGCGTGGTGCTGCCAGTGGCGCCACAGGAAGGGGCGTGGAGTGGGGGCTGAAGTCCTGGGTTGCTTTATTGCCGCACGTCGACGCACTGTGCTGCTCGCGTCCCCAATGGGCACGCGCCACACCTGATTCTGATGATGATGATGCTGTTTTCCAACCATTACGCAAAGGTGCACGCTCAGCTCAGTGTAACTGTGTCTTCGCGAATGTTACGTGAAATAACTACTGTGTAAAAGTAAAAATACACCAATACAATAATAAGGCAATTAAAAACAAATGTAAAGACCGTCCTTTGTCAAACAAGCGGTGCTCATGTCCATTAATGGTGCTCAGCTTGAGGTGTACATTCCACATTCCCATGGCTGGAACCAGGTTATTAAAAAAAAACATTTCTGCCTTTTCACAACGTGGTACTTTCTTTACCAACACTAACAGAATGATGTGCCGAGTTGAATACGGTACCACGTACGTAATGTGTACAAACTAAATAACGGAACAGCATAATTGCTGCCACTCTGATCCTGTTACTATACACTTTTGATAATCATGGTTTTATTCGCAACATTCATGGTAATAATAGTGTGCTTAAACATTAACGTATTACACGTGTAGGGGTGTCAGGGGAAGGATTCCCACCAATAGGAGGGTTAGTGGGAGGGGTAATCGAGGAGATATAAGGGGAGAACGGGCGGGAAGAGGGGGCCTTTGGCGGGAACGAGATTGGGACGGCTGGGGACAGGTGTGGATGGGAGAAAAGGATTCAAAGACGAACCCCCTGCAATCTTGTGTCGGCTCTCCTTTACACACGTAACGCAGTTATTGGTGAAACGTGCCATTTACCGTTCTGTGAAAAATATGCAGTACAAACGATTGCTTGTGAGTGATCTGTGCCGCAGTTCTCGAAAGGCGTTCAACACGAAGATTACGATCCCCCTCCTCACTCTCCCACAACTCGCACACAAACCAACTATGGCATCACGGGGGCATGGGCACAGATAGGGGGGGCGTGGGGCAGGGACAAAGTGCCTCTGCTCTCACCTACAACCACCCATCCTCACCGAAGTGCTCGCCATAAATAAACCACAATACGTTTCTGATCTCGTCAAGGAGCATAAAACTATCACGTGAACTCCGGTCATCCTCGCAGCAGCAGCAGCTTTTGGCCGGCCATCGAACAAAGACGGTCACCGCATCGCGCTCTTTCAGATGTACTTCTGTGGCCATCTGGAATGCTCTTGCTTCCGATATTAGGAAGCCACTGGAGCTATGCACTTTTAAACCTGGATTGGAAACTCATTTCTTTAGAATTACTCTTTGTGTTTATTTAGTTGTCCTTCCCCTGACTACGTATGGTGCAAAATAAGTTAAAAATACATATATGAGGCTCTACTATGTAACACAAATACTGAGAATATTCCAAACTGTCACTTTACAGCTCTAACCAATCAGCCTCCTTTGTGCCATAATATGTAATTCTATTGCCATTGGTTATTCTAATGACTACCTGAGATGGTGAACAACTTATCCATTTACATTCAGTCTTTCCGCTTCCCTGATCCAATTTATACAATAACAATGAAAATAAATTACTACAAACGTAAATCAAATGCATCATATTGACTGCTAAGAAATGTCATTGGGCTTGGGTAGTACATATCCCTAGTAGAGATGGCGGCCAATGATCGAGACGGTCATGTAGTGGCGGCCAAAGGAGGGAGCACAGGTATTTACTCAACCAATGGACAAGCCCATAGAGCCAAGTGGCACTGCGGTTAAAGTGCATGGCTGTCACTTGGAAGGATAAGAGTTCAAATCCAGGTCACGGGTCGAGCCAGCCCATCATCATTCTGGGCTGAATACAATGATAAGCACTTTGTGTAGATACTCTCTGCTATGTATGTTGCCATACAGAGCAGGTGTTACCAAAAATATTTCCAAAATTCTAAACAAACACAAGATCCAGGTCCGATTCAGTACAGTACATAAGATCCGTGATCGGATCCCATCCGTAAAGGATGTCATTCCTGATATACAGTACCCTGGTGTCTACAAACTGAGTTGCACTTGTGGTGATTGTTAGATTGGGGAAACGAAACGACATATTCTGACCGCATTCGCGAGCACAAGTCGGATTTAAAGCACGGCAGGACGAATTCTTCAGCCGTAGATGACCACTGTTATAATACTGCTGGTTCTCATGACATTGTGTTCTCCGATACCAAGGTACTCTTTAATCCTCCTGGATAATACCAAAGATTTGTCCGTGAAGCCATCCAGATATACAAACATAGACATAACTTCAATCGAGAGGATGGATTCAAATTGAGCAATCATTGGAAGGATGTCATTAACCAAGTTAAACTTTAGCTGCCGTGCAGTCTACTGCTAGACAGACAGTTTATATTTATTTTCATATTCATATCCATATTCCCAGTCTTCTACTCCCAGCTTTACACACTACCATCACCATTGCCACACGTTATTTCGAGCGTGCAAGTTTAGCTTGCGCCTTTCTAATTTTCCAGATATACAAACATAGACATAACTTCAACCGAGATGATGGATTCAATTGAGCAATCATTAGAAGGATGTAATTAACCAAGTTAAACTTTAGCTGCCGAGCAGTTTACTGCTAAACAGCCAGTTTAGATTTATTTTCATAATCATATCCATATTCCCAGTCTGTTACCCCCAGCTTCACACACTACCATCACCATTACCACACGTTGTTTTTTTATCTTGCGCATTCTAATTTACACCCCCCCCCCAAGCATAACAAAAGGCTGCTTAATCTTAGCTTTCTTATCTACTTCCGCCCCCTGCGTCACAATGCTTCAGTTTGAGCTCCATGCGTTTGCTCCCAGCGCCCTCCCCGTTCCTCACATCGTTGCCTCTCAGTCCACCAGCCCGCCCACACACTCACCATGGCCCCCTTCCTCCATCCCCCACGACTATATAATTCCTCATCACAGCCATCTCTTAGACACACTTAAGCAGTTGTGCTTTCGCTACGTTGTCCCCACCTGAAGAAGGACGCTTGTGTTGCGCCCGAAACGTCGTGATTTAATTTAGTTGTTTTCATTTATTTTATAGAATTTTTTACCTACGTGACTTTACCAGAAAAAAATCCAAAGAGTATGAATCCTTGCAGTCACGAAAGCTTCAAATCTAGAAACACTTTGTGGAGAGTCAGAAATTATTGTCTCATGGAAAGACTGATTCCCGTCAGAGGACTGTGGAATTCTATCACTGGCTCTGGATCACCATCGATTATGAGCACTGCACAATTTCACATGTGATGTCCACGTTGCTGTTCAGTGATTTCCATGTGAAAAAGACCAATTGCGGCCCTCTGTAAAGTCACTCATTCAGTCATGCTGGAACTAAATCTAGCTACCTCAAGAAAGGCACTGGGTGAAACCTTCGCTTAGCTCAGCATGAAGCGTATGCAGGCTCGTGGAGTGGTGAATGTGTTGCCAGAGCCCATGGGTACGTGCTCTTTGTGCATTTAATTGATAGTCTTGGTGTTATACAATTCCAAAATCCTCACACAATCAGTGAGGAAAAGAAACAACCATTCACTTTCAGACAGAACAAGTAAATATACGCTTTACACGTACATTAACAGTTTCTAAAATGACTATGTAACTTATGGCATTGAGAGTATTGGCTTATATAAATTTCCACATGATAAGCCACTTCACAATGCTATAATTTCTGGCCAGGTCTCTTCTGTAAAAGAGCTTTATAGCTCAGTGGGCCTTACCTGGTAAAATAAAATAAACATATTTAACCTCTTCAGCTCTCAGGAGCAACAGCAGATGAAGAAGTCCCTTTACATGTGAACACACTTCATCTAATAAAACACTTCATATGTTAACCAACGCAGAAATGAACCACCAAGAATCCCCACATTGTCAGTTTGCCAGCTTAGGAGGTCATTACCAGGCCATGTCAATTGGTCTGAAACGTGACTTTTTATGGGATTTTGAGTCTTCCACAGAGCAAGGCTTGTGGCTGTGGTCCAGGGGTAAAGAGAGATTTCTTGATAGAGAACTGTAGAGGATATCCCATGTGAACTGAACTTGAGCTACATTAGAAGTGTGTATGTGAGCTACTTAAAATGCAGAGACCAGGAGGTAAAAAGTGCACGCAATAACAATGCTCAAAGGCCTCTATGAACAACACAGCAAGGGGAACAGAACGTTAAGGTTTTTCTGGAGAAACTCGATATTATGTTGAGATTATTTGAAGGTGATGTTTGTTGGGCATTGTGTCTTTTATGTCCTTGTCAGCTCCTCTGTGTCTACCATACAAGAGAGGCATTCAGAATTTACTTTTTCAGTAGTGCTGCCACCCAATGAAAATGCAAACAGGACTATGCTGTTCGTGTGTTTGTTGTCCCGGCTGTGCACGCCGCTGTAGTTGGGAAATTGAATGGCATGGCTTTGAAGTGGAAGCGTTGGTTTTCAGACACGTGATTTTTTCAGCGACAAAGAAGACGAAAGAGGTGATAGATAAAGTGCTAAAATCATGGATTCTGATCCGTGGGGGAAGCATGCCAATTTTGCTATGGAGTCAACTTAAAAAAAAATAACCGAGGTGGCGTCAAGAATTTTAAAAAGCTCCGTGAACTTTTCTGCAATAAACACATTACCTTGCAGCAAACGACCAACCCCTGTGGGACCCTACACATGGTTGTAATTAGCGAAGGAATTTGATGTTTTTTTCTTCGTTCTTTCAACTATGCAGTCTCCTGTCGAATCCTGACCTTAAACGTATGTCAATAAAAACTTGAAAACACAACCTTGTTTAACGCTTAGGATGTACAAGTAACCAGATTGAATACATGTGAATAAATACCTCGTGGTGAGTACCAATAGTGCATGCTTTGTGTTGGTCTTAGTGCTGCAGTGCAATGGTATCACTTTTCATATAGGAATATCCCATGTTCCATTGCATTGGTCGTTTAAAAATAATAAATATACATTGTGGCCAATGATGCAATGTTTTAACCAACTAGCTTTGCTCATCAAAAAACTAATTTTTTAAAATAAACCTTTTCCCAAAGAGCATATGCAGAATTTACTAAAATAATAGCATCTACAGCAAGTCTGGTATACAGCACGTGTGAATATTTACCCTCAACACTTTCGGAATATCACAACTCCCCGCAACCACCTGTGCATACATTATGGCACCAAGTTTCAAGACTACGCGTTATATTGTTCTGTTGCTACACGAGAAATAATTACAAACCGCACATGTAACATTTATACAAGACTGCACGTGTCAGAATCTGAATATGAATTTATACTGGAGGAATCTGATGAGCTATGAAGCTCTTATTCACAGATGTCCAGTCGGGGCGGGTAAGAACGTTACAACATCAAACAGTACAAAAACATGATAACAGTGCTAAGTACAAGAAAGGTAAACAAATAACCCAAACACATACAAATGAAACTAAACCATCCCCATCCTACCAAACAAAGCCAACATATTTGTCAAAAGCGACCTGGCCACAAATGATAGCTCAACAAAATGGCTTATTATTTGGACATTTATAGCAGCAAAACAGCAGCACCACACAAATGCTTTGCCCTTCATCTTTTAATTAGTCTGGTGTGACTATGTTTTGTCTAACTCAATTCAAAGAAAGTCTTTGAAGAGACTACATGCCTTTTTATCCGGAAATCCCCCCACATTAATCCACCAAAATGTTTATCTTACAATGATTGGATGATATAAATTCATTGGTGGTGTTTATCATTATCTGCAAATAATTCCCTTCCCAGACATGTTATTGTGCTCCCAGTAGAAGAGTGTAGAATTGACAATTTTACTTTTATAAGGAGTAATTAATTCAAGAGACGTGCGTTTTTCAACCTAAAAAATGCAACCACCTACATCGCATTTTACCTTCTTGATATAAGCATTTGTAAACCCTAAATAACAATAATCACGGCATATGGCTTAATACAGCAGACAGATGATGAGAATAAGAGTGAAACAAGACGCTTGTAGACAATAGCCCCCAGTGCCTGTGAGACTATGAGAGGCACAGTCGTGGATACTCACACATGGGGGCTGAGCTCGTAAATGTTCCGGTTGCGATACTCCTCCACTTTCTCCGCGGAGTAGATAGTCAGTGGCTTGTAAGGGTTCACCGACAGGACCACGTTCCCAATGTACGTCTGTCAGGAGAGGGAGAAATGCATGGCAATTCAAATGTCCCGTGCCTTTTATAAGCATGGCCACTAAGTGTTCAAAGAAGGCGTGCAATGCTTTGCTGAAAAATAATTTCTGATCACTGTATTTTCTAAACTATGGATTATTATATTAAACTTGATTTGAAGCTTTCGTGAATGCAGGAATTACTCTTTTGTTCTTTCGCTCAAGTCACGTAGAAATAAAATAAGTTAAATAATAGAATACGACGTTTCGATTGCAACACAAGCAGTCGTCATCAGGTAGAACTAAATTTGAGAGAGAGACAAAACACATTCCCATGAGAGAGCTGTGTGGATTTCCACACAGCTCTCTCATTGACATGCTAATTTCTCTCCCCCGGCCGCTTCGGGGTGGATTTCCACACAACTCTCTCTAAAATGTACCAGTCTTGCTGGGTGTTTCTCTCCCCCTGCCGCCCCGGGGTGGATTTCAACACAGTTCTCTCATTGACATGCTAATTACTCTGCTCCAGAAAACCCACCTCTATCTCTCCCCCCCCCTTGTCAAGTGGTTGACTTGGTCCTTTTTTTGCAAGGGTCAATAATATCAACCCTACCTTGTGGGAAAATCAACAGTTGTGTTCCGATGTAATGACCAAACCCCCAACATAGAAATGTGGAATTTCCACCACTTGTGTTCACTGCATACTAACCGTCTCCATCCACGTGTAAAGAATGCATGTGTCTGTCGTCTAATAGACACAGAGAACTGGACTGTGGGGTGCGATGACCATGATGGAATTCCACTTTGCTGGTTAAATAACCCACACCGATTGTCGTTATAGGCATTACAGTGGATATCTGCTGTGTAAATAAATGTACATTTTTGGTTGTATCTATATGGACACTTTGCGGTTTATTGGCGGCAAAAATATATACTTTTAAATAATAATAAAGTTAGTGCTCCAACAACTGCAAACATGTTCCTATTTCTGTTACCTCATCATTCCCTCAATGACACACAAATTAATGATGAGAAGTGAGAAAGATGAGCAGCTCATTTCGATATCGACTTGAGATAAATACAAACTTGATTGCGGATCAGCACAACTTTTCAATTCACTCTTTGCAACAACAAAATATATTGAACTTAAAAATATATATATGTATGCCCCTTCCACGTAAAACACACACACTATTATAAGATTATTTTGTCATTGTATTTTTGTCACAAAAAAACATGCCTTCGGGCAGAACATTCCCATTTCCAAGCAACATCTGGTTTGCGTTAACAGAGCTTTCCAGACTCGAGCGCTTTTAAAACCGTAGAAGTCTAGTGGTCAATCTGTGTCCTATTACCACTCCACTGACAGCACACATGCATGCACGTACACATCCAATCGCGGGGCTTCTATGCAGTGGCCGATCCTGTTCTGGACTACACGTTATCTCACTTTCACCTTTGATTTACATTCATACCACCTCTGAATTTTGTTTACAATAATGTATTAAAATGTTCTCATGATTCTTGTTATCTTTTACGGATAACCATAAAAAGGGTGTACATTCTTATGAGGTCTGTATGCGTTGTCAAACGTATCTAAGCATCTTTGCACTCTGTGGGAGGTGTGTCAAATAGATCGATATTCAAACTCCGTATTCATGTTCATGACTTCTAATTCATACCATGAAATGTCGAAGAGCAGAAAACTATGCAATCATCAGTCTGGGCTTTCAAGGATTTGAGCGAGGTCTGTACAACGTGCTCCGTGAGTAGCCGAGACCAATAACATATGCAATTATCTGAAGAGGTGAATTATGGTTTTTCACCCATGGTTAACAGACGGGGCTAGACACATGGGACGAAGAAAAATGAATGCAGCGATTAGCAATACTGTTGCATCGTAAATAACATGTATAACGCTACTTAACCATATGGGAAAGGGTCATATAACATTCATAAAGTTCCTTGGACGTGTTTTCACAGTGCTGTACACTAATAAATGACGAGTTAATGAGTTCACTAAAATATATATTATTTTCAGTGGGGACGTGATGAGCAGGGAGAAAACATGTTAAGTATGCTCGTTTTTGCCACTTGTGGATGTTAAAATCCCACAACACTTTGCAAAAGTAGGACATCATGTGAATGAGTCACTAGCAATTTGGCCCAGCCACTATCCGATACATTAACTGGCAAAGGCATGGCATTGGTAAATTAAATGCCTGTTTTTAATGTTAATAGAAATAATTCATGAAAAAATAAGAATAGGTTTTATCCTTTCTGGAATTAAAACAGGTGTTAAGATGTTCAAACACCAAACAGAATCCTTAGTCAAGGAATCATGTCTGCATTAACCACACGTATTTGTGGTGAACATGAAAACAAAACATGCTCTGGTAATATATGCATTGTCCGTGAAACTGATTGGTCTACACCAGAGACAGGCTTCTTTTAGGCCTAGTCTCACCAGTATCAGACCAGAGAACGCCAAAAGGCAAACAGCACAAAGACAATGCACTGTCAGGGCATGTATAGCTTGGGGGAGAGCAGCTACAAAATGGGACCTTTTTTTGATACTGGCAAAAATGTCCCGTTTTGTAATAATTCAATGAATGCAACAAATTGCTTTTTAAATCATTTGGGCATTCGAAACCCTCCCCTCGAATATTTTCAAATAAGTACAACTGGCAATTTTTTTATCAGATACAAAGCATCCCTGTCTGTAGCAATGGGCCATGGTCAGATAGAGGGCACAGAGGTTCACATAAACACTTAAAATGGCTATGAATGCATTCATATTACGTTTTAAGAGCTGACAGAAACAATGTGCAAATGTAATACTACATTCCTAGCACACAAGAGAAAGCTGTCTGTGTACAGCCTGCCAATGTTTTGACAACATCAAGAGCAGCAATTAAGTTTCACTCGTGGCTATTTGTTGCAGATTCAGTTCACCTTGTTCGAAGTAATCAAATATCCATCTGAAATGTTTAAGTTGAACAGAAAACCAGCATTATTCACCAGCATTGATTCAAGTACGCCTGGTTGTGCTGATGAGAAACTGGATGTCAAAACCAATTCATAGTGTATGTGTACTGCATTAATGCTGATGAAATTATGAATTCCCAGAAGGCAGTGGGGCTGATGGGTTGTGTAAATGAGCACTTCCATTTCCATGTGGTGAGATGCATATGTGAAGGAGGCTGATTGCCTGCTAATCTATTTTCTTCCTGATATTCTATGCAATGACGATAATCATTACTTAGTGTTCTGTAACCAATATGTCAAAACAGCAACACAAAGAGCACATTGTGATGAACGCGGTTATTTCATGGTGACGACTTTTCGTCACCAACTGAAAAGCAGAGCGTGCGATTTTCATACCATTAGTACTCTTTGTACCCGAAGAAACCCGCTTGTTACAATGAGACGTGCACATTACATAGAGATACCCACTCCCCCGAGCTTTCATACTCTGATGGTGCGTTGTCTTTGAGTTGTGCGCCTTTTGGTGTTATCTGGTCCAACACCATGTGTGACTAGGCTCTAAGAAAAGCTGTCTCGGGTGTGGACCAATCAATTTCAAGGACAGTGCATACATTATCAGAGTTGTGTTTTTGTTTGCATTCCGACCGCAGGTATTGTGGTCAATGCAAACATGACTCCTTGTAAAAAAGGTGTCAGTTTTGTTGCCAGATAAAAGGGTAAAAAAACAATTATCATACCCACTCTTATGAAAAAAAGTGGCTGCCATCGTGAAATGTATATTCAGCCCGTAACAAACACACTCAATGTAACAATTCATTTAATCATGTAAAGGACTTTATAAATTCACTTCTGGATGAAGGTCTCCTCAAAGGTCATGGAGAACGCTAGTGACAAAACTTCAAGATACTTGCCAGTGTGGCTTGATTAAGGAGTGGCGATGAGGGGGGAAAGACCACGGACTGGTTCAAAATAAATATTGCCACCGAAGCTAGCCATGACCGGGAACTTGCAGGCGCACAGCTAAGTGCCGTGCATCATTGCCCCAACCACTCCATCCCAAAAACAACCACATCTAAAATGTGTGAGGCAAGTGCATGGCGATGCAGAACCACCGTTGCCGCCGACACAACAGAAAGTGTCTGTTCAATGAACGTGTTTTGCCTACAGTGTGAAAGGTGTACTTTAGACATGTGTGTACATGCAAGCAAGTGTGTGTCTTGTGGCATAAACACATTACAACACATCAATAGCATAATCACCTTGAATCATATACATTTATATGGTAGACAGGACATGATGAGATTTGAGTGGCCAAAGGCTCATTAATTAAGCTTGGGGGGGGAAATAGTAATTTAGCTTAGACCAATTGATCTCACTACCTAAAAGGATACGTTTGATTTATGTTCGAGTATATTCTTTCCATGAGTAGGAGAACAGTGAGCCCAACAGCTCTTCCCTCCCCTTTACCACGTGGGCACCTGGCCTCGGGCTTGTCATCCACGGAATATCTGTACCCCCTTTCCCCTATCGCTCGTGCTTTGTAATGGGCTGTTATTCACAAAAAAAACACATTTAAAAAAAGTATATGTTTGATAAGCCGGAATGGCTTAGCATATTCTCAGAGCTCCCTGTGCTTTCTACCCCCCGAGCCACCACATTTATGTTTTACGCCGAAGTGTGCTAGAAAGGAGGTGGGACGCGGTGAAGTGGTGGGGGGGGGGTGTCGCACGTACGTAGAACTCGTTGTGCTTGAAGCGTTCCTTGAGGTTTTCGAGGAAGGACTTTTCGTTGAGGGGGTCCAGCAGCACCATGTCCGCCAAGCCCACCTTGTCGTCCAGCAGCGAGGTCACCTTGCTCTGCTCCATGATGGCCGATCACTGCAGCCTCTGGGATGAGACGACACACTTAATCACACTCTAGCAGGAGCAGACGGGAGAAGAAGGAACGAGGGACTGATGTAGCGGCATGATCATACAAAGGTTTTTTCCCACTGGACTTTGTGCTCTCAGTAGACCTCCTCATAAAACCTCATGTTGTTGCATAACTTTAAAAGTACTGTACTGCATTGTACATCGGGAAAATCATTGCACACAGGGGGAAGTTACTGCTAATAAATATCACTTAAATTTCCGATACAGTAAACAATATGGGTGTAATTATCCGCCCACCATTCCCACCACAAGGCACTTCGATGAAACGTTACGATTAAGGGTCAACGATGCGTTTCAAGAATTGATTATTTATGTTGTTCACATTGTGGAGAATGTAGCACCACGAACAGCTGCAGTGATCACTTGAGTCGATTACATACGAGATCAACAAATTTAAAACGTCGATTGTGAGACATTTGCCATAAGCTTATGAAGCGCACCTCCAGTGATCGGCAAGACTGCGTCATCATGAATAGTATATGGAAACGCCTCCCAGATGCTTAATGCGGTAGTTTAGCAAACACGCATCACGATGTGTATCAAATAAGGCAACAAAGAAAACCACAAGATTACACCTGAAGTACCCTAACAACATCACCGCTTGTGACATGTTATAAGGTAAAGGAGTGGCACAGCAGTGACATCACAAGTGCGCCCCTGACTAAATGCAAACGCTTTGTTTGTTAGCAATAATAGAGATTAAAATTCATTATGGGTCACCAGGTATGTGCCAAGACGGTCAACGTTATTTGTGTTTTTGAGCTGCATCTTCCTTTACATGAATTTGGAAACTTAATGTGGGGCGTCTACAAAATAAAAGTAGGCTTTTCCTCGTTTCTTCAAACTTGCAGGTACTTTATATATAATTATCTGATGCCATAAAATTTACCAAAAAGGAGTATAACATTAAATGGATGAACACATTGAAACACATCAAAAGCATAATCACCTTGAATCAGACACATTTATGCGGTAGACTGGCCATGGTGAAATTTCAGGGGCCAAAGGCTCATTAATTAAAAGCAAAGTCATTTATTTCAAACCCTAATATTATCCATACCCATCCCTTTATCCACCAGGTTAATCAGAAGCCCTGAAAGGGAAGTGCCAGCATCTGCTGTGCCAACGGACGCATTTTCACACAATTAATTACGCATTGGTTGGATTTCTGCCTGGAAATGTCTATTCAATCATTTACAACTACACGACATTTACGAGTTAATGGGACACGGGTCTTTGGCAGAATAGTTGCCCTTTTAAAATGTTCTATGCTGGGTTTTTTTTCTATCCTCTGAAATTAATTTTAATCTACATCTGGAGAGAATGTACAATTCACCAATTAACACGTGTTTAGCACCTGTCACTTCGACGATTGAGGCCACGAAGAATACAGACACCGCAAGGTAATTTTACTCAATGTCAACGACAGTCATTTTTTTTAATGCGAGTTTGCTCCGTTTTAACCTTTACATATCAATCTGTTCCATTTAAAGTCGACCAAGTGTTCATGATTCTGAGCAAGGCAAGGTATTTGTGTTGTTCCTAATTTTTTGTTTAAACAGTTGTGCGAGTTAAATCTGCATTAAGCATCTTAAATTTATCCTCTTCATCAACACACCTTTTGTTCTTTCGGATAAATTGTTCGAGGTTTTTTTACATTTCCCCCCACTTTCAGGCACTTTTGTTTCATACAATGTTAAGTTTACAATTTACAAAGTTGCTTCTACTATTTTACTGTTTTTCTTGCTACTCTGCACGACATTGCAATCACGGGTATGCCCTCTTGGGCCCTGAATCACATATTTAAGGTTGTCAATGGGCAACAATCATAATAAGCGGTAAACTGTTAAAATGTAAAAATAGTATTAGGCCTAAAATGCCTAAAGTATACAATGCCTAGGCCTATATGACTAGTAACGGGTTACAGTCAATGGAATATTTAGTGAACCCCTAAACATTGTATTTGTATGTATGTTGAACTTGTCACACAGTAGGTAGCAAACCTTGCTAATCGGAGGTGCGGGGGAAGGGCAACAAACTAAACACAAAAAAAGTAATTTTAATGAAATGAGAAAGTAGTACTTGTTTATAAAACGGCAGATCAAAAATAAATAATTACCAAAGAACTCCAGATAGAGGTTTTGATTGATGAACTCAATGAGATTATGACTGGGCTACCAGAGGCAAACAAGCATGCCACACGCTGGCTAAAGGGGGGAGGGGGGCTTGTCCAGATTGTACTCACATGGACGAACACCAGTTGGTGCTACCACTTCATATTGAGGACACGGAATTACGTAATTTCCCGGTAAATGCATGCACACGTCGATTAGGTACACGTAATTACTCGAAGAAGTCCAAGGCATTATCCAGTTGCTCTTGTCCATTAGTGACGCATTGTGCAGAGAAAGTAAAACATTCTCCAAATTGGGGTGGCTGGGTTAGGCACTGAGGATGCCAGCTGGTCTCCGAGGTCATGGGTCACTTGCCTGTAACTGCAATCACAGCCCTGCCCCGCTGCTGAGCACCCGAGTGTGCGTTTACAACAGCGTGCTGTCCTTCAGAGGGCACGCTCATCCCTGTCCAGATTTGCGGGCTCTAGACACCGTGCGACACTATTCTCTTGGCAAGAGCGGGCTATGTATTTGTATCTCTTGGTCATAAGCTCGGGTGAGCTTTCAGTTATTTGAGTAATTGCTAAAATTTAGCGGCACAACCAACCACGTTACGCGATCGCATAAACTTTTTTTTTTGACGCCAGTGATTTCTAATGTTGTCTCCTGTCCTTCATTGACAAAAATAATTCGCGAAAGAGTTAAACAAAAAACAGCAGGAAGCTCAATTATTCCATTCGAAATAAAGATATATAATCAATACGTAAATGTAGCATTCCATAAATAATGCTCATTTAAACTCACATGGAAATTGCTAAATTATTTTAGCACCATATACATTTCAAATTAAACAGTGTCGATGGGGGGGAGGGGCTGGTTGGGGGGGGGGGATTAGGAGGAAGAGAGATGGGGTTGGGGGGCGGGGGGCTCATGCAAGTTTAATCGTGGAGTCTTCACGCGCGCTTGGCCGAGTGGAACGACACCGTCCCGATTGTCATTGCAGTAGCTGGAACACTCGGTGCATTCCCATCTCTCGCGCCCAGTGCTCCCTGCACATATGGCCACATTACTCTGCAGGCGGCTCCGAGGCCCTAATTACCCACCGCGCGCATGCGTCCCGTATGTACGTACGTGTGATGTTCAGTCTGGCCATGGTGGTGAGGATTTCTTTTTTTAAGCGTACACATAACTATTTCTGCGAACCACACTTTCTGTGTATCCTGCAAAATGAATCATCATTGAAACCAAATGACGATTACACTTATTCTTTGGTTCTCTCTTTCTACGTGACTTTACCGAAAGAACCGAAGAGTAATTCCTGCAGTGACGAAAGCTGCAAATCAATATTAAACTTACAGTGAGGGAAAAAAGTATTTGATCCCCTGCTGATTTTGTACGTTTGCCCACTGACAAAGAAATGATCAGTCTATATTTTTATGGTAGGTTTATTTGAACAGCGAGAGACAGAATAACAACAACAAAATCCAGAAAAACGCATGTCAAAAATGTTATAAATTGATTTGCATTTTAATGAGGGAAATAAGTATTTGACTCCTCTGCAATACATGACTTAGTACTTGGTGGCAAAACCCTTGTTGGCAATCACAGAGGTCAGACGTTTCTTGTAGTTGGCCACCAGGTTTGCACACATCTCAGGAGGGATTTTGTCCCACTCCTCTTTGCAGATCTTCTCCAAGTCATTAAGGTTTCGATGCTGACGTTTGGCAACTCGAACCTTCAGCTCCCTCCACAGATTTTCTATGGGATTAAGGTCTGGAGACTGGCTAGGCCACTCCAGGACCTTAATCTGCTTCTTCTTGAGCCACTCCTTTGTTGCCTTGGCCGTGTGTTTTGGGTCATTGTCATGCTGGAATACCCATCCACGACCCATTTTCAATGCCCTGGCTGAGGGAAGGAGGTTCTCACCCAAGATTTGATGGTACATGGCCCCGTCCATCGTCCCTTTTATGTGGTGAAGTTGTCCTGTCCCCTTAGCAGAAAAACACCCCCAAAGCATAATGTTTCCACCTCCATGTTTGACAGTGGGGATGGTGTTCTTGGGGTCATAGGCAGCATTCCTCCTCCTCCAAACACGGCGAGTTGAGTTGATGCCGAAGAGCTCCATTTTGGTCTCATCTGACCACAACACTTTCACCCAGTTGTCCTCTGAATCATTCAGATGTTCATTGGCAAACTTCAGACGGGCATGTATATGTGCTTTCTTGAGCAGGGGGACCTTGCGGGCACTGCAGGATTTCATTCCTTCACGGCGTAGTGTGTTACCAACTGTTTTCTTGGTGACTATGGTCCCAGCTGCCTTGAGATCATTGAAAAGATCCTCCCGTGTAGTTCTGGGATGATTCCTCACCGTTCTCATGATCATTGCAACTCCACGAGGTGAGATCTTGCATGGAGTCCCAGGCCGAGGGAGATTGACAGTTCTTTTGTGTTTCTTCCATTTGCGAATAATCGCACCAACTGTTGTCACCTTCTCATCAAGCTGCTTGCCGATGGTCTTGTAGCCCATTCCAGCCTTGTATAGGTCTACAATCTTGTCCCTGACATCCTTGGAGAGCTCTTTGGTCTTGGTCATAGTGGAGAGTTTGGAATCTGATTGATTGATTGCTTCTGTGAACAGGTGTCTTTTATACAGGTAACAAGCTGAGATTAGGAGCACTCCCTTTAAGAGTGTGCTCCTAATCTCAGCTCGTTACCTGTATAAAAGACACCTGGGAGCCAGAAATCTTTCTGATTGAGAGGGGGTCAAATACTTATTTCCCTCATTAAAATGCAAATCAATTTATAACATTTTTGACATGCGTTTTTCTGGATTTTTTTGTCGTTATTCTGTCTCTCACTGTTCAAATAAACCTACCATTAAAATTATAGACTGATAATTTCTTTGTCAGTGGGCAAACGTACAAAATCAGCAGGGGATCAAATACTTTTTTCCCTCACTGTATGTTCAGAGCCTTTTCTTCCTATGTATACCGACGGTCATTCGAAATTGGTGTTGTATTGAGTTCACAACCAAGTATAACTTTAAGAAGTATCAATTAACAGCATAGTTGGATTAAATTCAGACATACCTGTGATTAATTTGCCACTCTTAGAAACAAATATCAGCGTCAACGATGAAATGCCCATCAGTTTATTATAGCGATTATATTCCTGTTACGTGTTTTTTATTCAGTCACGAGTGCCAAGTTTCGTGTCTAAGATCTAAATTCATATCCACATTTGACCCGTGTGGGGGCCTTTAAACAATTGAACAACTGCTCAAGTCACACCCAGCTGTCAGACGCAACGACCTCAGACGCTTTGATAATCAGCCCTAAACTGGTCATGCCTAACTTGCAACAAATGTGGCACACTCGCATGTTACGCTGGGTCGTTGCCAGCTGTGATCCTCCGGATTCCTAGATACATTACGGAATGGATGTTGATTATGTGCACAAGGCAGGAGAATTCCAAGCTGGCACAAATGCGCACAAAACTCACTAACATTTAAAAAATATCAAATGTTGTTGGCACAATGCAATGTGCAATCTTGCATTGTGCAATGGCATCTCTGTGTGCTGTGCAGAAGGACCATTGTCCAAAACGTCACCTATGATTAATGTTCTTTTTTATTTTAATGCGGTGTTTGTGACGAATGTGTTGTGTTGTTCTGTTTAAATGTCTATCTTTCATTTGGTGATGCTGCCAACGCATCTTCACCAAATTATTTGCTCATTGTATCCACGTCAACCTTTGGTGAGGAGGATAAATAAATAAAATATTCTACATAAATCTGTCACACCTTCACAGTGATGGTTCATTGTTCGGCATGACACAGAAAAGAAAGTAACCTGGCAGGCGGCCGTGAAAATTGGCTACACATAAACAAACAGGCTGAAAACCACCAAATGTGCCTAACATGGCCCCTAATCACATATATTTTATGAAGCAATCGAAGATGGACTTTTTTTACAGGGCACATGCAAGGTCCTTACCCTCATCTCGCGAATATGAGCCTTAAGGGCTGGGCGTCGTTATCACCCAGCTTTACCACCGCTGGTGAGGAAAGTCCTGTGCATTTTCAACGAGTCACTTGTCAGGTTTATTGCCACGTGGCCCTGAACCTGCAACCTTCAAACCCTGTACCCAGTGGCATTGAGACACACCCTAAGGGTGCAAGATCAGGTCTCGCTGATGGCACCAAACATTACAACCGAGTCTACGCGTTTACTTTTGAGTAATTTGATCATTCTTGATGCAAGGCCCAGAGGCAGAGCTTGTAATTCGGAGACGTAATTGAGTCAGATCAACAACGGTAACGAGGGGGGAACGTATCCTTCATAGATTGTACCTGAGGCTAAATATAAACACCAGCATCTGCTTCATTGTAACATTTTCTGCGTTGCTTGACCTTGCTTTGATAGTAATGTTTCCTCGATAGTAAGGGGCCGTCCATAAATGACGTCACGCACCGAGGGGGGGAGGAAGGGGGTCAGACATTTGTGACGATGTGTGACAATGTGTGACGAGGGGGGGAGGGGGGGGTTGAGAAATGTGACGTCACATCAAAATGCGCAACTTTAAATAAATATTAATTAAATAGAACTGTTATAACAACACTAATTTTGATGAATTTTCATTAACTATTTGATTATTTAAATTCACTAAGGTCACCTTTTATTTATTCCATGAAGGAGCATTTTGCTTCTCCATGGGAGAATGGAGAAGCATACATTTTGTAAATGTTTTGAATGATTTTTATTAAACATTTACATTATAATGATTCTACCAGGGCTTTTCATTCTGTGGAATGAATATGTGATTTTTTTTATTGTACTCTCCAATTTGCTTCGTTCTACTACAAAGTTTGAAGTAATTTTTTATAGTTATAATTAATTTTAATATTTTATAATTATGAGAGAATTTCAATATAATATTCTGAACATTTGCAGTTTTAGTTAGACGTTGAATATTTTCAAGTGAATGTTATGCTAAATTTCAGCTTTCCAACGCTTCCTTTTTAATAAATGTTTTCTCCTACAACATCAGAGTGCAGCGCCACATTAAATACGCACTAAAATGACAATAGTTTAAAGTGATTTAAAGCATGTTTTATTTTAAAAATGGAAATATGTGTTTTTTGGGGTGGGGCAGAGCTTTTTGACGTCATATTTGAGGGGGTCTGACTTTTTATGACGCCGTGTGACGAGGGGGGAGGGGGGTAAAAAATCGGCCAAAATCGCGTGACGTCATTTATGGACTGCCCCTAATGCGTTTTTATTAACCTTGGGCAGTACATGGTTAGATTAGCTCCAGTCACACCTATTTAATCTCAGTCTCTGGAGAGCCATCAATATTAATTTTAGAAAGTTGTAAACAATGATGTATTCGAATAAATATAACCCAAACTAATATTATCCCTCATATAGTGCTTCAGTTGAAAACAATGTTATGAGCGAATGTGTTGAATTGTTCTTGTTATTGGATAATCTCGTGAGAAATTGCTTCATATACGATTATATAAAGTAAAGAATAGCATAAAGCATGTAACATCCAAGGGTATGCAGAGGTTTTGGGAGAATGTTGTCAAAACTGAAGCACTCCTCATCAGCAAAGAGTCAACTTGCAGAAAAGACGAAAGTTTGAGTACATCTCCTAATCTCTGACGTGTGTATGTATGAACTTATTTCGCACCGTACGTGGAAAAAATTGGGGTTGTAATTGGTCCTGAAGATTAATTATCTAGCTACATTCTGCAGGACCTTATATCTTCATCAGTTCAACATCTCCTACATCCACAATTTCCTCACCCCAGCTGCTGCTGAGACCCTCAACCGTGACATCATCCCGACTCAACTACTGTATTGTAACTCTCTTCAGCCTCTTCCAATCCGTCACCTTGAAACTCAAGGTGATCCAAATGTTGCTGCCAAACTCCTCACCCCGCACCCATAAAGAGTAGACAACATCACCCGGTAATGCTGAACGCCCCTCAAGCTCCCAAAATACCAATTTAATTTCAAGAGTTCACTCCCCGTCCTCAAAATCCTCAAATGAGTCAACCCCTTCATACCTCTCCCATCTCATCGGACACTACGACCCCTCCGCTGAAGCTCCCTGCTCCAAAACAACTGTTCTGTTCACTCCCTTCCAAAGTTCATTTCCAGGTTCAAAACTCCTCTTTATTCCTCAGCCTCTGTAAAAAATAAATTCACCCATTGTTTCCGCACAGCATCTCGAGATGCGGTTCCATTTTGACACTACCATACATATAAATTGTATTTAAATTATGAATTGTCATGGATTTTCATTTACCCTCATAACAAAGTGCCGCTTGAAGGAGTAAATTTATCACATTTAATCAAGGTGGACAGATAATCAAAAAAAGATCATTGATTATTATAGGATTATTGGTATAACGATTAATACTGAACCGGTATTAGTGGCGGAGCAGGGGCAGAGTAATTCACCGGCGTTCAATTCCACCCCATGGCTAACATCAGTGTTGAGTGGCATCTGAAATAATACCAGACACGGGTCCCCTTCACCATCCCGCACCGAGCAGCATGGTGAAGTAAGGTCAAACAAACCCCATGACAAATGTGGCGAGGGGGGTGGCCGTCATGAAATGAAAAAGTTAAGAAAAACAACGGTTTACCATTGCTTCGTTTCCAGGTCATTACATTAATGGATGGCTCTTGGTGTACTAATTTCTGATAAAACGTATTTGCTTTGCGCAAAGTTGGTCATGCAACTTTACTGCACTAGGATACGAATAATTAATTCACACAAATACCGTAGTAACAGCATTACCCGGTGTAAGACATGCGATCATTTCCACTTCAAGCAACGATGCCCATTCTTAATTTCCGAACCAGTAAATGGAGGCAGGAAATGTCAAACCGAACGGTAAATGCTGTTTCACAACGCCGCACGAGTTCTCTTACAAACTCACTCAAGCGATCAAACATGTCATGCACCAACCAAAAACCTGCCGAGAGCTCACTGACCCAGAAACGATCTCTTTGAGGGAGATGACCACCCGATTTGTTTCCTCAAGATAATTCGTGTGTATTTTTAATGACACCGTTTTCAAAAGTATCAGGTTAGAGTCCCGACTTGTTCACCTATTTACTAGCTTCTGTAACATGTATTGATTGCTATTACTAGCATTAACATTAAATGTTGTCCAATGCCCATGGGTCTCTCCCACTAGATTTCATCTTACACGTAACTAACCACTGTCCATCGCTACACTTTGCCTCATTACCAAAGCACAGATTTAATCGGGCCATGGCAGTGTTAATTTTCAGTAAGTAGTTGACATCTGAATGAAAACCCATTGACACGACACTAATGGAACCAACGGAAATACGAAGTTAAGAACCACTCAACCACGGAACCCAGGAAAGGGATGGAACCACAAAGAGAATGAGTCATGGCCCTCGTGGGGAAGATACGAGATGATGCCCCAGCTGCCCCTGTGTGCCCTCCTGCCCGGTGGGCACACTTGATGGCATTGATGATCATGCTGATTGGCAGAGCGGTGCTGTGCAGCAGCAGCAGCAGTAGATGAGGATGATGATGATGGACCCACCGTGAATGTAGCAGCCACACTGGCAGAATTCTCCGGACTCAGTTCCACATGGAGGGTGCTGAGCTCCTCTCTCTCAGCTGCTCTTCTGAGCCGAGGATGGAAGAGTGAACAAAAGCTGGCCCGCACTCCGCCGTTACGCACTCCCCCCCCCACGAGACGTGGGGTGGGGGTGGGGGGGTACGGGGCGGAGCTACCAGGGGGGGGGGGGGGGCCCGGGCGGGAGGGGGTGGGGGCTCGGGAGGGGGGGTGTGCAATTGAGGATGAAGCGAAGGTGGGGCGTGGGCAATGTGATGAGGGGCGGGGCTAGTAACTGAGGGGGCGGGGTTATATGCTAGGGGGCGGGGCTAAACACGGCGAGGGGCGTGGTAATGTAAGGAATAGAACTCAGCTGACTGGAAGATGAAACGAAAAATTGAACACATTTGTCAAACAACACCGCTTTAAAATATATATTTTTAAACAGGCGACGTTTCGTCCAATGCCCCTTTTGAATATATAGAGCTGTGGAAGAGGCATGGGGAGGGATTCGGGGCGATCAGCCCCTTGGCTGTAGCCTACACACATACAAGAGGGCTCACGATCTCTCGTAGAAGTACACAATAGTCCCGTACAATAAAGGAATCGTTAGCGCCGCCGTGGAGAATCATACTTTTCACATTGGTGCTGTTATAACCCATTACGTGAGTATGTTAAACTTCTTTCGCACCGTACGTAGCCAACCTTGATAATCGGAGATGGAAGTTGGGGAAAGCCCCCAGTGTGGCTGACGTCGAAGAGTTGAGGAGGGATCTGAAGCAGGCATTCTGCATGAACTGTTGTGTTTTGTGTGCTTATCTCATGAACAGTGGATTGTTGTGTGCACTGTGTGCAAATGCCCTCCAGGTCCAGGGTTCACAATGCAACCTCGTCACTGATAATAAAAACCCCAACCGTTTTTAAAACCCAAACGTTTTTGTGGCTTGGTTAAAATAAGCCATTTCAATGTTTGCAAGCGTTAGGCATGTGTGTTGGTGTAGTGACCAAATAAATATAACTTTCCATATATTAAATCAGGATATTGACAACTCCACATGGCAATATTGTCTTGCATTTGGTCAGTGCCGGATTAAGCTCGTGCGGGGCCTGTAGCATATGTTATAAAGGGGCCATAAATGAAAAAAAGATGTAAATATTAAAATACAAATGTTTTACTTGTATAGTAAAATAATCGTATTTTTTATTTTCTATACAGCCAGATAATATGACAAATCGCTAACCTTAAACACCCAGTCGTTCATTAAAGTTGAAGGCAGTATAGTACGATAGTAATAGAGCAAGTGCAGAATCACTGAACCGGAATTGATAGCTTGAAAGCATTCAGCGTGGGGCCCTTGAAAGTACGGGGCCCGTAGCATATGTAGCTACTTTTGCTACGAGGATAATCCGGCACTGCATTTGGCAACTTAACAACTATTGGTCAATTACAACGATATTATAATACAGTATTCCTCTGAACAAAGTTTCCCAATGGGCTGTCATACTATGAACAATTCTCTACTGTCAGTCCATCATAATCATCATCCTCAAACTACAGAAAGGCGTTGGAATTCTTTAGATTCGACGTAATGTAAGGCTCATCGAGTTGCTGAAATATCTTAAGAGCTCTGTAAATGCAATTCCTCATCCTTATCAAAGTAAAACTAAACAATTTTATTTTACCAGGTAAGGCCCATTGAGCTAATATAGCGGGTTTTTTCACAAATGGCCACAAATGATAGCTCATCTAAATAGCATATCTTGTGGAAATTTATAGCAGCCAAACACTCTAAACGCATTTTGCTAAATTGCGGAGGGAAAACCAGAGAACCCAGAGAAATATCCACACGACCATGGGAGATAACATTCAAACTCCAAATATACAGGCTAACCCATGACCTCCTGTATACCAGGCGAAGTAGTTAACGTCCCGCCACCGTGGCACCAGCATTATCATTTCACTTTGGGGATAAAAGCCTCAAGTCCCAAATCAGGAGAAGAAGTTTCCATTTCTATGGTGAGGACAAGTTTGTTTTCAACATAAACAACCGAAGTTGTCACACCTGTACCAAGTGGTGCAGCCACACTCAGCAGGTTGTGCTCATTGCCCCTATGGGGGATGATGGGCTGTGCTGACTGGAATTTGAACCCATGACCTGTATGCTCGTGAGCAAATTCCACTTCTCTGCTGATTGAAAATGAAACGTTGCTTTTATCGTTGAGGAAGACGCACCCCCTACCCCAAATAACCCAATTAGTTGCCAATGTAAAAACATATATGGATCCACGGCAATGCGACAGTTCGAATTTTCTTCTGTAAAAATTAATTATTAATTCCTATCTCAATTCTTATTCCCTGGCGGCAGGACAGAGTGCCACCGTTGCATCTTTAAAAATCTCCACTCTTCATAGGATAACATGGAGCGGCTCTCAGCATGCGGCACGCGTTGTAACAGCCACAAATTTGGTCCTTTGCGAGTCTCGTGGCCACCACCTCGTTGAGAGACGTCAGGCGATTCCAGTGTGAATCTCATCAAGCCAAGTTTGATCATTTAACGAGGTGAGAACTCAATAGACCAGGAGAGTGAACTGGATCACCAAAATGACAAAAGCCAAACAGAAAATTAAAAAGGTGTCAGTTTTGTTGCCAGATAAAAGGGTAAAAAACCAATTATCAGAAAAATTAATTACAGCAATTAAGTGAATTTGAATAATTCACCAAAAAACTGTGTAAGATGAGAAATCACAAAATTTGCAAAAATAACGTTTCACAAACGTCTGCTATCAGGAGAGGGCGCTTTGGAAATGCAAATTTAACAATGCGGCTTTGATGTTAAATAATAGCACTGTAGTGTTATTGTTTTGGCTTTGTCATTGCTGTAAACTTGTCTACAGCCCACGATACGCAGCCTGAGTACAACACAGTGAATCTAAAACAGATATAGTATTGGCTGTGTGTGTGTCTCGTATCTTCCTTTAACAGAATGAGCAACTTGATATAAGAGGTCCATTTACGGTATTACTCAAATATATGCCTTCCCTCCGGGTACGTTCAAATAGAACATATGATGTTATTAATTAGCAAATATGGGGGAATCTATAACTATAATGCGCAAATGCAAAAGTATTATTGCAATATTTTACGATCAAATATTTTTTCTATTAATAGTCCATGTTACGTCACTGAACATGAATGTTTTAATGGCATCTGTTATATTTGGAGAGTTTTAAAAAATGCACAAATCGATGTCTGTTTACTTGCATTGAAGCATTGCTAAACATTTCCATCCGCGTTAAAGGACGCCCCCTAGTGTTTGGCTCTAAGGGTCACTGCAATGAATCTTAGAAACCCACCAATGTCCTTAAATGTAGAGCTTGGGCGATTCGTTGTTTAACGTCGATTTAACGGCTAAACATGTGTAGTTTACTGTTTTGTGGCCAATTACTCTGGCCCATTTTAAAATGGTAACCATCCCCACATCGTGTCTCCCGAAAGCTGGAAACCCCTACTACAAGCTATTCCCCAGTGTCACGTGGTGGATGCCGATATCAGCAAGCCTCGCCCATCGCCTCCCATCCTTGCGACACGTGTGGTAACAGAGGTGACTTATTTTTCCCAACTATTTTCCTGTTATTAGATTAGTAGAGTCATCGATGACAGTACTTACCTAATGGAACAGGCTAACTAATTATATTTGAGTGGCTGATTTAGATAAAATCCTTCAAGTTATATTGTTTACAACATTTGTACTAAAATGAATCAGGGTTAATTTCCATCTTTATAGACGTGGGTGGGGGAGGCGTTTGTCATGGTCTCAAATATTTTTTAATTTATTTTTATAAAATACTTTTGAATGTCAAAATTTTTGTTGTGACAATTATTTCCTCAATAAGGAATCGTGTTGAATGAGCATCTTCCACTAGCTCATCCTTAAAGGTTCTGCACAGTGCAAATAATTGTAAAGATACACCCACAATCAACTCAGGACAGTAAACCATTGACGCAAGACACCGTGCTTGCTTCTCCGCGTGGTACCACGATCACTCACAGACTTCGATCTGACCCCGTGTCCCTGTTTGCCCCGAGGCCGACCGCCTAGGACAGCCGCTGCCCATGGCATACACTATGAGCACTGGGAGACCATCAGCCACGGCAGCAGCAGAAGCTGCACAGCAACCCCGAAGGGGCATTAGTTTCAGCCCATAAATATATAAACTTCCATATATGCACAAATTAATAACAAACATTTCCATGATTTTGAAAAGTAAAAGAATGTTAAATGTGCAGACAATGCTTAATTGTGGAAATAATTTCAAATTGTAATATCAAGATTATGAATAGCATTTGCTATTACTATTAGGTTCTCACATAGGGGAATCTACTATTCCTAAATGGTGTTCTCTATCCCTAACTCATCTGCAACCACAAGCCTCACCTCCATAATGTTCATGTCCAATGTTTAACCACTATAGCACATTAAACCCACTTAATGTTTTAATTAGCTATCACCGCGTTAAAGATGTATTCGAATACTTACGTTTAAAAATTTTAACCAGTTAAAAGTATGGTTCCAAATGTTAATAAGTAACCAATACTGTAGTCACACACTTCTGTAGTGTTAGTGAGTCGGAGACAAGGTTTGTAGAAGCACCTTCATTGAACACACACGATCTCGCCTGCACACTCTCTACAGTCGCTAGCCTATACACAACACGAGCCGTCTAACATCGATGGCGCTGACCGAGACAACGAACAGGCTGTCTAGCAGCGAAATATCGGTCGAAGACGGCAGAAACGATGGCGACGAGACGACAGCAAAGACGAGACAATCCAATCCCAGAACTGGCAGCCTCGAGCTCCCACTCTCGGCCCCGTTAACTCTACCAGCGCGGCCTGACTCCACCCTGGCCGCGCCTCCCTTCTCAAACCCACTAGCAGGTTCTAGGGGCTTCCAGATAGGGCCCTCCCTGACCCTTGCCCCAGTTCCTCCGCCCTGCCGACACAGCCGTGTATATGCTCACCGGCGTGTGCACTGTTTGTCCACCAAAGTTGCCACTGCTGGTCACCAGCCGGCGCTATTACACTACACTTCTATTGATGATTAATAAGTAATCATATTTTAACCAAAAGTTGATATGGCCTTTGCTATCCATTGTAGATGCTTAGCACGTCCGTCCAGCTTTTGGAGTTGTGGTTATTGTCATTGTTGCTGTATTCAATTTCCAGAGTACTTGTTATTGTAGTGATTAGTACTGTCATAAGCATCAGCCATTATCTATCCACTTCTCGATGAAGGCCTCCCAAAATCCATCACAATCTCTCACAATTATGCTATGCAACGATCAGTCTAGCTCCTGCACACAAGCTGATTTCATATCTACATCTTGGCAAGGGACATCCTCTCAGTGGTGTTCCCTCCTTTGCCTGCCACTCTGTAATTAGTCTCGACCACCAGCCATCATTCCTTGCAGCGACACGTTCTGCTTAAGCATTCTTGCTTTTCTTTACAGTCATATATTTAACTTATGTATGTTATGTAATATATGTGTTTCATTCTCCACACTGGTCCAGTGCAAGTTAGCAAAGAAGTTGGTGGGGAGTGGGGACAGTTGGCAGGAGCAGTTCAGGTATCACTTTGTCACTGATGTTACCTGTGACCAGCAACACAGCCAAAGGAAGCCACTGCGAGTTGCACAGGTCACACCAGACCACATTTAAGACTCCGAAAGAATTAAAGCAAACAAAATAAACTTGTTAACGATCCTAAGCGGGGGAAACGTCGCCAGCCGTTCTGCGTGGTTGCCTTGCTGTAAATGTATCACCAAAATAGTTGGAGCGTTATACATGGAGATAATAGGGTAGTTCACACAAATCCCTGCAACTCTATTGCCCAGTCACATTTCAGCTGTGAAAGTTTTCGCCAATGTCAGCCAAAAGACTACTGGTTCTGGGCAGTCATTAAATAAAATGATTCATGACAGTAGTTGTATCGTCGTTGTAATAATGACAACAGATTCGTTCTTTTGTTGTAAGTGCAGCATTAATTGAATACGTACTTAATGTATCTTAATGATCACTGCAGGGTTCCCAGTGCTCCCTTGGGCTATGTGTGTTTTGGGGTTCCCAACACCTAAAGACGGTTGCTTGTGTTGCTTCCGAAACCTCGTGATTTGATTTCTTTTCTTTTCTTTTTTTTACCTACGTGACTTTACCGTAAAAACCAAAGAGTATGGACCCTTGCAGTCACGAAAACTTCAAATCTAGAACTCGAATGTTGTTCTGTATCAACCACGCGATGGTTGATGGCATCATCTAATTTGGGTAGGTTGCACGTTAGTGTTACACGCATTAGAAGTATTCAATCAATCATGGAACACGTTGGTGCTCACTAATATCAGGCTGAGCTGATGTCAGAAAGGCAGTCATCAGATGCAAGTCCCCTCCATTAGAACACTGTGCTCGAATGTTATGAATCCACTTTGGTAAATTAGTATTATTGTAACTCCTACATTATGATGGGTGAGCCAATTTCAGACTCATCAGTGGGACATTGGAACGTGATAATATCCCTTGCGAATTCAGTCTTGTGCGTATAAATAGAACGCAGTGAGTTCACTCCAGCACGTGACGGCAGGGATTGACGGCATTCGTCTTGAAAAAACACCTCTTATCAAAACGTTCTAACATTTATGTCCTTGATCTTCGCCTATTTTCCCCACTTAAGCACAGTAGAGAGTTCTAAAGAAATGTGTATTGCTGTGAATCGAATTGAAATGCATGTATGTTGAACTTCTTTCACATTGTACGTAGCCAACCGTGCTAATCACAGGTGGAAGTGAAAAGACCATTATCCTACGCGTGTATCAAACTTATACGAACGAGAAAGATGGCTCATTCGCGTCACTTTTATACATGCTTATATAGCACGTTCGATTGATATTCACCATTTTTATTATTACACGCTTTTATTTAACTCTGTCGTCGTATCCTCAAAAAATCTTGTAACTCAAATTTTACCCACTTCCAAATGTGCTATCGACTGCAAAATTGGTATACTTATGTCATACTGATGACAAGACTATATTCTATCATAAAACAAAAATCTAAAACATATATTTTAAAACATTCTTTTACACGCTTTTGATAAACTCATTCTGTCTGTTGTTGTATCCTCAACTCTTGTCTGTTCTCATATCCTCAAATCTTGTAACTCAATTTTAACCCACTCCCCAATGTCGCATCGACTGCAAACTTGGTATACGTGTGTCATACTGATGACAATACTATATTCTATCATAAAAATGAAAAATACATATTTTTAAACGATCTTTTTATATGTTATGTTTCGCCTTGGGTCTAATTATCCACGCTCAACTGACGTTGGCTGTAATTGGCCACGGTGGTCCCTTACGTTATGGCAAGCCTTCCTGGAGTCGTGGAGTTCTGCCATTACTCGTACGGTACATTTCATTAAAGCGTGTTTTAAAAAAACAAGTATTTTTAAATATTACTTATTTTCACACGATTCACGGCAGAGGTAAAGGTTGTGAAACAATTCACATTCGGTCAGCTTCACGCTACAGTTGGTGTAATAAGTCTAGGCAGTGCCTGGTTGCGAATATCGAATGAATATATATATCAAACTTCAAACTAACTTCACAACGGTCCTATACTGTGGCAACTACAGCATCCTCTCTGCATACTCCGTCTGTCTCTACGTGTTGGGATATCAGTCTGTCTCTCCTGCTACTTTTAGTTCAGAATCGGAATCTTCATTGACACTGGAGGAATCCGATGAGCTATGAAGCTCTTTTTCACGAAATAATGTCCAGTAGAGGCGGGTCAGTTCACAATTTAAAACGAATGAAACGTAATGCATTTAAACATTTTACCACTTTATAACTCAATTTTTTTTTTTGTATTCCTTTTACTGGAGAGTATTTTTTTTTGTGTTCATTGTTTATTCTGCACCCCATCAAGCATTTCAGTGATATTTAAAATTCAACTCGTATGTTTATACATATATAATTAACTGGCATCTCCAGACGTTGTGGGCTGGCACTTACTTTCTCTGCCAGTGTGTAAGAACAACGGTGATAGGTGTAACTTGAAAAGTGCGACTGTGTCGTACATTGTCAATGGCAGAAATCACTGTCCTGTTCGCCTTTTGGCGTTGTTCTCCGGTCTGACACTGGCAGTGAGACGAGGCCCTAAAGAAGGTTGCTCTCTCCAGTGTAGGCTAAAAAGAATAGGTTTGACCATTTCTGGCAATTAAACAGTTGTGTTAAGATGTTAAAACACCAAATAGAAACCTTTTGCAATGAATCATGTCTGCATTAGCCACATATAATTGTGGTGAAAATGCAAGCAAAAAACATGCTCCGGTAGTATATGCATTGTCTTTGAAACTGACTGGTCCTCACCAGAGACAGCTTTCTTTAGAGCCTAGTCTCAACAGACCAGAGGACGCCAAAAGGCGAACAGCAAAGAGACAATGCAACTATCAGGACATTGAGAGCTCGGGGTGTTTTTTTGTTTGCATGTTCACCACAAGTACATGTGGTTAATGCAGACATAATTCCTTGCAAAAGGTTTCTGATTTGGCGTTTTAACATCTTAACACCTGTTTTAATTCCAGAAAGGATAAAACCTATTCTTATATTTTCATACTGGCAAGGGAGGTCCCATGATGATACAGTTTCAAAGACAATGCATATAATCAAGCATGTCTGTTTGCATGTTCACCACAAGTATTTGTGGTTGATGCGAAATTGATTCCTTGCAAACGGTTTCTATTTGGTGTTTGAACATCTTAATACAACTGTTTTATTGCCAGAAAGGGTCAACCCTATTCTTATTTTTTCATACTTTAATGCCAGAAATACTTGTGGGAAACCTTTCAGCACATTATTTAACGACACTACTAGACTACCTTTTCGTTGCATGGCTATGTGCTCCATTTGCTTCCCGACAGAGCCCCCTGGTGGTGTTCTCGAGCAAGTGAATGTCGTCGAGCATTCCGTCTCACGCCAGTCGACACGAGTCGCCCTGGAAAGGGAACTTTATTGTAACCGATCAACGCCAACACTTGGTAGGGCACGATACTGTTGTTGACGGCCAGCCTCCTGGCTTTGTCTCAGACCTCTTTGTAGTGACATCGGGGATGTATGGTGCCGGCCCGAGAGGGCCGTGGCGTGCGATGCACCGTCATCGCGTTACACTCCGTAGGCGGGTGTAGTACCAGCCCTAGCGGGGCTTGGTGAGCACTGGGATAGCGCGGCCACCACGCATAGCGCGTAGTGCGGGCTCCCACAAGGGGGAGTGGGAGAATGTCAGCCCAGGGGCAGGGTTGCCCCAGGCCATTGCACTCTGGTTGACCCCGTAGACACGTGATCCGGAGTGTCCACAGAGAAGCCCCCAGGTGGGGGGGGGGGGCTCGGGGGCGATCACGTGTCCGGGAAAAGCTCTCGAGAGGGATCGAGAGGGTGCTGGAACGCTCGAGAAGGTGGGCGGGGCCAAGGGCGGAGCAGCCCCGACCCGGAAGGATATAAGGTGGGTCCCTGAGAGGGGCCGGGGTCGCTTTGTTCTACAAGCTGAAGCTCTACGTCCTACAAGCAGGAAGCTCTACAGGCATCAAAACGTGGCCGGGACCCGAGTGAGGGTCAGACCCTTCGTAGCTGTAATTCCTCCTCCGTATAGGGTAGTTAGCTGGGTGGCCACCACCCTAGGCTGTATCTGAAGGGGCAGTTACCCCTTTGTGTTACGTGTTGATATTACAAATAAATGTGTTGCCTCTAAAGAACGTCTGCGGCTCAGTTGGACTCACGACATCTTTATAATCCTGCCACTTCTTCCCCTTTTTCTCACCAATTTGTAAATTTTTTGAGTTCCACCCACTACCACTAATGCCCTATCCCCCTATTTCTCACGACTTCCTTTCTCTGGGCTTGGTCCCTTGTTATTTGCGTGGTCCCCGCACTCAATCTTCCTTGACCATGTGGACCTCCAACACACTAGACTAATATCCTATGGGTAATTTGTGTTCCATTATTTTCGTTATATTCCACAACAGCATGGTCAATTTCTGTAAATGTTTGCAAGCTCAAAAATAAAGACCTTTACTTGGAATTCTGCAAATGTTTGAGTGCGTAAGGCTACACAGGTACTTTTGTGTGTATGTGTACATCTCGGGATTTTCATCATAATGAACATGCCACATTGTAATGCTTGACATTTGAAATGGAGTGCATTACATGACATTTTGAGTGGTGAAATAATATATATATTTAGAAAAAAACGCAATATGTTATACCATGAAAACATACTTATTTAGAGACTAATTCATAAGAAATTCAGCACCAATTAGCCTTCATGGAAAAACAGTGGAAACTATGAGACAATACAACTATGATTAATGATTTCAATAAAATGCCCAAGCATTATTTTGAGACCACCGTGTACGGTTTTAAGAACTAATGCTGGCACGGGGCCTGTTTCGAGTGCTGAGGTATAAACAGGAACTGTTTTGCTGACCACAGCCATCTGCCATCATTGCAGATATTGACTTTTATTAAATACAAGCAAAATGTGCATTTAACACGCAACACGTGATTTCCTGTATAAACAAAAATATGTGGTTAGAAACCGCATGGCACCGTTGTTGTGCATGATTGTTTTCATTCCTGAAATTAGCTTGCAGTATTGTAGAAAATAACTTACTACGCACAGTACTGCGCATGGAACCCAGTCATACTCAAGTTTAGTGCATTTGTGAGCTTGCATTGAGTAACCATTAACGGCAGGATGTGCAACAATAGAAACCCTATGTGTTAAACTAACAATGACCTTGTTTATCTTAAATCTCAAGTCGTCTTTACACTTAAGCAATTCAAGCCCTCAGTTGGTTGCCAGCAGATTTGTTCTGGACAGTTCACCAGCATGTGACACTGTCACCATTTGCCTCCTGTCGTGAGTTGTGCTGTCGCCTACAATCACATAAGAATACATCCCACATCCATTCACCCATGATGGTTCCACGTGACAAGTGGGACGTTAAGCAATTGGTTCGACTGAACCATCAGCACTCGCAGTCGGCTCGCTGGAAAGTTGTCTCGGTGGCCAAATTCATCTCTGAATTATTTGACGGAATAAAAAATTGACTTCGAAACTTGTGTGGTGCGTACTGTCGTCCGCCACCGATTGAACGGCGACCGCAAAAGTAGAAGCCTACGGAGAAGCGTGTGCGTAATGTGGGAGGGGAAAATGCCCATTTACGCTTTTGAGTGCGATCAGCCCCTGGGTGGTTCTTTTAAAGGTCATCTAAAATTCCTAAGGGATTGTTTAGTTCTTATTAGCAGTGGCGGCTCCTGCAAAATCTCTCAGGGGGGGCAAATGTTTGGATGATTGATAAGGATAAGGTCCACCCCTGCAATGGATAAATTAACAGCTTAAGCATGTAAAGGCAACTTCACTACTTTAATATTAATGAAAAATAAAGTGACTCTTACAATACATCTCCTTGTTTGTTTCTATAATCACTATTATTACACTGCTTACATCACATTACTCGCTTAATACACTCCTTACTTATACTGAAAGTTTGCTCTTCTCTCTTTCAAAGTAGCAAAGTGATCAATTACTCTCTCATTGAAAGCAGGCATGTTCCTGACTAGTTCCCTCTCCATGGAAAGCGTAGCCATTGCATTCAGACGTTCCTGTCCCATTACATTTCTCAGGAATGTCTTGATTCTCTTTAAGGTTGAGAAACACCTCTCAGCTTCAGCAGTTGTCATGGGAGTGGTTATGAGGATGTTCAACAGAGCAACAGTCTCTGAAAAAGTACCCTGGAGGTTGTACTTCAGCAAAACCTGGTACAGCGCCAGTGCACCACAGCAGCCCTTGAATTCTGGACTCTCATAAATGAGAGACAGTTCAGTCTTCAGCTTCGCCTTATTTAACATAGGGTATGCCCTGACAGTGATGTTCAGAGCCTCAACAGGGAATGTATGGCCATGCTGTTGAAACATCTCTCCTTGTAGCAGCGTGGCACTTACAAGGTGGTCGGTAAAGGAGAACCTTTCTTTGGTGTGGACCAAGATTGTGTCGCAGACCTGACAAAATAAATACATTTATTTTAGTTATAAAATAAATTATTTATTAGAATATAAATATGGAGATACAAGGTTTCCATCCCGACAGCAACAATGTATCAGGCAGAATCCATATTTTATATCTCCATATTTTTAAAAAAATTAATGCTATTGGTCACCCTTTACATCTGTCAATGTGTTTTACAAATATTTAACCAATGAAAAGCATTAAAAGAGCTTGGAAATTATTTTGGGGAAAAAACAGGTTTCCTTTCGTTTCCTGAAAAGTAACAGTTTTGGACATACAAGGCTTCCGTCCAACAGCGATGATTTGCGTGTGTGTTATTACGTTAATTAACATTTTACCAAAATTCAAGCTCAAATGGAGTTTGACAAGGGTTTTTAACCAGTAAATGTACAGTATTTTCAATCCACTCAGTTTCTTTTATTAAAGATTCCACTAGGTGGCGACAAATAATATTGTTGATTGAAACGTGCTTACGTATGATGACGTAAGCACGTTAGTGCGAGCCCTCCCGGAAGCCATAGAGAATGCATTGCAGCGCCTGAAGTTCGAAAAAAAACATCTTTGAATGTAAGTCTATGGGAACACTCTGGGCGATTCTCAGCCAGAGTGAAATCGCCCAAAAAGAGGCGGTACTCCACAGAACGTGACATGACGCTGATTGGACTATATCCAGAGGCACAGTGACGGCTAGCGTAACTCTGTGGT
>CM025610.2:19869487-19949598 GCA_014621495.2 Entosphenus tridentatus
ATTAATAATCATGAACAGGTGGCATCCTCCACATGGACGCCCCCTCATTAATAATCATGAGCAGGTGACGTCACTCCACATGTATCAGCCCCCACCATTAATAATAATTAGCGGGTGACGTCACTCCACAGGGGGGGCGAGGCGCTTCGTCCCCCCTCATCGGCGTCAACTTACAACCCTCACTACAAAGGCAGAACCCTCACGTCACGTCATCTCCGTGACGCTATTGAGACATTGAAGTAAAAAGGACGTCATGATGAACAAGGGATTATAACCTTTAAATGAAATGAGTCTGTGTCACTGCGGCCTTACAAATTGCAGACGAATTGATGCAATGAATATCACGTCGCGGTCTGCTTTTCGCTTGCAAGTTTCAGATTTACTGAAATACACCCATCCTTGGACGGGCAAAAGGCTAGTTAATTATATATTCAAAGTAAGTTGCTTGTACTACTGTACAGTAGGCTCTTGCCCTAACTGCCCACCACGGTTGTAGCCACAACTTTCCCGGGATATGTTGACACCCTTCGGCAAGACTCATCAAGCTCATACCAAACGCATGTGCCGCGCATTGCTATGGATGTAGCGTGATTGGAAACTTGCTGGAACACGCATTCAGTACTCTCACAGCTTTTCCCGCTCTCTACGGTGGCCTCAGTAAGACGTTTTGGAAATTACCTTCGACCATGCAGCATCCATGATGACTTATTTACCGTGTAAATTATTTTCCACGAAACATACGCAATGGGGTGATACAATTCAGTGCTGTGAAGACTTAACCAGCAGGGTGGAATATGGCCAGAGTAAAGGTTTTTGTTTTCTTGTATTGGAATTATCGCCAGGACAATGTGGACAAGTAGCCAAGCTGTTATGGATGAATACCATGCGATCTGTCAAAACCATCCTGGAAAATAGTCCGGCATCATGATTATTGCTTTGTTAATCCACTACTAAATAAATGCTTCTTCATGCCATGCCCAGCATGGTCATTCTTTAGGCACAACTCCTTGTTGGCACGCGTGTTCTGCTGATGCTGCTGACATTTGCTTTTGGGGGAATATAATATTTCTCTGATGTTCTTTAGTCTCGTGCTCATCATTCGTCCTGTTTGCCCAACATAACATTTACCACACGTGCAGTTAAGCTTCTGTTGATGGCTTCGGTAATACATTTTTTGGATATCCCAAGGCATTCATTACATTCTTTTTTTTGCATTCTGTTCAATAGAGTAGGTAGGTAGTACTGCTGTTTACGATGATTAAACATGGAGGCACATGCTAAAATTAGAAGGCCACTGGATGGTCATTTTCCAAATGGCATCTACCAGAACATATGACTCTGTCATCCGGTTCGGTTACACACATTTTCTTCTTCACCAAGGGTGCCACGACATAATAAAGCACTATAATAATGCTCTACTTTATGTTTTAATATAAAAAAAATTTGTCTGGGGGATTTAGACAGTTTAGTTGCTGGATATCGTAGCAAGTGTATTAGCACTGTGTCTGTTTTGCAATAACTAAATACCAGCAACTGACCAATAAAGCTGTGTGGCCTTATCAGCAGTGGTGGAAATGGGCCGGAATGCCCCGGAACACCATGATGGAAGTAACAATTTGAACCCGACTGCATTCCGGAAGGAATCAAGGATTCATATTTTTATTTTATTGACTCACAGAAAGACTAACGGAGAGACCCATAGACATGCACATAAACCCACAGACATGCATAAAGACCCAGAGATGCACACAGATGAGCACAGAAACCCACGGACAGATATCCAGAGACTCACAGACGCAAACAGAGACACACACAGATACCCAGAGAAATGCACAGACTCATATACATGCATAGAGGCCCACAGATGCACACAGATCCCCACAGAAACGCACAGAGGCCCACTGACAAACAGAGACCCACAGATGAAGCGAAGCTCCTCCTAAGATCTAGTGGACGTCCAGATTTAGTGGGAAGTGGGGGGAATCATTTACGAGTTCCCCCAGTAAATTATTCTCATTTCCAGCCCTGCTTATCAGAACATACCATCTACTATATATAACGATGGCCCAATCACAGATTTCACAACAGCGGACCATTATTTGCACTTGTAATAGCTGAAATCCCAAATGTGAATTCCCCTTGTATATTTGCTAAATTTCCAATCGGCTTGTCGCAAGTTCAAATGCCAGTCGTGCCTCAGATTAACCTATAATTTATCTGGGGACACTACAATGGGTATCATGTTTGCATATGGAGAGACTGATCCCTGCCATAGAAATGTGCAATGGCGGAGCCAGGATTTTCAGGTAGGGGGGGCAACCCCTCCAGCAATGAAAAATGATAGGAGTTGTTATTAAGGACTTGTCCCTTGCTTTTTATTCGACGCGTGTGCGGTGATGGCGCAGCCATCCATCGGAGGTCGAATTCGAGTCGTGTGTGATCGGCATCGCACTCGCTGAAGGTATGCCTTCAGGGAAGTTGTGTATTGTATACGCGACTGCGCAAAATTCTGTGAGTCACAACTGCTTTGCCGTTACTTATTGCCAATTATGGACTCAGACTATTATCCTATCATCTCAGAGTCACTGGCACATAATATGCTACACAGTGGCAGTGTGGTCGCAAAATGACGATTTATTACTAATAAACCTCAGTGATCCGATCGAAATTATGGATTTCGATCGGATCATTGGGGCGGCACGTGCCAACCCCCCCCCACTGACTCCGCCAGTGGAAATGTGGAGCTTTCACCTCTGACTCGGTGTATCAAATAGAGATAAGTGCTGTTGCATTGCTTGCTTGAACTGTGAGCAACTTTGACAGAGGCCTCTGGGTTAACTCCTCTAATTGGTTTGAGCCCGAGACGAACCTGTAACATTCTTCCCTTTTCTGACTTAAACACGACCTCCTCTAAACAGGAGATAAGCCAGTGCTTGTACATAAACTAAAACAATATTTAAACTGCAAACTATTTTAATTGTACCAGGTAAGGCCCGCTGAGCTATATAGCAATTTTTCAGAAGCGATCTGGCTACAAATTATAGCTCAACGAAGTGGCTTATCATGTGCACATTTATAGCAGCCAAATGCTCTAAACTCACATTGATTCTAAATGTGGAGGGATAAACCGGAAGAGCCGGAGAGAAATGCAGGGTCGGGATCGAACCCACGACCTCCTTGTATACCAGGTGAGGTAGTTAACATCTCGCCATCGCGGTGCACAAATCCCCAGTCTACGAGGAAACATCATGGCGCAGTGGAACAAGCTCCAGCAGCTGGACATGAAGTACTTGGAGCTGTTGGACCAGCTCTACAATGAGAGCTTCCCCATGGAGGTGCGGCAGTTTATCGCACCCTGGATCGAAGGACAGGACTGGTGAGGAGCCCGGTTATGCCAACGCTGCACACTGACGATGGCCCAATGATGATGATGATATTAACGACAATGATTTACAGCAACCTGGTCCGATTTGCCTTTAAAATCGTTTCATTGAAACTCGATAGCGGCAATGCTTTTCCAAGTCAGTGATTTGCGTGGGACATATGGTTCCAGGAGCCATGCAGCGAGCGATCCGTCACAGGCTTCTCTACTGCTGCATACTCTGCTGAGCCAGCTGGACGTGCAGTATGGACGGTTCTCCTCCGAGCACAACCTGCTTCTGCAGCACAACCTGCGGAAGATAAAACAGAACATTCAGGTGCCTGGCTGAGCCTAAGCCCAACTGCAAACACAACTCCATATGCACACACCAACGGTGTGAATACATTCACAAGGACAAGCAGTAAAAGGTCTGTGTGGACATTTACTTTCAAATAGATGAGTGTGTTTTTGTAGGGGAGCAGTAGTGCAACTGTTAGCGTGCTGCACTATGAACCCGGGCATCCGAGTTCCATTCCCGCTCACTGCCAACACCAGTGACGGTTTTCTGAATAGGTCCTGGGCCTCCCCTAGGTCGACTCAGCCTCACATGAGTACCTGGTGCGGTGTGTAAACATCAGCACTAGGGAGACAAAGGTGGCCAGCCGTGGTGCTGGCCACCCATCCCCTCGGGTGCTTTGCCGGCCTTCATAGGTACTTCTAACAACACTTGTCCTGTTAAGGCTATACGAGGGATCTTTGTGTTTGTAGAGAGTGGTGGCATCGTTGTTAGCGCACTGAGCTACAATTCTCTACTCTTGATTCAATCCCTGGGCACACACACCTTCACTTACGTCGGAAATATGAACCTGTCCTGTGCCTCCCTTAAGTTGACTCAGCCTTAAATTAGTGCTTGATGAAATGTGCAAACAACAGTAACAGTGCTCACGAACAGGACTTTCCCCCACAGCCATATAATGCCAAGCAAGTTATCTGTCTCTGTATATATGTGTTCACAGGCAAAGTACCTGGAGAACCCAACCCAGATGGCGTCTCTCATATCTCAGTGCCTGCAGGAGGAGCAGCACATCTTAGATAGAGCGAACAAGGCCCACATGGTGAGTTGAACTTGCGTGCATTCATGCATCACTTGTAAAGGTTGCCGTTATTTTTGCTACTGTTTTCTTATTCCTTCTTCAACATGTAAATGCAGAGACAATGGTGAATTGCAAAGATTTACCTCCAGGTCACTTCAGTAAAGATTTGTTTCAAAGTTAAAACATTGCTGCATTGTGCGCATGCATTTAACGATGACCACATCACCCCAAAAATGAAATCGCCCTGAATGCACCCGACCTATCTAACCAGCTAATCAGGTACCAAGCCTGGTTATTGCTTGATAGGGAGACTCGCTGGAAATACCAGATGTTGTAGGCTTGGGCTGTGAAATGGTCAGTAAATAAGTATTGAGTACATCGGTGCCAAGCTCTTTGCGTGCTATCCCCTCGCATGCATGGGTGTTCTCCAAATCAGGATTCTCTGAAACAACCCGAACGACTGGGTAAGGCTTTCCTCGGTAAATAAAAAGCATGATTGTGAAAGTGTTTTATGCAACAACTTGACCAGTTTTGCAGCCTATCTAATTGGTTCATAGATACAATGAAGTGCATCGTACTTCATGTACAGATGGTTACTCGTGGCTCACCATTACTGGTCACTACCGATTGTGAGTATGGACGTTCGTCCATGGTCATGACACTTTCCTTGTCTCTGCCACAGGGTGCTGAAGGTCAGCAGTATCGACCTCAGAGTTCCATCCAGTCCGAGAAGCAGAAGAACTTGGAACTAACCATCGCAGAGGTCAAGAAACGCGTGCAGGTATAACACCTGTGGAGAGTGGTGCTGTAAAACTAGGCTTGTATGGAGCCCGAGTGAATGGATCTGGATCAGTCGAGACACGATGATGATGTTACTGCACGGATGTGCACTTGCATATCTTCTATATATATTAAAGGGAAATTTGTGAATATGTGTGTCTGTTCGAAATGTTTAGCATACTTCCTGACATGCAACAAACTTGACATTTGGCATGTAGGCAGCTTCCAGACTGTACAGAATGCAAAAAGTATAAAAATAGAATTTTGTATTTTGGGGGGCGGGGGGGAGCGCAATAATGGATATATTTTGCACAGCAAGTAAGCGGTGACGTCACATCTGTGATGTCATCCGCATGCGGCAGCGTCACGCAGTGTGCCTGCTGACACATCATGCATCCCCCCCCCAACCCTCCGCGTAGGCCGTGTATTAATCCAAGACAAGAATCCAAGCCCCGGGCGAAGCCGGGTAGTAAAACTAGTGAGAAATAAAATGGAAACTTGTCGTTGATCTATGTTCATGTTGATTCACTTGCAGGTGTGAATGTGTAGTGAGCTCATAAAAAGATGTAATAGTAGTCAATTATTGGGATGCTGTTGGTGAACAGTAAACCTAGTGATATCTCTTCATAGGAGATTAATGAGTTATTAGAGTTGTCAAATTACATTTGTGGAAAATGTGGTTTAGTCAAATACATGGTACTGCACTATATATGTATTCATATGTTGATATGTGCCTTCAGGTGACAGAGCAAAATATCAAATCCCTGGAAAATTGTCAGGATGAGTTTGACTTCCGCTACAAAGACTTTCAGACCAAAGGTGAGGACAAATGTTCTCCAAACGTGAGCATTTGCCTGCATTATTGTGTCAGCTACTGGGCTGGTTTATGACCACTGTTCTATTTTCTTATTCTTCGGTGGGGGCTTTTAACAACATTTTTCAGTCTTAATTATCTTACAAATTGACTTCTAGATGAAAAATGTATCCAGTTTTGTCTTTTTTTTTTAAACTGTCCACTTTCAAATTACATTTGCATATTTTATATTGTGTGTGTTTGATTTGATTGAACACGTGGCTGGATTCTTGTGTCACCACAGACGGTCCAGAGAGCAATAGCGCCAGTCTCTTGTCAAAACAGCAGCCGTCGCCACAAAACGGCAAGCCCAACGGGCAGGGGGACTCCAAGAAGCAGATGGCACGGCTTCAGGTGATGCTGCAGAACCTGGACCAGAATCGCAAGGTGCGGACCCTACAGCAAAACGTGTGTCGCGGCAATCTCGGTCTCCACGTCAGTGACACAGAGTGATCTGGTTCTGGGTTTGACCACATAGGCGCTCTGCAATTGTGGTAAATCTGCACATTCGTATCAAGCCACGTGTATGCATTGCGGTGGGTTGCGATTTGGTGCTTAATTATGGGGAGCGGTCGGGTAGTGGTGAGCAAATTGCGCTACGAAGCCCGACGAACCGAGTTGAAATCCTGATCATGGTCAACATTTCTAAATTACAGAGATGCACCTTATATATCTACCCATTCAGGGCCTCCTGCCTAAGTTAACTCGGCCTGAAATGAGTACTTGTGTGATGTTTAAACATCGCCACCAGGGAATCAAAGGGGGTCGGGGGTGTGGTTCTGACCACCCACCCCTTCGTGTGCCGTGCCGGCCTTCGTAGGTGCTCGCTAACAGGACTCGCCCCAACAATCCGTAGAATCCTTCAGGGGATCTTTTGTCTCTGTGCGACACAGCAAATCCTGCAATCGATGACGGAGCTTCTGGCCATCGCCGATTATGTCCACAACAAGCCGCTGCTGGAAGAGCTGAACGAGTGGAAGCGGAGGCAGCAGCTCGGCTGCATCGGCGGCCCACCCAACATCTGCCTCGACCACCTGGAGAAGTGGTACACACCCTCCCACTTGCCCTCTTGCCAAGTCGCACGTGCCCGCTTGCCGCATTATGCCTGCTTTTCCCCACCTGAATTGCACAATGATCAGGTGAATAAATCTGGCCAGGTAGCTCAGCGGTCGCGTTGAGTAGCTCGCAATCGTAAGGTTGCAAGTTCAGTTCCCGGCCGGGGGGTTGACTCGGCCCATAAACCCTCCGCGGTCGGTTAAAATAAGTACCAATTGTGTGGAGGGAAGTCAACAGTGGTTGCACTCTGCAAGCACTTCACTTGATTTTCTAGGAAGGGGATGCTTCCTGTGCTGCTTGGCCAGGCAGCCCCACTGGTCGGGGATATTGTGTCGTAAAATCTCATCTCTGGGAGCCTTCAGTAAGAATTTTATGTATGTTTGCTCTGCTAAAGCAGGAACTACCATTATTCTCCAAGTACCGATGCAAATACAGATTTTCATAAACGAGTCTCAAAATACTCCAGAGCTGTGAACTTTTAAGTTTTCAGGTCGCACACCTGTTCTATCATGCACACGTTTCACAAGCAAACTCCTGCCGATAAATACTGTTGATGTGGCTAGGATGAGTTTTCTCCAAGAGCTGTGGTTATTTCCCACAAGCCACTTGATCATGGTATTGGCCAAATATCCAAATGCAAGAAGAGCCTTCTAAAATGATTCTTGAGACTGGTTGAAGTGTTTCCTGTTAACTACCTCGTCGGGTATACAGGAGGTCATGGGTTCGATCCCGCCCCTGCATGTATATTTGGAGTTTGCTTGTTCTTCCCGTGGTCGTGTGGATTTTTTCCGGGTCCTCCGGGTTTTCCCTCCACATTTAGAATCAACATGCATTCAAGAGTATTTCGCTGCAATAAATTACAACGTGAAGCCACTTCGTTGAGCAATCATTTGTCTGTAAATACATATTTTGAATGCCAATGATGTGTGACAATTCCATGGATTAGAATACATCACATAAAATGTCCCTCAGGCTTTTCATTGTAGGTACAAGTGCTGTTCACATGCATCACACCTATAATTCTCTATCTCCCCAGTACTACAGTTAAACAACTGCACGAACTGTTTATTTTGAGGCTTTATGTATGTTGAATTTCTTTCGCACCATATGTAGCCAACCGTGCTAATCGGAGGTGCCAAGGCCGAGTTGTTTTAAGCGAGTCATGAACAGGTTGACTCCCATATCTGGCACTGACAGTATAAAAGTCATTGACACGATTTGAAGTAAAAAAAATTGTTATTTCAATTCATCATCTTCATTGTAGATTTGTTTTTTATTGCGCGCTCTTAAATACATTAAAACCTTGGATTGCGAGTAACTTGGTCTGCGAATGTTTTTGCAAGACGAGCAAAAGTTTAAAATAAATATTAATTTGATTAACGAGCGAGGTCTTGCAATACGAGTAATACGTGTATACGCCTTGTCTGCCGAGCGTCACGTGATCACAACTGATATGCGAGTGCTTTGGATTACAAACACGTTTCCAGAACGAATTATGCTCGCAATCCAAGGTTTTACTGTATATTGAATGGTTGTTATCGTGACAACCTAAGACATATCTAACTCTGTGCTCGATGGTTACCTGGCTATGCCCTTGCACACTCCTGACCAGTTGGCTCAAAATCTCTGTAAAGGATACGTAACTGAGAAATGAATCGAGCTCAATGCACCGTAATCATCCCTGCATAAACCCGCTGTCCTTTTCCAGCCACATGAACAGAACTAAGTTTTAATGAACTATTGCTCATTACAATGCTAACGCGTGACAAAGCAGCTACATGAGGGATATACCGATACTATACACAGTAGTGGGGAACTATAAACGGAACCCCGCTGGCTTTATATTTCACGGAAAAGTAAAACAAATAAAGGGGAAAGGTTGCTATGCCCTTAAACACGTGGTGGTGTACCTTGCTGAGGAAGGTCGCCCAACTGGTTTTTACGTTACTCCCAAAAGCCCGGGGTTGGTGACGCGTATGGCAAATAAATGCAATTCAACAGGTTTGGCCGTCCGATGAAGCGAGTTGTAATGACTGGCGAAATGCCGTACTCTGGATTGTAAATGTTGTGGATTTGCTGTCCAACATAACGAATTGGCATGTTCTGTTTACGTGACAAACATTACTAATTGGCTGTGTGGGGTGGTGGCGGGTTTAACGACATTTATATTTACACGATCTAACCCCAAAGAAAAACCTGTTATGGATGATATTGGTTGCGAAAGCCTACGTGTTAAACTATATACACTTAAATTTTGATTTAAAGCTTTCGTGACTGCAGGGATTCATATTCTTGGTTCTTTCGGTAAAGTCACGTAGAAGGGAAATAATAAAATAATAGAACTATAAAACATATAAATATTATTTTATTACTTTTATTTATATTATTTTATTATTTCCCTTCTACGTGACTTTACCGAAAGAACCAAGAATATATATACACTTAGTACATCTTCTAAAATGCTCGTCTGTAAGATTTAGAGGCATCACTTTCACAAAATTCAATCACCTGTTGAGAAGAAAGTAAGATGCATCAGTGGAGTATATATAAATGAATTGTTCTGTGTGTTTGATACAAGTGGAGGAACAACTTTTAAACGTTTCCTGGCAGCGCACTGAGAGCATTGTGTTGCACAGTAACAGGTCTGAAACACACACCTTGTGTGTGCGTGCGTGGGGGATCGTTGTCTTTGTTGTGTGCGCATTATAGGTACACCGAGCTGGCAGAGGCACTGCTGCAGGTGCTGAGGCAGCTCAGGAAGCTGGAGGAGCTGCAGCAGAAGGTGACTTACAAAGGGGACCCCATTGTTTCATACAAGGGCGACTTGGAGGAAAAGACCAGCAACCTGTTGCAGGCTCTCTTCAACAAGTACGCACCGCACGCTGTCACAGGCTCGAAACCCACAACCACACTGCGTGTATTTCAAGCCATGCGTATTGAACAAATAAAAAAATATTTTTTGCTATTTCAACAGAAGAATCACCTGCTTCTGTTATTTCGCGCATCAGTCACGTGATCAGAATATTGATTGAAACTGGAGGAATCCGATGCGTTGTAAAGCTCTTTTTCAAATGTCCAGCAATACAATCTCAAAAGGGTTTTAGTATGTTTTTTATGAGTCCTGGATTTTTTTTCGTGAAAGAAATCATTATGAACCCACTGTTGGATGAAGGTACCCCCATGTTTTTGCCATTGCCTCTCGATCTTGCAATGTCGTCGTCATCCATCTTGTCCCCTGCACATTAGCTCATCTCATCGCCCCAACCCCTGTGGTGGTCACACATTGCTGTGTATGACTTTTGCTTTTTATTTATTTCATCAAATATAAAAGCGTTACCAAATTATGTATTGAATGAATACTTTAATGCATGGAACCTGGTCTCCTGATAATAAGGTTCAATCCACAAAGCGTTGCAGCAATGTCTTTATACTTGTGTAGTGGGTTCCACGGAGACACACACTAGAACTTGGAGGCAACACGTTTATTATAACACCCCAACAGGGTAACTGCATAAACGTACACTTGGTTAACTATACCACAACGGGGTAACTATATAACCGGGTCAGTCAATAACACACTGTCTGACCCACGATGCCGAGAGTAAAGACCAAGGACCGAGGATCGAAGAGACGTAGCACTGATGGGTTCCATTCCAACAGACAGCCCGGATCGGCTCTCGGGACTTCCCTTTTATGCCTCTGAGCGTGGCTTGGCTCCACCCTCGGCCACGCCCCCTTCTGGATCCTACTAGAAGGCTCTGGGCCATATATCACGTGTCCCTCTTGCCACCCTTTGGCCCCCCCGCTACCCTCTCCTGTGACGTGCCCTCTCGGGTTCACCCAGACTGTCACGTCCTCAACTGCCCTCTCTGTGACCCTCACCAGAACCATGCCCCCTAGGGCCCGCTTCCATGCCATAGCTACTCTGGTGCCAGAGAGAGGCTCAAGACGCACAGTTTCATTCTTGTGGCAGCAGCTGGCGCTAAACGCCATAGTGACTCCATTGACGTCACTACACTTGTGAGTGGTGATGCAGTGGTTAGCGCACTACACTCTGAATCCAGTGTCTAAGTGAGATTTCCGGCCACGTCTAATATCAGTGGCGAATGATATCTGAACCAGTACTGCCACCCAGCCCTCCCTTCACCAACCCATACTGACCAGCATGGTGAAATATGGTCAAATGACCCCTAAAATTGACATCCCATGGGGAAGCATTAATCCACAAGTAGATTGACAAGGGACTTATTATTATTAACAATTTATTTTAGTACCATATTACTCCATACCCAAGCAAGCTTGTGCACAGTAAAAAACACATGAACGTCTGAACCATGAGATTATCCTGAGAGTTAATTACTTAGGTCTCGTTTCTATGGCCTCTGTTGGTTGTGCGGTAAAGCACTGAACACTCATGTGCACAGCCATTGCTGCAATTAAACCTGCAACAACGATTGTACAGTAACTCCTGATTGAAATTGTCCAAAGCCTTCAACTTCATATCGCCTGCAACAAAGCACACGATTACTAGTTCCGTATTTTTTAATGCTCGAAGAAGAAAACAACATTATTTTAACCTTTCAAAAATGGAACATTTATAGATTATCCACTACTCTAGAAACAAACAGGAGAGGTTTACCACTTTGATAAAGCTGTTGTTACTTTTATATTGATAACGAAGTACCATGCAACTTACACCGCGTTAGTTTAACACATAGGCTTTTGCGACCAATATCCATAATAGGGGTTTTTTGGGTTAGCTCGCGTTACTAAATCATATCCTTCAGAACTTGTGAAATGGGTGTTTTCCTGCTGGTACAGTCTCGCCATGCAGCAACTTATTTATGGTAGCTGTTGGGTGCAGTCTGCAGGAGGGCAGATTCTCATGTTACTCTGTTGCTCATCTGTCTCGCTTGTGTGACTGTCCACCCACGTGAATGACCTCAGCGCCTTCGTGGTGGAGTGCCAACCGTGCATGCCCACGCACCCACAGAGGCCGCTGGTGATCAAGACGAGTGTGCAGTTTACCGCCAAGATCAGGTGCGTGCATCGCACACGGTGATATTTTCCAGCAGACCTCCGGCAACGCATTTGGTACGCAACATAATGTCCACGGTTCTAAGCTGATACTGCATGTGCATTGCTCCTTGCTGTTACAGGCTCCTCGTGAAGCTGTCTGAGTTGAACTACCAGTTGAAGGTTAAGGCATCCATTGACAAGTGAGTGATGCTTTCTGTAGATTTGGTCCCATTTTGGCCTACATGTCCCCTAAAAGGGGTTCCCATTCAATTAAACTAATGCAGTGCATGTTTTAAAATGAAAACAGCAACTCTTGTCAGTTTGACAGGTGGTAATCAAGACTAACCTGTTTTTTTTTTCTGCCGTCATTAGGGATATTGGCGATAAGCCTCCAGTCAAGGGGTGAGTGCCTGAATTCCATCTCTTTAGATTTGTTTAATGTTCTGACATTGTGCATATTATTAGCATAACATTTGAATCTTGTGATATAAAACAGCATCTTTGGCTGTGCAATATTTAATTCCAAAAACAAACAAGACTAAGTATACCATCGATCCTTAAAGTCAGTTACTCTCAGACCACTCAGTGGCCTCAATTACCTGCAATATTGCTATGCATAAAATATAAAACATCACTAGTTGGTTAACAAAGTACTCCGAGTCCATCACATCTTGTGCAACGTGAGCCAATCAGCGGCAAGGACAGCTGCAGCCAGTGTCGGGGAATAAAGTCACTATGTGTCCCACCAACCCTAGCTTCCGTCGCTTCAACATCCTGGGCACCAACACCAAGGTCATGAACATGGAGGAGTGCAACAGTGGCAGCCTCGCGGTGGAGTTCCGCCACCTGGTGAGCTCCTCACACGGCACACGTTCGCAACGCGAGTGGTCACTGCACCTGGCAGTCAGCCACAGCTCACCGCTACAGCTGCCTGGGGATGTATGTATGTTAAACATATTTCACACCGTACGGGGACAACCGTGCTAATTGGTCGTGCGGGTGAAGGACAAACTAAACGCAACAAGCAATTCTAAAGAAATGAGTTTTCAAGATAGATTAAAAGTATATATCTCTAGTGGCTTACTAATATCGGATGTAAGATTGTTCCAGACGTCCACATCTGAAAGTGCGTGATGCACACTGGCGGAGCCAGTTGGGGGGGTGGGGTGGCACGTGCCCCCCCAATGATCCGATTGAAATCCCTAATTTTGATCGGATCATTGGGGTTTATTAGTAATAAATTGGCATTTTGCGACCCCCCACTGCCACTGTGTAGCGTATTATGTGCCAGGGCTTCTATGAGATGATAGGACAATAGTCTGAGTCCATAATTGGCACTAAGTAACGGCAAAGCAGTTATAAGTGACTCAGAATTGTGCACAGTTGCGTATACGGTACACGACTTCCCTGAAGGCATTCACCTTCAGCGAGCGCGATGCCGATCACACACGGTTCGAATTCGACCCTCGATCGATGGCTGCGCCATCGCCGCACACGCGTCGAATAAAAAGCAAGGGACAAGTCCTTACTTACTAACAACTCCTCTATCATTTTTCATTGTTGGAGGGGTTGCCCCCCCCTACCTGAAAATCCTGGCTCCGCCATTGGTGATACAGTGACCGTCTTTGTTCGATGGCTAGGTTTATGCTCCTTGACGAGATCAGCAAGGTATTGTGGTTCTTTTGTGGCAAGCGTGATGTTACAAAGCATAAGAGCAAGGTGCTCTGCAGTAAAGTTGATGTGCAAGACCCTGCAATGTCATGCACAAGCATTGCCAGAAGAGTACCGGTGTCATAGCCAAAATACTGAATTTGAAAATCGCCTGCACACAAATATAAAATATGTATTCCCATGCATGGGTTAAATTTCCCTATTGGTAAATATATATTTGATCTCAATGGGCTCTCACCTGAATCGCAGTAAGTCAAACGGAATTAAACCTCTGCATTGCAGTCGCAGTAACATGATAATTGTACCGCAAGCAGTTATTTGTTTAGTGTTTCCCTGCCAGAGAATATCAATGTGTGCAGGCAAGGTTCACATTACACCTCCTTACCACTGTCCTACTGCAGTGGAGCAGCAGTGACGCACATGTCCATACATAGTCGCCTCTTACATAAACCGATCTATGATAGCCCCGTCCACCTGTTCTACTGCTTTTTAATACTCATAGGAACACAATTACTTTAGCAACGATGTGTGTGTGCGTGCACGCGCGTGTGTCTTCTGCAGCAAGTACGAGAACAGCGCACACAAGCAGGAGGCAGGAACGAGGTGAGGTCCTTTTACTGCACCCAGGGCCCCCATGAGGAACGCAGCTTGCCAGGGGATCAACAGTGCCCCACGTCTGATGGAGTAAATGTGCACTCTTGATAATTCAGCATGTCACCCAATAGATTTGCGAGCTCGTATAAGTAGTAACATCGCAAGGTGCCCATTAATTTCCATAGAATAGTTAATTCCGGGTTGGGAGATTAAAGAAAAAAGCATGGATTTCAGGGTCAATGTGAGGAGGAGGAAAACGTTGGCTGAGTGTCTGATGTGCATGTCAAAGTAGCACGGTGACGTAGTAGGGAGCACAGGTGATGCATCTGCAAAGTCACCGTAGTCTGCTGACCCATAATACCTGTGTGTTTACCTGTCAGACTACTCCACATACTCCCAAAGTAAAACTAGCTTGGCACTAAATCTGTGGTAATATCACCTTGACTTTGTGGTGTAAAAATGTTACGTATTGTGCTACATTCGCCATTATCCAGATTAGAATCCTGTATTCGTTACCTCTCTGAGTAGGACTGCGGCTAAATATTTGTTCTTGATAGTGCGCCAACAATTGTGACACTTGGGAGGCAAAGGCAATCGGACAATGATGTCTCCACCATTGTCACAGGGCATCCCAACCATATCAGGTTATTGATTATCAAAACTTGGCCTGCAAGTGTAAGGTGGCTGAGAATGTATTCTTTGTGTGTGTGTGCAGGGATCGCTGATAGTGACGGAAGAGCTCCACCTCATCAGCTTTGAGACGCAATTTTACCACCAGAGCCTCAAGATGGACCTGGAGGTAGCTGTCCCACGTGCAGTGACAAGATTATTGGTTGGAGTTTAGATTAGAGTGTTAAAACATAACTACTTCAGGTTTGGTAATTTCAGTGGAGTCTTATCACCAACAATACAATTTGGATAGACATTGCATCTAAATGCAACTACATCTGAAGTCCGTGCAAAACATTCACAGATTGGTTAAACATGGGATGATATAATGGATACACATTTACATTTCTGGCTAATATTAGTGTTGTTTTTTGTATCTGTGAATAACATTGGGGTTTTTGCGTTGTTCGTAATATCAAACGCAAATGCTTTGGAGTCTGGCTTTAGAGCTTGGCATTAGTTATTTCTTTCCGCACCTTCGATTAGCACGGTTGGCTATGTATGGTGCGAAAGAAGTTCAACAAATTATATTCTTGGTTCTTTCGGTAAAGTCACGTAGAAGGGAAATAATAAAATAATAAAAATAAAACAATAAAATTCTCACATTGTGAGAATAGTGTGAGAATTTTATTCTCACGACGTGAGAATTTTATTGTTTTATTTTTATTATTTTATTATTTCCCTTCTACGTGACGTTACCGAAAGAACCAAGAATATGAATCCCTACAGTCACGAAAGCTTTAAATCGAAAAAGTTCAACAAACATACTTTCATAAATGGGTTTAGAGGGCGTGTGATACTGCAGATGTCATCTCTTCTGAAACTCAGTGTGATGTGAGTGCTTGCATTGTCACGGAAATATCTTTGCAGCTTGATTGTGCATCACAGTGCATGCATTGTGTGTGCGGTGCTTTCGTCTAACACAGACGACGTCTCTGCCTGTTATTGTCATCTCCAACGTGAGCCAACTGCCCAATGGCTGGGCGTCCATCCTGTGGTACAACATGCTCACCAACGAGCAGAAGGTGAGACTACACATGCACAATCTTCTGGGTGGATGGGGCAGTGCAAGGCGATATTTTTTCCTCCGTTTCTAAATTCTATTGCTTGGAGAAATTAAATGACGGCAATAGCCCTCTATTGTAAGAAAAATCAAACTTACAATGCATTTTTTTTTCTATATGTATGTTGAACTTCTTTCGCACAATATGTAGCCAATGGTTCTAATCGGAGGTGCAGATATATAAAGCGTCTGGCATTAATATTGGTTGAAATATAATTATCTATGCTAGATTGTACGATTAGAAAGGTACTTCCAAAACATTGTATTGATTGTGTTTGTGTTGCGCTAATTAAAGTCGTATCCATTATATGTCAGTGGTAGTAAACAAAATAGAACAGTCAGGATAACGAGGAGTGTGGCGCCACGTCTCTGTCTCTGCCACAGAACCTGTCCCTGTTCCTGAACCCACCGGCAGCGAGCTGGAGCCTGCTCTCCGACGTGCTCAGCTGGCAGTTCTCGTGCGTCACCTCCAGAGGCCTCAACCCCCAGCAGCTCGTCACGCTCGCCGAGAAGCTGCTCGGTGGGTCCAGCGCACGTTCCCCCCCCCCCCTGCCAGCGGTGCGGCCGGAGGAGGGCCCGCTGTAGGGTCAGCGGTGGTGACGCAGTGCTGCGTTTAAAGGGTGCATCGATCCCATCGGTTTAACATCGATTCTCAATTGTCATATCGGGGCTCTACGACACATTTGACCACTATTGAGTCGTGACGTAGGCAACACGGTGGCGTGTAGCAGCGTATCGACAAGACTCGGTTATTGCAACTCACTACTCTACGGGACGTCTGACAAAACCATTACCAAGCTGCAGTGTGTACAAAATGATTTGGCACATGTCGTTGCGGGTACTGCAAGATCCGACTGTGTCCATCCAGTACTCGCTGAGCTGCATTATCTTCCAGTTGCCAAACGAATACATTATCAGGTAGCACTCATTACACACAAAGTGCTTGCCACAAATGAACCACAATACCCTGCTGATCTTGTCGAGGACCATACACCATCACGCGAACTCCGGCTTTTGGCTAGCCATTGAACAAAGACAGTTACTGCATCACGCGCTTTCAGATGCACTTCTGCGGCCGTCTGGAACGCTCTTTCTTCAGATATTAGGAAGTTATGCACTTTTAAATCCAAAAATAATTTCTTTAGAACTTAATTTTGTGTTTAGTTTGTTGTCCTTCCCCCGCACCTCCGAATACCGTATTCGGCTATGTATGATGCTAAAGAAGTTCAACATACATACAGGGGGATGGCCCGCATTACGGTCAGCGGTAGGGACGCGGCGCTGTGTGGAGAGTCGTAGGCGTTTAAAGAGTGCATCGATCCATCGGTTAAAATTGATTCTCACGTACACGGTTCACACGTGGATCATCCATGTGAGAATCGATTGCATTCAACTTATCCCAATAACATACAAATGATATACGAAAGTTATACCTGCGCTGATGAAACAAACTAAAATACAGAAAGATGCACGGTACTCGACTTGTGTTTAGTAAAAAGTCAGTGACTCCTTGCTCAAGCAAGTATTGGACAGTACTCATCTCTGTTGACAGGCCTCACCTAGTTATGGTAATTATATATTGCTATGGTGGGAACCAGTCTCTACATAGGATAACCAATGTTGACTTCCCATCAAGTGATATGAATTTATTGACCCTGGGAAGGATGATGGGCTGAATTGACCTGCGGCAAAAAAAAAATCTATTTTATAATTCAAACTCTCGGATAGAATTCTGGGATGACACGGTATGCCTGTGCCACTTGTGTTTATGGTGATAAAAAAAAAATAACAACTGCTGTTTGAAATATGATGGCAGAAAATTATTTCTAATGGCATAGCTTCTACTGTGACGATGCCTGACCCTGTCGATGGCTCGACCTTGTTCCAGGTCTCACTACAAACTACAAGGAGTGCCAGGTGCCCTGGGCTAAGTTCTGCAAGGTGAGATCAGCAGCTCTCACTGGCAGCAGGTTCGAGCTTAATAAAGTGATACTGGTATGAACCTCCTGGTTACACCAGCCCACAGGGGATTATTGTGTCCGTCCGTCGTGCATCTAAAAATGGGAGGGGTGGGGCTGGGTGGAGAGAGGAGGGAGGGGCTGGGTGGGGAGGGTGGGGAGGAGCTGGGTGGGGGGAGGGGTGGGGCTGGGTGGTGAGGGGCTGGTCACCCCGTGGTGCCCTTATAAAACTCAACGTTTAACCTACTCACGCCGGCTTGTGCCCGCCCTCACAGTCGGCCATATTTGCGGAATACACCACGCCGCCGTTGACCCTGGCCATTGACCGAGAAACCCAACGTTCCTACCAGCTCCCTCCGCAGGAATGTGTTAAATATAAAAGGGCAGAGAATATGCCTCAACATATCTGTCTCGCTACATGAAACGCAAAAGTATTTCTACACATCCCATCAGCCACACATTCCCCAGGGAGTGCATATCAGCAGCCATTGATTCAACACGAGAAGATTTGGACTGGTTTCACATTGAGTGTCTCATCAGCAGTCCGGCTTGCTTGAACCAGTTCTGGTGAGCTGCCAGATGTTTAAAGTCAAGGGCCCTCTCTATTATTCAAGGGTCATAGATCAACGCAAAACGATGAAATAAATACACATCACAGCATGACGCCAATTATTATGTTTGTGTTAATAAAGTGATGTAGAAGTTGACGTGACCACAATGTTCTCATAAAGCATGATTAATAACCCAGGCTGCTGTTTTGTTTGTATTTTTGCACTCGCTGCATAATGCGATTCATATTAATGGTTGTTATTTCATGATTACAAATTTGAATAGTTAACGACAATCATGACATTGTTTTTCTGGGTACTCAATAGACATAATATTTGAAAAATAACGCGTCCCTCGCAATCCACTGCTGATTGAAGGCCTCCCCACAGTGTCTATCGTGTGCGGGGTTTGACCATACTCCACTTGTTTCAACGTTTGAAGAGGCTGCTGTACTTCTATACTGGGTCGATGTAAGGGCCATCTCGTGTCATACAGTGCTAATATTGGTAAAGGGTATTGAAAATGTTTGTGCAAGGTGTTAATGATGTGTTGTTAAGAAGCAATGTGAAAGGAGTCTGTATGGCTTTACTGACATACCGTGTGTATGTGGAGTGCAGGAGAACATGCCCGAGAAGCAGTTTTCGTTTTGGCTGTGGCTTGATGGGATCATTGAGCTCATAAAGAAGCACCTTCTGCCCATCTGGAATGAAGGGTAATGTATGAAATGGAGGCAACATTCAGCTATTATTCCTGCACCACTTACCTCACCGGTACATCTCACTTTTCCATCAGCAATCGATCTCTCCCCAACACTAAGCCTCCGCATTACTCACTCTTTCATAACCACACTCGCCCTCTTCATAGCACTCAGTCTTTTCGTGCTAGTCACCCACTTCACCATGAATGATGTAGGCTTCCAATAGGCTGAATCAGCCAAGTGCAGTGCAGTTGGCAAAAAAACAAAAGAGGACAAGAGGTTGGGCCACGCATGCGTGGTGCTTGCTCCATTTACCCCTCCACACTATAGCCACGCTCGCCTTATTGGACACTCGCTCATGGTACCTGTCCAAGGGGCAAGCTGATGCTCAACGGACGAGCTTTGTCTTTGCGCACACACAGGTACATCATGGGCTTTGTGAGCAAAGACACGGAAAAGTCCCTGCTGAAGGACCAGCTGAGCGGCACCTTCCTGCTGCGCTTCAGCGAGAGCAGTCGTGACGGTGGCATCACCTTCACCTGGGTCGAGAAGCAGGATGGCATTGCCTGCGGTGAGCTGGGGGGAGGTGGGAGCGTGCGTGCTTTGAGAATCGCCCACCGGGGCATCCCTGGCAACAAGATGAGGCGGTGGGCAGTGGGAGTATGGAGAGGTGGGAGAGAGGAGGGGGGTTCTGGAAAAGGGCAAGGAGAGGTGCGAATGTGATAACACGGCCACGACTAGAGGGTGGGCCGGCGTGAAGAGCACCAGGGAGAGTTTGTGAATGGAATTGTAATAGAGGGTTAGGGAAAGAACAGGAATCTTACAACACTTAAGGCCACTCACTGCAGGCCCGGTGAAAACATGGGCAGAATAATGCATGTGGAGCAGTACGTGAAGCCGGGTGGAGCAGGATCCGATTTTTAATTGAGTTAAGGAGTGCTGTGACCCTTGTTTGAATCAGCTGCTTGCCCCTCCTGTGAGTGGATCACTATGAGTGGAGGCTCACGTGCTGCCCATGTGATCATTGTCACCGCCCCTCCTTCTCTCATCTATTGTCCACGGGGTTGCGCGTCTGCAGGTGATGTTCAGATCCACTCGGTGGAGCCGTACACCAAGCAGCAGCTAACAGCCGTGTCCTTCCCCGACATCATCAATTCTTTCAAGATCCTGAGTGACGCCAACATTCCCGAGTGCCCCTTGAAGTTCCTCTATCCGAACATCGGCAAGGACCAGGCCTTCAGCAAGTACTACTCGCGCAGTAAGTCCTGAGCCTCTGTTTACTTGCGCGCATTATATGTATGCGCAATACAACAGTCTCCCACTCGCACTGATGAGACTCTCAGCAAGCCCCTGTGAAGGTCATCATGTCACATGAGAAGGTGATGTGACCAGGAACATGCTAGGCCATGCCTCTGTCTCCCCAGTGTTACTGTTAACACAATTGCAAGAGTATCCATTTCAGACTGAGTAACCCTAGTAGAAGCCCAAGTCATGTTCATGTATCGATTTCTAGATGTGTGCATAGGCACGAATCGAATGTGGGTTGCCAACATGAGAATGCAGTTTTGACTTTTGTGGGTCTGATTGCTTAACCCCATGTTCCATTTTCCTGTAGTATCATAAATAATATGTTCTGCACAGACTTTTGTCATTTTAACAGAGCCAGTAAATAGCACTCTAAAAAGTAATGACAGATTACATTTAATTCTGGATTATGTGTGTGTTTCATCTGTGTGTGTGTGGCAGAGGTTGATGCCATGGAGGAGGATAAGAAAGAGGGCTACATCCAGACTGTGTTCATCCCGGTGCATGAGTTGTAAGCCCCTCTTTGCATCATTGTTTTATGGAGATTACCACATTGGTCTTATTTGTGCTCGGCGCGATGGACGAGCGACTTCGCCTTTCTCTGTACATCAGTTGAATGCTTTGTAACGTGCGCTGTGTTGCGAGCTCTGTGCCGTGTGCCACACTGTCTAGGGTGTACTGTGCATGCTCTGTTCTGTACTCTACGCTGTGAACACTGCTCGCTGCACTCGCTGTGCCATTCGGTGTGTGTACACTCGCACTGTGCCGTGTGTGTTGCTTGCTGTGCCGTACAATGTATTGTGCTGCGCGTACTACCTGCAGTGTGGTGTTTACTGTGTGCCGTGGTGTGCTATGGGTCACTGTGCCTGTGTCCACCTGTGGTGTGCCGCGTCAGCAGGAGGGTACCTCGTAACTCCGACATCTTCCCCATGTCCCCGGAGGACTTTCAGCAGCTGACAGACACCTTCCCTGACTTTGACCAGATCAGCATGGAGGTGAGGTACTATTCAGTCAATCCCACATCGATCCTCTGATTTAAATATCATTCACCACAATCACAGATAAACATTTACTGTACGTGTATCCAAAAATATTTTAACTGCATTAATTAAAATTACATTCCGCAAGCAACGGAGTTGTGCATCATACTTTGCACCAGTAGAGATTGACCTCTAGAGATGATATTACGACTGGATTACACCTGGTGTATAAGAGAAACTGCTGTGTTTTGCCCCCGCAGCTGTGCAGCCCACCCCATCCTCCCCTGTGATGAAGGAGACCCCTCCCCCAATTGCGCAAACCAGCATCACGCACCGGTGGTGGGAATGGAAGAACTGCCCTCATTCCGAGGCAATTGAACCAGTCTGATGATGACAACAATTAACAGTCGCCCTTAAAAGCTGTCCCTTAGAGGCAGTCATTCAATGAGAAACCTGCCCCCCCACTCCTTTCCTGTCCACAATTCTTGTCTTTGCTTGCCTCCGAGGTTATAGCCTGGAACCGTATATGCCAACGCGTATTGCTGCCACAGTATGTACACTTGAATCGCTAGCTCAAAGTGCATGAACGTTCAAACTGGTTTTTTTTTGTAAAATGTTTAAATCACCCTGAAAGTTGTTCATGAAATAAGCTCCTAAAAAGCTTTATTGATGAGGTGAATGCCCATTTGAGGTGACTGAATTGGCACTTTTGAGATTCTGGCTTGAAGCACTGTGGTGGATAGGTGTGGTCTCCCTCAAATCCCCCTACCCAGGTGATCATGAAAAAATGCTCAAATTGATGTTTGCACTTGGAACTATCTGTGCTCTTCTCTTACCATTTGCAGCAGGAGTATCGACGGCCAGTGCACAAGCGAGTACACTGGTCTCTGGCTACACAGCTTACATGTATTAAGAGTTTGTGGGGATTCTAATTGGCAAAGACAGGTGTGGGGTAAATCCCACACTTTCTGTTCTGCATAGCATTACCGCAGAAACAGCTGCTGTGCTATAATAATACGTTTTTTACCCTTTTTTCTGGCAACAAAACTGACGCATTTTTTTACAAGGAATCATGTTTGCATTGACCACAATACCTGCGGTCAAAATGTAAACAAACAAAATAGGATAAAACAACCTATTATTATATTTTACTACTGGCAAAGGAGGTTCCAATGGTGTAAATGCTTATCCCGAGCCCTCATACTCTGATCGTGCGTTGTCTGAGTTGTGCGCCTTTTGGCGTCATCTGGTCCAACACCATGTGAGACTAGGCTCTAAGAAAAAGCTGTCTCTGGTGTGGACCAATCAATTTCAAGGACAATGCATACATTATCAGAGTTGTGTTTTTTGTTTGCATTCTGACCGCAGGTATTGTGGTCAATGCAAACATGACTCCTTATAAAAAGGTGTCAGTTTTGTTGCCAGAAAAAAAGGTAAAAAACCTATTATTTATATCTTGCTACTGGCAAAGGAGGCCTGTGCTGTTCCTGGGCACTCCACTGTTATCCAGGGCATTGCAGGCAACCTGCATAATGCAGAGAACATCACGTGTACGAGACTCACAACTTCCAGGTTACAAATGAGCACCTAGTCAGTCGTTCAGCAATGTGTGTATGTACGGACGTTGAACTTATTTCGCACCATATGTAGCCGACCGTAGGTATGAGCAAGAAGGATGCTTGAGTGATCTCGAAATATATATTTGAGTGATTTATAATAGACTTTTGGGTCAGATTGAGTCAGTGGCATGCGTGTCGTAAACCCTGCTCCATTCGACACGGCCTGTTAAAGTTGTGATGTGCCAATATATAACCTGAGTGTTGGACAGCAATTCACATTTAGCTGGTAGTTCCAACCAGCTTCCATGAAAACACATTTTGAGTATTACCCCTAATATTAGTCGTTTCTTTAGCACTTAGTTCCTCCCCTCCCCCCAACCCAACATTCTTAGTCAATAAGAAATTTGGTCAGTGATCCAAGCAGGAACCTCCTGACAAATATGCACTGAGGCACCACAGTGGTGAGATGCTAACTTACCTTGCCTGGTATGCAGGAGTTTTTGGGTTTGATCCCGACCCCAATGTCTGTGTATTTGGGGTTTGCATGTTCTCCCCATGGTTGCGTGGATTCTTCTCCGGTTCCTCCGGTTTTCCCACCGTATTTGGCTGCTTAAAATTTCACAAAGGCCACTGCATTAAATATATTATTTGTGGCCACGTAGGGACTCCAAATTAAGGGAAAGCCTTGGGCTGTAACATTTGCACACTGAAAAAAACAATTGTAAATACATTAGCAATCATTACAATTCGTGAATGTCAATGACTTCCAAACTTATTGCTTCTGCTGCAATTATTTTTAATGGATATGCGTTTCTTTTTTGAAGCACCTATATATTTGTCTTCGTATTGTTTAAATAACGTGCATATGCTTTTTGTCTAAAGTAACATTACTATAGTATACCTGTTTTTGGAATTTCAGTCTGATATTCTTGCAACATATATATGCGTAACATTAAGTAATCGGATGCATGTTCAATAGTGGTTCAAGAATGTAGTCGACACTGCTTGTTCCATTAAATCACTTTATTGAAACAAAGCCTTTTTTTGTACACAAGCACTCGGGCACTTAGATACATACGCGAACACAAACAACAGTTGTCCGTTTAACATTTTGCTTCATGTCAACTTTACTTCAAAGTACTGCACCTCAAACTGCACTTAATGGGATTGCAAATGACACCAAGACGAACAAAGCAGTGTCCGTGATTCTGCTATCAATCATCAAATAAAGTTGCCCACAAGTCTTATTTGTTGCATCTTTGATCCTGCTTGAATCGATAACCTACAATTAACGATTGTCATTTGGAAGTAAATCTGCTGTGTACTTTTGTAACCATGTGCTTGTAAATTATTCATAGCTGTCAGGGAACTAAAAAGGACATTAAAAATGATGCAAATGGTTGATTCGGAGCTGACTCTACAACTTCATAGCAGGTACTTTTGAGAGCACGTTTTTTGTTTGCATTCTGACCACAAGTATTGCGGTGAATGCAGACATAATTACTTGTAAAAGGTTTCAGTTTGGTGTTTTAACATCTGTTTTGTTGCCAGAAAAAAGGGGAAAACCTGTTCTCAGGTACTTTTGAATTAAAAAAGTGGTCACGTGTCGAAATAAATGAAATATATTCAATGAATATGCTGTAAATCTTCACTTAAAGCTTTAGTCACTGCAGGAATTAATATTCTTTGGGTCTTTCGGTAAAGCCATGTAGATAGAACAAATAAAATAAATATATATTTTTCGATTTAAAGCTTTCGTGACTGCAGGGATTCATATTTTTGGTTCTTTCGGGTAAAGTTACGTAGAAAGGAAATAATAAAACTCAAACAATATTTCCCTTCTACGTGACGTTACCGAAAGAACCAAGAATATAAATATATAATTTAATATTTTTATTATTAAAGCCACGTAGATAGAACAAATAATACAAATATATTATTTTTTAAATAAAAATAATATATTTAATATTTGTATTTGTTCTATGTGGCTTTACCGAAAGACCCAAATAATAAGAAAATGCTGTCCGTTTGCCCTTGGAAGCTGCCTCCGACAGACCAGTATTATTCCTTATGACGGGGATACCAAGGTGTGGGGCACAGTGGCCCAGCCAGCCCTCAAGCCTCTTGAGACCAAACCCAATCAATCGCCAACTCCATGCATCTGATTAACCAGCAGCCACAGCAGATCTACCTAAAGGTCAATCAATCCAATTACATTGATTAAATTACCAACTATGGGCAAACTCCACTGGAGGAGTTTTGTACTCCCGGTCACAGGTATAATAAAAACCCATGGGTGTGTGTGGTAGGGCATGCAAAGTAACATCGTGTCCTGGTTGCAGGTTTTGGAAATCTTGAGCTGACTCCAGGGTGTGGGTGCCTGGTAATAGCTATGAGTGCTTCCATTGTTTTTAGTAATTCCTGAAGCTCATGAGCTGTGTCACTGTGCTAAAGGACCTCACACTGGCAGGAAAAATGCGATGTAGTGTACATTGCTGACAATTCTGGAAATAAAAACAATACATTTAAAGCCTACTTGAGTGCATGCCCATCGATTTGTCTCATACAAGATGCCTTTCACTAATTTTAATACAACTTATTTGATCTTTGGGCTTGCCAATTCCACAATACCTCGTTTAGCATGAGTCACCAACTGGAACCAAACGAGATTATGGTATCCTATATGTTTTGGTTGAGTACCAATTCTGGTTGTGGGCATGTTCACTCAATACGGGCTCACTCGCACACCCAATAGCTCATACCAAAAGCTTGCAATGAAAAACTCAACCTCCATTGCATAGAATATGGCTGGATGCCAACTTCTAGCATAACAGTGAAAATAATACTAACGTTTCAACAGTGTATCGCTTCTGCCCATGGTGGTTCACACAGCAGCAAGTTCGGTGCATGCATCAAAACAATGCCAAATATGCTGATGAGTTGTATTAACAGGCAGGACACTTGAGTACAATTATTCAAGTCAGCAGATAAGAAGCTATCTTGTCTTGCAGGCATAACCAATGAAAAACATACATTCAGAAACTCAATAGTGATTTATTCTTTTTGAACTGATTGCCTTGAAAGTTATGTTTAATTTAAAACCGGCTGTTACATAACAAAAGTAGCAAACAGCTGTGTATGTTAGATACCCATAACATAAATTGTCGACAGACTAAGTTAAATGTCTCGACTCTAAAACACTGCACATCATAGTATCCTGTGTTGGAAGGCTGCATGTCCAGGATAAAGATACTCTGAACACAACCAGCTTCACTTCAGTTCACTATAGTTTCAATAAACATCAATACTCAACATAAACAAATGGGGAAATGACAAAAAAGCACAAGACCGCTCATGACAACATCACACTGGAAAAAATCAATATAAAATAATACATCGCCATAAAACGCGGGTTTGCACAAAGAAAGCCAGTTGCTCATGCTGTACAAATACAATGAAGCAATACCAGAGCCTCTTCTTACAATAACTTAACTGCACATTTGTAAAAAGAAACATTCCGAATAAACATCCTCACCTTTGGTACTAATGGTTTACTCAGGTCACAGAGTGACAACCAAAAACGATGGCGCATTCATGCACTGACTCGCGAAGCGAAAACGCTCGGCTCCTCAAGGTGTTTTATTCCAGCAAGTGTGTCCTGCGCATCTACAATTGCGTGAATATTGCAGACTGCAATACAGACACGCACCAATGCAGCACTCGGATCCACAACTGGCAGAATTGTGAGAAATCTGCTCGAGGTGGTATGCTCGTAACTACTCTTTGGTTCTTTCGATAAAGTCACGTAGGTATAAAATAAATGAAATCACGACGTTTCGGGCGCAACACAAGCGTCTGATGCTGCGGTTGTCCCACCTGATGACGGACGCTTGTGTTGCGCCCAAAACGTCGTGATTTAATTTATTTTATTTTATACCTACGTGACTTTACCGAAAGAACCAAAGAGTATGGATCCCTGCAGTCACGAAAACTTCAAATCTAGATTGAATGCTCGTAACTGTAAAGGCAAACATCTGTACCAAGCCAATGTGACAATTATCGGTTTACTAATAATGTTATAATGCCTCATACTTCAAAGTGGAAAGTGTGAGACCCCGAATGTATTCCCAGAATGTTACTCGTGGACAGTGTTGACTCGTCATTGCATCCCTGCAGGTCACTCCATATGGAACAGGAGAGTAACTGCAAATCTGAAGACAGTGATTTTGAACTAATGTATCAGTTTCAAGTCTGCTTGGATATATATTACTAAAGGCATTACTCTACATAGTTAAACTATCACTCAATTATCCTTTAACAAACCTATCCATTCGATCAACTATGTTAAATTGGCGCAAAAATGTATTGCCAAAAAAGATTGACTTCACAAGTTAAGAATTTACGAGTGACGAAACGAGATACGTTCCAATTTGGAGGCCTCATTTGGTTTAAAAATAATAATTTTCAAAGGCTGCGCCAGCAAGTCATATGCAATCGGGCCCAGGACACATCCTTCCAATTTGGAATGCTATAGCATAGCCTTAAGACTCATCGAACCTGCTCCACACACCAGTCTCACCCAATGTGGCACGGCGATGCCGGCGATGATGAACAACGAGCAAAGCTGTAGCCAGCAAAAACAAAACACCCACTGGGAAGGATTCCGAGTACTGAGCTCCAAAGGATTCGGAATAAACACTACACCTCTCATGTGGATATTGGCAGAAGCAAACAAGTTTGGTATATAACAATAAATATATATTTTTGTTCCGTACAACCAATAAGAAACATTTGTTCTTACCATTTGTAGTGAGTCACTTCTGAAACACTATTTTAGGAGGCAACGTTCATTCTACACTAGATATCTTACACACTGTTCACACACGGGATAACTAATTACAGGTCAGAGCAGCCAACACGCTGCCGGAGACGAAGACGTAGCACCTCGGGTTCCATTCCACCTGTCGACAGCCCTGATTCAGCCTCAAGGCTTCCCTTTAATGCCCCTCAGCGTGGCCTGGCTCCACCCTAGGCCACGCCCCCTTCTGGAACCTTCCAGGAGGTTCTGGGCCGACCTCCACGTGCCACCTGCCCAGCTCCGCCCTTAACCACGTCCCCTCCTGGAACCCTCCAGGAGGTCCTGGGCCATGCTCCCCGTGTCCCCTCAGTCACCTTTGCCCTACATCCTTCATCCCGGCCCATCACGTGCTTCACCAGCCAGCCGGGGTACCGTGTCCCCACATGCCCCGATCCACCAGCAGCCAGCACCACGCACCCTCGTGACCCACTGCGTGGTATTACATGCTGTGCTGGCTGCTACACCATATTCCCTCATTCTATTGTACCCAGCTCTACGCGCCATAGTGATCCATTCTATGTCACTACATATTTAAGATTTATCAGTTTAAGTCCGTAGTCTACAGTAAGTAAATTTGACAAAGGAAACCACCACCACAGTAACACCAGGCCAGCACGAACACTCAATTATCTACTTTAGGCACAGCAATGTCTAAAAGTGCAGTTCAAGCAACGACATCCACCTTGTGCCTTTACCACAAAGCTGTCATCATCCCACGAGCAATGCACTCGTCACGGGCTCGTTTTCACTACATTGCACTCCGATGACAACCTTCATATGCGTCTCGTCAGATCTTACAACTTGCACACCAAAAAATTTACGTCCGTAAAAACTAATTTCAGAGATGTACATTCGGTGTGTAAACATTGCGGTAAACAAATGGTTACAATTTGTATTGGGGTGTTTTTGGCGGGATACTATAGTCTGAGGGTCTGACGCAATGCAAGTTGGTGCTGATGCACAGCTCAAATCCATGTGACTGACACAGAAATCAAACATGACCATTAATCTGAAAATGTTCCCATGCGCAATGGATACAGCTCAGTGACTACATCGTCTGACTAAAAAGTGACTTCATAGTCACTGACCTATTCCAAATGTTTTTGTATTTCTATCAGTAATGCTCAACTCCGGAGAAAGCAAAACCAGTAGCATCTAGAGAGGAAGTCTCGTATTGAATGGGCACTGGGAAAGAGTTCAGTCTGCAATTAGGGCTGTGATTAAATCTTGGATTACTGTATATTTGGTCTGGGCTGGGCCTGTTCCCAGCACGACTAATTTACACAATGAAAAAAAACCCTACAGATTAATTCCTTCATTTGATAAAAGAGCAGTCAAACTACACTGGAAACATCACGCAACTTCCGATGTGACTGCTTTTCTGATTGAAATGTTTTCAAGTCTCCGACGTCTCTGACTGCAAGAGGGATGACAACAGCCTTCATTGCACGCATGTACTACACCACTGGTTACAAACACATCTCACGATGCTCTGAAAGCTTTCAATACGGACGACACCCACCTCGCAAGGCCACAGCAGGATGGCCAAACAGTGCAAACATAGAAGACCACAACTCCATTCTGACTACAGCTATCCCAGAAGCAGCAAACCCCCAAAATGCACACTCAGGACCTGGATCAGGACCTGAGTCAGGACCTGGATCAGGACCTGGGTCAGGACCTGGGTCAGGACCTGGAGCTGACCACCAACGTCGTGGATGAGGGGCAGGGAGAGACAGTGGTGGAACACGTGATAGATGAACCCCTACGCACGTGGGATTGTGAGTCCACGCTTCAGCTGATCAACGCCTATAGGAACTTTGTGGAAGTGTTCAGAAGACGCCCGCACCTTAAGAAGGAGATATGGGCGGAGATCACGCGGCACCTGCAGCAGCTCGGACTCAGATTCCAGGCAGTGGAGGGTCGCTGGAAAACGTTGACCACCGCGTACCGCAGGGCCCTGGTGCTGAACCGAAAAGCCAGCGGCAGCACGGAGCGGCGCTTCTGCCGCTACTTTAACGAGCTTCAAAGCATCCTGAGAGACAGTGGTGCTCAGGCTGCGGGGGGTGGCAACATGGCCGCCGGGAACTCGGGAAGCACCACAGGAGGAGGGGAGGTCGCTGATGGAGCTGAGTCTGCCATCCTCCACCCAGCCTCCTCCACAACCTCCAGCAGCACCACGGTCGACTCAGCCTCAAATAAGTCGTCGGTCCCCCTCGCGGAGGCGGAGGAGCTGGAGGAGGAGGAGGCTGTCCGCGTGGAGCGTAAACGCTGGCGTCGCATGACGGCCCAACAGCCACAGCCACCACCGCCGCAGCCACTGCTACCATCACAACTACCGCCGCTACAAGTACAGCAACAACTCCAGCTGCCGCAGCATCTATACTACCATCATCACCACCACCATCAGACACCGAAGTACAAAATCGCGAGCTACTCGCTGTTCGGCTCTACCGCACCCCCCCTGGCTTCTGTGAGCGTGGCCACAGCCTCATCCTCCTCCACCTGCTGCTCACCTGGTCAACCCTCTCACGTGACGCTCGGCAGACAAAGCGTATACGTACTACACGTATTGCAAGACCTCGCTCGTTTATCAAATTAATATTTATTTAAAAAAACTGTGCTTGTCTTGCAAAACACTCGCAGACCAAGTTACTCGCAATCCAAGGTTTTACTGTATTTGGTTGGATATAATCAAACAGGAAAAGAGAATTCCTGTAATTGTTTAACATCGAATTATCTGTAAAGATTTGACCGGAGATGAAATTAAGCAATCAGATCATGCACAGGATCTAGACGGACTGTTGCATTGTGAGATTGTTATACATTGAGATTGCTTAGGGAGGCATTCATCCCAGCAGTTGATTGATCATGGCTGATATCTGTTAGAAATTATTTATGTTAAAATCAGTAACTGCACAGAGCTGCAAGCCAATCTTTCATGTGGATACTCAATATAAATATGTAGTCGTAGATCCGTTAGGCATGCTTCAGCGGAAACCGTGTGGTGATGCGCAACGGGCCTAAGGTACAGAGATGTACTGCTTCATGTGTCTGTATGCGTTGGTGTGTTTAGAAATGGAGTGCTCATATTTACAGTAAACAAACATATTCACGATAACAATAAACATGCAAATGTAAAAAATTTAGATGTAAAGTCTTCCGCTCAGCACAGTTGTCCGATTTTATAGAAATCCCATGTTGTTGATGTATTTGGCAAGCCAAATAAATATTTGGTAAGCCAAACATTTTCAAGGATCTGCCTGTTTAGACTAAGCTTGTCGATTTTTATAATGTAAATGTCGGCCTAGTTAATTAATTATATTAAGTTGGCAGGTTTAAATTCCTAAATTTCCTCTTTTTAATATATTAATTCCCTGCACAAATGCGTCACAGAGATTTTCAATGTATGCATATTTATGTTATATAACTGTGACTTGTAATGTGCATACGAACTTTATCTGACCAGACACTTAATATTGCAGCCAATTTACTTTAAAGTACTGCAGATGCCTTAGTTATAAGCAGCCCAGCACTACTTATTAACCAAACTCACAATATACAAGTGACCGGCTCATTATAGACATACAAACATGTCTTTAATGCCCCTATACACACACTTTTGATGATTGTTGGAACTACCAAATATTTAGCATATGCATTTGACTTATGATACTTCCTCATATAAAGCCTGCTATATCAGCTGAAAAGAGCCAGTACCATTTTAGTTGATTTTGCTTTACTATGTCATGAATATGTGCTTGCATTCAACTAACAGGGGACAAGTCAGGTACTTTGAAGGGTGATCGCTGCTCATAAAAATGGGCAGTGCTTAAGACTCAACACATGTAAACACAACAAACTAAAAAGTATCCAACTTCTAACCAGACGAGAGCTTCTCAAAGAACCCTGGCAAAATTCCCCATGGGCAATCACATGGCCATGTCTTTGTTCTTACGATATAAAAGCACAATTGACATGTGCGTGTATGCACGAGCTGGACTCTCGCCGTCTGTTGGGACTAATATTCAGTGTGCGGTATGTCCAGTAGAGGCCACTGAAAGCCCATGCAATGCTCACTGAAGCTGCTTGCAGTCTCGGAAAATGTAGATGCATTTGCAGCAAGAACAGTGTTTCACTGATACACTTTGAAAATTGTGCTGGAGATGCGGCTGCCGAAGTCTTGCCAGCAGGGTGTGTGAAATGTATTGCCGATGAACCTCACCTGCATCTGCATACTTTTACTGAAAGTCATATATATGCAACTGTAATATTATTATGAATAAAAAAATCTGAGAATGTTATTCAACTAGCATTGGAGAGTGGATAAGTCTCCTATTTTATTCACACATAAGCAACCATGTTTAGCTGACATTTCATGCCTATCATGTGACCATAAGCAGCCAATTAGGAGGCAAATTCCTTCATTCAATCTCATCCTGAATTAAAAAATATCACAATACTTTTTGGCAATAATTAAATTTGTCTTTTGGAAACACTTTCTTGCGGCAGATGCATACACAAGTACTGAAACCCTAAGAGCAAGTGTTCCCTGGTGCGTGAATTTTAGGGAAAGAAGTTCTGTAACATTCAGTTTATCAAATGTTTTAACGTGATTTAAAAAATATAACGTTGCTTAAGAGAGACCAGTCTGTTAGCTTAACTAAAATACCCTGAAATAATGTTCTGACCACAACAGAAATAAAATAAAAACAATTTAAATATGACGATAGCTTACTTTAAATGGCCGCAGAGTGTACGCTCAGAAATGTATAGAAATATAAGCAGTGAGCGAGTTCCACAGTTTAGATGTGTAAGTAAAAGGGAATTGGCCTGTTGCGTAGTTATATACGAAGAGCCACACAATGCGGACGGCACGTGAAAGCAGAGAAAGTTTGAAGCACAGCTATCTTGTCCTGAACACAGCAGTGGCCAATAAGTGGCTCGCAATCCACTTGTGGATCTGAAAATATTTGTTGTGGATATCAGAACAAATCAGAACACTTACATAAGCAGACAGCAATTTTCGTTACGGCTAACAACAAATAAAAATCCTCAAATAAGAATTCACGTAAAAAAACTTCTTCCAATAGATGGCGCTAGTACTTTATGTCGATATGTTAGTGTATTGGCCACTGCTGCCTGAACGCATTTTGATCACCCCTTGTAAATACTGTCGATGCTCAATGTCATATTTATTTAAGCACTTACTTCTAAGTGTACAGCAAGTAGAGGTTTTTAATGACCGATTATATTCGGTGATGCTCTTGAAGGGTTGCAATAGATCACGCAGTGTCAAAGTCACAGGGCCACATGTGAGGGCGATACCCTTGGCGTGCGTGCGCACACACACACGTACATGAGTACCCCGCCCTGTGCCGCTCGCTCGCTCACACCATGCTCTCCAGGTTGTCCTTGGTGGCAGATTCAGGCAGTGGCTTGTCGGCCACGTTCCCCGCCTGCAGGTACTTGTGCTCAAACTGTTGCAGCAGGTGAACAATCTCCTGGTGTCCGAAGCGCACGGCCTCATCCATCGGGGTGTTACCCCACCTGTGGGTACATCACGCACACGTGAATGCACACACAGCAGCAGTGCACATAAAAGCACCGCAGCACAGAGTAATGGTCAGCAATGAATAGCAGCATGGAGCAATGCAGTCCAACAGAGAGCAATGGTTCAACAGTGCACAGGTTTCTTATTTGAGATGTATGTTCTACAGCTGTTGATCACGACAAAGTAAGGTTAAGTGGCATTTGCAAAAAAAAATTCAAAACACTAGAAATCTCAAACAGCCAAACTATGGCAATCTACTGTGAAATCTAAGAGCGTGGAAATTGACATTCCAGGCCGGCCTGCATGGTTGCTTTGGTATTACTCGTGAGTCATCACTTCCAGTGCCAGAAAATAAGCATAGAAGACAGGCAAATTCTGTTACGCCACATTTCATTCGGCACCATCATGTAAGACCTAGCATCTCCATATTCTAATCACTCAACAGGCATTCAAGTGCCCCCCTGTGTCAACCCTTAATATTCCCCTCTCCCCCCCCCCATTTGCAAGTAATTAAAAGTAAAAAGCATTTCCATGGCACAAGGGACAGTATTCATCTTCACTGGCAGCTTTGAACAAGCGTTTGGAAAGCCACATTCTACCACAAGAGCGGATTTTCATACTGAACAAACGCTGTTGATCTCCACTACCATACCGATTTCATAATCGACAAAGGGATGAGGAATCCCAACTGTAATTTTAACGTGCAGTCTTTAATTTGTGAGTAGGGCACTGCCACTGTATATCTCAGACAGACAAGGCCATCACAACCATCACCTATCTCCTTCTGCACGATGAGCCACTTTATAATCAGTCACAAAGCCACTACTGCCACCAAAGACCTCATCATCCCAAGGACCTAGTAAATGTGTCAGTCTCTCCTTAAGAATTTCCCTTGTTTAGTCTAAGGAACACTTAGGCATATGTATGACCTTAAGTTCTTGTCATCAAAGACAATGACTCCCTGCGACGCGTACTGGCGACACGCTTACCTGTCTTTGGGAGTAGGGTTCACCTTGCATTTCTCCAACAGGAAACGCACCACGTCCTGGTGGCCTGTGGTAAAGCAACCAGTCATGTCAGATTGAGCTTTAAGTACGCGAATAATACAAATACCATGGGGCTAGGATGTGAGATTGAACTGGCTCTTTTTCAGTTATCTCTGGGACCAGTGCACTTTTCAGTGATGTAAACACCATGTGTTAAATGACACGTTAACATGAGATTAGTGCTATGATTTTGACAGTCTCATTCTAAAAAACCATTTAACTCAAAGAAATGAGTGTCAGTGTCTCCATGCTCATAAAAGAGAAAGACTCAAACATATTAGTGGCCATGCGCCAGTAATTGAAATGTCTGTTGATTACCAATGGGTTGATATTGATTTTATCAATCCCACAGACACGATGGGCTGCAATGACAACCGACTGGAATTTGAAGTAAAAAAGTGCTGATTGTAAGATGAGCGACTAAAGTAAATGACACAAGTGGCACTCGGAGGGCCCAATCGATAGGCGTGCATGGGCCACCAAATACGCGAGTTGCGGTCCAACAGGGTGGCGTCTACATAGCACACAGGGACCTCACCTTCAGCAGAACCCACGTGCAGCGCTGTGCGGTAGTCGTAGTCCCTCTGCTCCATGTCCATTGCTGACAAGGCATACCTAAGGACAAGCAAGAAACACAGAGTTAAAAAAACACCACTTAAATGTGCCATTCACACCAACATAGCATACACAGGAACCTTGAACAGTCTTTTAAAACTCTATGGTCCCATTGGACAGTTCTTCAGTGTTATTTATCTCACAAGAATGTATACTTGTTTTTTTACCAAATTGGTTTTTAAGACTATGAAGATTGCAGGTATAGCCAGAGATGCGACGAAATGATCAAAACGCCACATCGGTGGTAGCTTTATATAAACATCGTGTAAATTTTTACTTAAAACTTTCGTGACTGCAGGAATGCATATTCTACCATCAGGAACCTGGAGGTTAGCCTCTGAGGGCAAGCTGTTTATAAAGGTTTAGAGATGGGCAGGGCAGCTAATGTTAATGTAGGAGAGGGCCTCCGACACCGGCAGTAGGTCTACACCAATCAAAGCATTGCACCTCGCTCCACACACCCACACTGCTGACGGTGGAGGTGGACAAGAAAACACAAATCAAGTCGTGACCCAAAGTGGTTGATGACATCTTTCCAATGATTGCTGAGTTTAAAACTGTTGTCTTTTATTCACTTTATTTTAATTTTAATTATTTTATTGTTATTATTTTTATATCTACGTGACTTTACCTAAAGAACCATAGAGCCACTCCACGCCTTGCAGGCCATGAAGGATGTTTGACAGTACTTGACCACACTGGTGAGCTTGGGTTGATAAAGGCAGGGCGCATAGACGAGGGAGTATAGTACAGTCCAACAATGTATTTCTCTGTATTACCTTCTTTTCCTACAACATAGCACTGCAGCAGCTTATAACAACTGTTTACGCATAGTGGTCGTCAATCCAAGCAATATCCAAGCTCAAATCTGCTTAGCTTCCGAGATCGGTCGAGATCAGGTGCATTCCAGATTATTTGGTCATTCACATGTGTATACAAATAATAATTAGTTAACTATAGAAAACTGAAACTCACTATTGCAAAGCAGCATTGTATGGTGGATCCCCTGTGCGTGCTTTTAGAGGAGAGCAAATAAACATGGGACCTTTTTGCTAATATCAAAGTATGAAAAATAAGAATAGGTTTTACCATTTCTGTCAATAAAACAGGTGTTAAGATGTTCAAACACCAAATAGATACATTTTGCAAGGAATCAAGTCTGCATTAACCACACAGTACTTGTGGTGAACATGCAAACAAACATGCTCTGATAATATATGAATTGTCTTTGAAACTGAATGACTTACACCAGTGACAGCCTTCTCTATGGCTAAGTCTCATCAGTGTCAGACCAGAGAACGGCAAAAGGCGAACAGCACAAAGGCAATGCACGTATCAGAGACTTTAGAGCTCTGGGTGAGGAGCTATATCATGGGACCTTTTTTGCCAGGATCAAAGTATCAAAGAAGCTCCAACAAACAAAGCGCAGAAGCGTCACCTTCGGAGAGCCGACACATCCCCGCTGTAGGCCGCAAACAGGAGGCTGATAACCGATTTGGCCTGAAAAGAAACACACAAGAGCTTTTAGGCACTTCTAGATTTGAGGTTTTCGTGACTGCAAGAATCCATACTCTTTGGTTTTATTCGGTAAAGTCACGTAGATAAAAAATAAAATAAAAATGAAAAAATTTAGTTGTTTTTCATTTTTATTTTATTTTTTACCTATGTGACTTTACCGACTAAAACCAAAGAGTAGCTTTTAGGCACAACAAGGAATTAATAAAATTTCACCCACCAACGAAGAATTGTTTTATATGACAAAATATATATTTAAAATAATATATATATAATATAAAATGGTCTTATCTATGAAATACAATGAGTGAAGGATGACAAAAATTCTTCGTATAATCTCCGTCATATAACATATGATAACAATTTGTTTACCAAGGAAAATCTTTCGACTCTGTTAGAAGGGCCCTGCTTTGGATGGTTGGCTAATTTCTTATTAAATTGTGTTTTCCAAAGCTCAGAGATAAACTTTCCACTTCCCATTCTGCCTCCAAATAGTACATTACTGCCTGTGTAGGGTGGGAGTCTTGTGCACGTAATTACAGTGACACCAACAAATCTTGCCTCCGAATCTTTGAATTACATAGCTATAAATGTACTTCACCTGATTCACAATGAACATTGATAATGATGGTCAATCTCCCCATACAGATAGGCAGAACAATCGATCATGATGAACCAGTTTTGTTGTACGAGCCTACAGTGACCTATCCTCTGAGTAATAAGCATGCATATGCACGCGCATTTGTAAACAAACGACTCAATAGAGCTCTTGTTGGTGAAGGGAGGAATATATCTTACCTGTGCATCGCGACCCTCTGTCCGTGGGTCCAGCTTCTTGACAAAGTGTCGCAGGTTATCATAGTTGTGGAAGTTGAAGACAGAGACCAGTTCCTGATGAAAACATGGGAGGGCATGAGACATCCACACAGTGGATGTACAGAGGCAGACACTCAAGCAACATTCTCTCAATAATATAGCCACACACAGCAGCACACATCCAATAACTGCAATCTCAAGCGGATCCAAAGCAGTGGTATCCTCAACACAATATGCACTGCTATCGTACATAAGAGTAATTCACTTTAAACTTGGCATCAGCACATGCCGCAAATGACAATAATGAACGCCGCATCGGCCAGTGCCAATTATCTGCTCTGGCAATATTGCACACCATACCTGACAGAACTGAATGCCACGGACGCTGTTGCCCAGGCGATCGAGTGCGGGCGACCAGCACATGACTCCCATCACGTTGGGCACCACCAACAGGATACCACCCGACACCCCCGACTTGGCCGGGAGCCCCACCTAACATCGCATGGCACAATACACGGTTAGGAGCTCTACAACAACGACGGCAAATATTTCAGGCTAAGTAGCATGGCTGGCAGTGTATGTGCGGTGTTATACGCAGTGGTTAGCTTGCGTGATGCACTACATTTTTTGTGACTTGGATTGATTTCCCACATCCCCATATCAGCGGGAAGTGGTATATGAACTGGTTCTGAGTTTCTATGGCGATTCAACCTTAATTGAGTACCCCATGTCGTCTTCGAATATTAGCAGCGGAGAGACAAAAGGGGTGGATTTGTGCTGTGGAAGCATAAGTAGCTTCTTGCTATGAGCACTATTTCCCACATCCTTAATAGCACTTTCCACAAGAGTCTATGGCGTGATTCACATGCTGCAGGAATGCCATTTAAAGCTTGCGGATTGCTCCGTCTTGGCCTTGGCAGAGCGCACGCAATATACCCAGCCAGGCTTCATGGCCCTCCACCAGCTTGTGAATCAGACCTTCCAAGCCTGAAATATTGTTTTTCTTGTATATGGGGGGAATTGACGTGTTTTACACACTGCACAATTGTTTCGGTCGACCCAAGCTTGATTATTTGCCATACACAACATGAGCAATCAAATATCGATTCAAGGTTTAACAAACAACATAGGCCATGTAGAACAAGGGCACCAAAACGAGGCAGTGGGTGGACAAGGTGAGAGCAGAAGAGCAGGGTTGAGGGGAGCAGACCAAGTTAGAAACCAGCCGGGAAAGTTTCACAGACATGCAAGTGTTCACTCACTCAAAAACAAGTGAAACCACATTAACCACCGTGAGTGCGTGTGTGCGCAAACGACAGAAGCCGATCAGTGAAAATCTGCTCGTTGCAAGAGCGTGCGAGCTTCTTGGCATTCCGTGACCAGTGACACCGAACGGTGAACAGCGACCCCGTTCATCGAATGCCAAGAGGCTAAAAATGTAGCTCACCACACGCAAGCCGGCGCCACGAGCGTACTCGGACAACTCACCTGGAAGGCGAACTGCCCGGAGAAGTCGTACATGCCACACGAGTGCATGAGGCTCAGCGTGTTGCGCACAGCCTCGGGGCTCATCACACGCTCGCCCGTGGTGGGGCAGATCCCGCCGTTGGCTAGCGTGGCCGCCATCACGCTCGCCGACTCGCACGTCACCTCGATGGAACACAGCTGGAGTACACACGCACAAACAAAGACAAAAGATCACCCCTATAGCCTAAAAAAGCTTTTGTAACAGGTGCTGTTAGCAAGCGCCTCGCAACGCCGCCACGGTACGTCAGGGGGCGGGTGGCCAGCACCACGTCAGGCCACCTGACTCCACAGTAGCAATATTTACACATCACACCAGGTACTAATTTGAGACTGAGTCGACCTAGGGGAAGTCCAGGACTGGTTCAGATAATCATCACCAGTGTTGGTGGCCATGAGTGGGAATCGAACGAAGGTCGCCAAGTTTGTAGCGCAGTGTGATAACTGCGGTGCCACCTCTCCTCACAAAGACAAACACAGGCATGGTCCCTGCCATTGGAATGTGAAATGTTCACCAATTTCTCATCTCTGGACTACCAACAGATGTGAGTGCCACCCCAATTGCTTCTTTAAGCAGAAATATATTTTTTTATTCAACTGTGACTTTCAGTGCCTAATCAAATTAGTATCATGTTACTTTAAAAATACTTGGTGATCAGTTACGACACTAATACTGGTAGGAATCTGTTTACACCAGCCCACAGGAGATTATTGTGTCCGTCGTGTAGGGAGGGGCTGGGTGGGGAGGGAGGGGCTGGGTGGGGAGGGGAGGGTGGGGAAGGGCTGGGTGGGAAGGGTGGGGAGGGGCTGGGTAGGGAGGGTGGGGCTGGGTGGTGGGTGGGAGGGGTGGGGCTGAGTGGGGAGGGGCTGGTCACCTCGTGGTGCCCTTATAAAACTCAACGTTTAACCTACTCACGCCGGCTTGTGCCCGCCCTCACAGTCGGCCATATTTGCGGAATACACCACGCCGCCGTTGACCCTGGCCATTGACCGAGCAACCCAACGTTCCTACCAGCTCCCTCCGCAGGAATGTGTTTACTTTACAGAGCTCAAATTGAGATACTTGCCAAATCAGATCCATACTCACAATCGACAAAGCTAAATTAATTATCTTCTTGGTTCTTTCAGTAAAGTCACGTTGAAGGGAAGTAATAAAATAATAAAAATAAAACATAATAAAATATTTTATTACTTCCCTTCAACGTGACTTTACCGAAAGAACCAAGAAGATGAATCCCTGCAGTCACGAAAGCTTTAAATAGAAATCTAAATTAATTAGTTACCTTATCGATACAGTGTTTAAAAATCATAACAAAATAATTTGGTACGATGCATTCAAAAATTGTCAGAAGTACAATTGAAAATTGTGTACTCAGGGGCCATAACCATTTCTGCAACATTCAAGAGGACAACCATTCTGTGTACATCCAGGTCTGTGCTAAGTGACCACTGCACTGCTTTTACTTTAATACAGCAATGCTAAATGACAACAAAATGCTGCATGCTAATCTTCATTGGCGACTACATTTTTCCAAGTTACATTTAAAAATGACTACTTTCGATTGTTAAAACTACTTAATAGTTGACATCCATTTCCAAGTCACCGGCAAAAGGAAGGTGCCTGAAAAACACAATGCAGGTGGGCAGGCAACCCAGGCTCACCCACCTGGAAGTAGAAATCCAGGCAGCCAATCAGATCTGTGCCCTCAGGAAAGCACTGGGGTTCGGATAAAAAGACAATGTTGTTATAGACCTTGCATACAACACTCGAAGAGATACCGAACACTCCAACAAGGCAATGTTTGTGTGCACAGAGCGGAAATGGCCTCGTGGCTCACAAACTTTGTTAAAATTCTGGTTCCCTGATTTGTATTTGGATTGCAAAACAAAAACACTGTGGGCCTCTGTGATCAGCTTAGCATTACATGAGTACTGTGCCTGGTAAGGTGTATAAACATCAGTACTGGGTAGTTGTACATATACATGTTGAACTTCTTTCGCACCGTACGTAGCCAAGCGTGCTAATCGGAGGTTAGCACATTTGGCTATGCCAGTTGTGCTGACTTTAATAGGTACTCTCTAATGGCAACCTGTGGCTGCATACCAGGCCAGGCATTTAACATCTCGGCAGCGTCTGCTCTGAGCTGTGAGGCTCTGAGAGTAAGAACGAACGGCAAGAGTCAAATAGCACAGTCAAAATCCACTGGAACAAATGATCGACCTTGGAGGAATTTACCAACATATTTTATTATGGTCATGATAGCACAGTGAATGAGTAGCAACTGTGATAATCATTAACCAATAAGTTTAGGGGCTGCAGGAAAGTTAATTTCTTCATCAAAACACAAAACTGTTATAGAGCTATAGAGCTATATAATTTCCTATAGTTGCTCACAAACATGAAGCTTAAAATGATATCTACATAATGTAATAGGTGGACAATAAACCAAACTATCAATTGTAAATATGTTTATTTAGCAATTCATATGTATGCAGGGTATATGGTTACATATATTTAAATGTTGACTTCCTTGCATCCCAACAGTAAAAACGATGACGTTGACAAAACTTGTTACGGTGGATACCTAGGTTCTGCCTTAACCCACTGGCATAAATATTTAAGGTTTGTAAAAAGAAAGAATCTGCACAACCCTCGGGAACCTTGGCCAATGAAGCATGCAGGCATGTAATGAGAGAATGAGCAGCAGCGGTGTGGGCATGTGAAAGGATGTAAGTATGGGACGTAAGGACTCCTATATAGCAGAGGACGAAAGAGGAGGTGTGTGTATTAGTGAGCTCACCTTCTTCTCCTTCAGGTAGTAACCAATGGCGAAGTTGCGATCGCCCGATTCCCTCTCTGACTGGAACCTGCCAAAGCACAGCGAAATATAAAAAGTGTGCATGGGGTGAGGTGGTGAATGCTATTGACTGTCACACACCAATGAGGCGGGCCAACAATAATGCTGCGTATAAAAACACACACAAAATGGCAGCTGTACAGTAGTATACATAATAGACTCTAAAATGTTAGCGTCAAATTATCTTCATCGTTAATGGCGGTTCTGAGACAGTAGTGAACATTACACATTAATATGACAGGGGCTAATATCTACAAAGGACAATCACAAATGACTTTCAAGAGTGTTTCATATTTTACTGACCAAGGAGGGATGATGAGCTGAGTTAACCATCATTTTTTTGTAAATGACCAAGGTGGCCACTATAGCTATAGTTGCCATCCTGCAGGGTAGCAGCTGCATACTGAGGGAATGCAGCAAATCACTATGATAAATGCACAAGGCTGACCTAACATGAGCGCACTGTGGATTGAAAGGGGAGTGAGAGTATGCCACAGGTTGCAGGGAGGTGAACTCACGTGGCATTGCTGAAGCCCACGTACTCGTGCCCACCCATCTTGTTTAGGTACTCCATGACCTGCGTTGGGAAGCGGTCGGCACAATATTGATAGCACAGCAACAGCAAGGAAGACCGTGATACACAGGACAGGAGCAAGTGTATGACATGCAGCTGCTTTAGTGAAATTACATGAAACTTTTCACTGCCAGTGTGAAATGTGCTTCTACCAGGGCTCCTTGCCATCGCTTTTTTTCTCAGTTAACTTCTCAGATTATTTCAAGTCAAAGGTAAAGTGCCTCCATACTTAAGCCCTGGGGAAGTGCTCAACTCAACTCAATATTATTAACCCCAGATGGATGATGTGCTCAATTAATAATTCCCAATTAGGATTTGAACTCGAAAACTTTTAAATTAAGTTATGCAATCTTCAACAGCACTACACTAAACAACATTTAAGTTTGTTGCATTACTAATAATGCTACCATATTTATATGCACAACAGTATTATCTCTGCAAGATAGTTCTCACGCTCGTTATTGTCATGAACAATAAAGACCGCCTTGTAAATGTATCCATGCAGATTATACACAGTGGCAGTGTTAAAACAAAAAATAAGCAGAGCAGCCTCAGGGCTGAGAATAGTTGGTAATTAAAGAAGACTTTCGATGGGCAATGCAAAGTGCTCATTATTGCATTTGAGCACTGATGAGCGACCATGTAAAATTAGCCATGGTGTCTCTGGTGTACAAACCAATGAAGTCTGATCCTTGGAACTCGATATATAAATATAATCCTCACTCAAATTATTGGGATGGATTACACCATGACTGATTTTCTTTATATCTATGCAGCACCATTCAACCCTGGAAAGTATTCAAGAATCAACAATTCCGATTAACACAGGTAAATCTCCAAAACTCAGCTCTTGAAAATATGAACACACACACAAGGTTTGCAACCAGGATGTGTAATTGATATCGATTTTGCAGCACGTCATCATGGGGCTAAATTTGCCATGAAACCCACAAAAAACCACGAGGTAAATGACTATTTGTACTTGACACCTGCTGAAGAGACGCAGGGGTTGGGGGAATGCCCTTGCTGTGGTAGACAGTGATTAGAGAAGCTATTTGACGCGAGCAAATGATGAGGCCCATTGGCTGGTGTTGAATCTAAATCCAGCGGAGCCCCATGTGGAGATTTAGGTCAGGAAGGCACTCGTGATTAAAGCTTGTGGGGCACACACGAATGTCTTCTGTAGGTGAGTTACTCACATGGTCAAACTTCTCAGAGGTGTGTGCTCCTTGCTGTGAACAGAAATAAAATGCCAATTATGTTATGTTTCCAAAAAGATAAAAGGCCATTTTAGTTCATAAAGTACAGTATAATTTAAAATGAAACTGTAACATGGGACCTCCTTTGCCAGTACTCCACACTCTGGTAGCTTCCCACCGTACACTCTGCTAGCGTCTCCACTGCTAGCCTATTACTATACACTCTGCTAGTTTCTCTACTGCTAGCCTCTCGCTATATACTCAGTTAGCTTCTCCACTGCTAGTCTTTCGCTGGATACTCTGCTAGCTTCTCTACTGCTAGTCTTCGCGCACTCACACTTAGGATTCCGCTAGCCTCTCTACTGCTCGCCTGTCTAACCTCACTTCTCCAACCTCGCCATTGCCTCCAGCGGGGGATCAGCCATCACCGCTGGAGAGGGCGAGGGTTGGCGAGCGGGCTCCTGACTTCTCTTGTGTTCACTTTTTTCTTCACTCCAACCAACTCAACCTCTCAGTCTCACACGTTCCCTATTTATTCTGCCCCTCATTAAACGCCCTAATGAAGCTGGTGTCCTCCCGTCGCCTCTCGCCCGTGGCTTCCGCTGCTATCGCCTCAATCTCTCGCCAACCTGGCGCCTGTTCCACGCCTGCATTTGCAGCCAGCCAATCACCGCTATGCATCTTAATTGGTCGTCCCTCGTTGCCTTCTCTCGCAGCACCTGATGTGACCTCACTATCCGCAGCTCACACATGCGTGCACACTGTTTGCAAACCCCCGCGCGTGATACTCCACTACACATGCATTGTCTTAGAAACTGATTGGTCCACACCAGACAGCTTTCTTTCGAGCCTAGTCTCAAACGGTGTACAAACCATACAAAGGCAATGCATATATTATCAGAGTATGTTTTTGTTTGCATTCTAACCACAAGTTTTATGGTTAATGCACACATGATTCCTGTAAAAGGTTTCAGTTTGGTGTTTTAACATCTTCACCCCTGTTTTCTTGCCAGAAAAAAGGCGGAAAACCTATTCTCATATTTTGGTACTGGCAAAGGAGGTCCCATGATACAGTTTCATTTATTTAGTTTAATCTGGACTTATTCTGCATTTGTGTATACAACATTCTATATGTATGTCTGTTCTTGTCTGCATATTCTCAATTATAAATCACCCTTCCTTTGCTGTTACAGTTATAAAGCAGGCATCTGGCAGCACTGAGTGTGTCTTGCATTCCAACACACGGTAAAACAAACCACTCTTTACAAAAGCACCTGAAATACCAAAGTGCGTGTTAATAAACATCGCCCACATTCCAAAAACCACACTCAAGATTTCCATTCATGACAAGTGCGTACGCATTAACCACCATAAATAATATATACCAAAAACTTTCGCGATTGTTCAATGAATGAAGCTGAATCAGTGATGATACTGTTCATTTTTGTGTAATATCCCGGCGTCTACAAACTAAGCTGCACCTGCGGCAGCAGTTACATTGGGAGAAACCAAACGACATGTCTCGGACCGTGTTCGTAAAACAAGGCAGATCTGAAACACCGCAGGACCAATACTTTTGCCGTGGCTGATCATTAGTTTAATGCGGCTGGCTCACCTGAAATTGATTTCTCTAAGACGATGGTACTTTGCAAGCCGACTGGCTATCAACAAAAATTCGTTCACGAAGCCATTCATATATACAGACACAAACACAATTTCAACCGAGACAACGGTTTTAAACTCAGCAATCATTGGAAAGAAATCATCAACCACTTTGGGTCAAGACTTGATTTGTGTTTTCTTGTCAATCTCTACCGTCAGCAGTGTGGATGTGTGTAGCGAGATGCAATTCCCTCCTCCTCCCATCTCTACCCCCCATCTCTGCTCCACCCCCTCTCTCTCTCTCTGTCTCTGCCCCATTCCTTCCCCCCCCCATTTTCTGATGGGTGTACCGAGGTGCAATTCCTCCCTCCCATCTCTACCCTCTCTAATTCCCCCATCTCTGCTCCACCCCCTCTCTCTCCCCCTGTCTCTTGCGCAGCCCTTTGCCCCACCCACTCATTCTGGAGCCCTTATAAGCAGCTACATTTGGAGGCTTGCCCCATCTTTTCTCGCCACCTGATGAAGACCGCTTGTGTTGTGATCGAAACGTCGTGGGTTTTTTGCTTTTCATTTTTGTTTTCTATCTACGTAACTTTACCGAAAGAACCAAGAACACCATAATTAATCCACGGTATCGTGTTCCAAACTGATGTATGTTAGTATCACGTATTTAATGGTGATATCATTATTGGGTAGAGCCAGCGAGATGACGTTTCAGCTGGTGTGATATCCATGCCTAGATTGAGAAGACCAGCCTCTTTGAAAACTGTCCTTTCCAGTTTGACGCAATTTCTTGACAGAATAAAAACAAAACGAGTCCTAAAGATCAATAACCAAATGTTTGGGCTTTAAACACCATTAAATTTAGATTAACTTATACACATGTGTACATAATATATCACGTACATAATAGTATTTGAAGGAATACAAACCTAACTGATATAGCAATGACTTAAGACTGTGAACACCAGCAATGTTTCACCAGTATGTATGTTCGTTTAACTTCTTTCGAACAGTTTGTAACCAACCGTGCTAATTGGAGGTGCGTACAAGGTACATGTGGGTGCACGATGTCAAGTGCTTAGAAAGTCGGGTGAATTTTCCACTCAGGAATAGACTTTAGACAGCCCAGCACGGTTCTAGAAGACACTGCAAGAGGTGCTGCGACTATGCAATGAGATATGATGGTGTGCCATTGCCTCATCTGAGAGCACTAAGCAAGCATGTCCATTGTTGTGTCCTATGAACCCATACAGTGCTTAGGTAATACTACGCTGTATTACCTAAATAACGGCACGTTAGAACTTCGAACTGGGAATGTACACAATGAGGAAATTTGACAGCCAATTTTTCTGGTGGCTATGTGGAACAAAAGTTGTTTAGGTGCCATATCCATGATTGTTTCTAACATACTTTAATGACATGTAACATTTTAAGAGATTCATGGTATTTATCAAAACACAAAAACACCTTTCGACTGCACTGCTAAATTCAGGTCAAATTATGCAAATAAAACTAACAGAAAGCATTTACATGCACTCATAATCCTGAAAATGTCAGGGAGCTGAGTTTTCATCATGCAGTCAATGGATTACTTTGGGCTCGATATTTTCAGTGCTGCCCATTTGTACAAATTGGGGCAGACGTGCATCAGCACGTGAATCCCACTTCAAGGTCAAACCAGCTCCACACATAAGCTACCCTTGGCCCTTGCACCAACGCGGTAACCATGTCTTTGAAGTGGTCATAAATTACCCAATTATAGACAAACTAGCTTGTGAGCCCGTCCTAGGACGGAAGCTGTAATATTAAAGATATAAATGCACGCTTTATCGTGCGATTGTTAATTTTATTAGGAAATGTAGCAGATACAAAAAATTGTCTTAACTTATTCATTTGAATATTTCGTGTGAATCTCTTATCACTGTTCAAAAGATTTCACTGCAGTTGGCTCTCCTTGATGGACACCTTGATCCGCTGAGGATATTTAGATCTCGACAGAGCCACGTACAACTGGCCATGGAAAATACGGGTCCATTGAGATAAATCCCACATTTTCAAAAGTCTGACCCTGCGACTTGTTGATCATCATCGCATACGCAGGAATTATCGGAATTTGTCATCGTTTCAGTATGAAAGGAAGAGGAAGTCATAAAACACCTCAGCATTTGAATTTCAATTTGTTCCAATTCACTGCTCTGATACTTTATTCTCTTCTGCTTTCGGTCGCTTGGGTTCAAATGAATTGGATTGCAATAGAATATCTGGAAAATCACCGAGAAATGTCTATTTAACCAAAATGTAGAAGCTACATTTTTACTTACTTTCTGTTTCAAGTGCTGAAGAAATAAAGACACCAAATACACTTTGTTGCTGTGTAGAAATATTGATTTGATTACATTTCAATAAAGAAACGTCAAATTTCAAGCGAATTTGCATAAAAATATTTCCGATCGACCTGCGGGAGTATAAAAATCCACCCGTTCATGATTATTATTTTGCAGTGACGTCACGTACGAATTTAGCACTGTGCTGCATAATTTTTTTTACTTTCTGTAAAGAAACGTCAAATTTGAAGGGACTTTTTGAAAAAAAGAAAATCTTTCCGCTCAAGCTTCTTCCGCGTGAGTGGAAAAATCCACCCGCTCATGATTATTTTATTATTAATTACGGGGGGGAGGGGTGCGGCATGTGGAATAACGTCACGCGCGTTACACACATTTCTGGCCTATTATAGTAGTAACTAGCTTTACTACCCGGCGTCGCCCGGGACTTGGATTGTTGTCTTGGATTAATTTCATGTTCCCTTATATTTGAGTGGAAAACCCTGAAAAAAATTGATGCTTGCAAGAAAGAAAAAAATCCGAAACAAATAAATTTAACTAAATCGGATGTTTTTCACTCAAGGAAATTGAACCTTAAGCAGGCAACTCGGGAAGGGGATGACATGCAGAGCTGAAAATTGTCGAGTTCCCTTAGAAATTCCAGACAGCCATGCCACGCATTTGTGTACAGTCTGGAAGCTACCCACATGCCAAATTTCAAGTTTGTTGCATGTCGGGAAGTATGCTAAACATTTTGAACAGACACACATATTCACACATTTCCCTTTTTTATATATATAGATGACCTGAAGAATTGGCATGCCAATTGGTGTGTGCATTTAGCAAAATTGAAATTGTGTGCACTGCACTGTAGTTTTATAAAATATTGAAGATAGAAATGATATCTACCATGGCATACAAAGCCGCAATGCATAATGCATACAAGGTGGGAGCTGTGTTTAATGCTGTTCGTGCAAGACATTCAGTGCATGCATAATAATGCAGTTTTTTTTGCAGTCAATTTAGGGTTAAAATTGCATTGAAATATTCGACTTGGCATGTGCTCTGCTCGTTGTAAACCTGATTTGAATTATGCACAAAAGTTGGGATTCCTGGAGAAGTTTCCCCAGGAAGCAACTGTGCTCATTGACAGCGTGAAAAATGATTATGCACACACAGATAAACCAACACATCAGTCACCACACAGCAGCGCTAACACATCGTGAAAGTGAGAGAGCCCTGCTCATTCACATTCATCACGCAATTCGTTTTAGTTAACGTAAAAAAAGAAATGCAACAGCACTGCCCCGAATAAATATTATAATGATAAACAGGAACAATTCAAGCACTACTCAATAATAATTTGAGAAGCAGAGGGAGCGATATTATCTAAAAAAAAACAGGTTCTTCCAGACTGACAGCTCTAACAAGGTCAATAAACATGGACTTTTAAACATCTCGCCATGAAACGCAGTCACCCGTTTTATTGCGCATTCAATACGCACCACCACAGCAATATTTTTTTTTTAGACAGGCTCCCTGAAATAGCTCAAAGCCCCTCGGGGACAAACAGCGAATTAATAAGATCCCAGTGTTACACATACAATTCACCAAACTCCACAGCACGGACGCTGGGCTGCAACTACCAGCTGTGTACACGGACATGCGCACACACTTGGGCTGGCCAGCAGCACAGAGAGGCCCACTTGCACATGATCAACAGTGAATGGAGTGAAACATGTCAAAGTCAAACGAATTCAGTGGAGGACTTCTCTGGTTATGGTGTGGGGGGGGGGGGGGTTGGTGGATGCTGCAAATAAATAAAAACAAATATATATGTCTTTGCATTATTCACACATAATTAACACCCAGAAAATTGTAATTAGCACATACTATCTTAATGATAATTAACTAAATATTGATAATCTAATAATTGCAATTTAATAACACCAAAACAGTCCAACTGTACGGTGTAATCCAAGTCATGTACCATCACCATGAAGCAGTAATAGAAGAGGCTCACTGCATGTGGAAGTCTGAACAAATTTTCTGACAGGCCTGTAATAATTTATTTTGTTCATTTGTAAACGAATTGCAAAATAAACACGAGAGCACGTGAGAGAGAAAACGAGCGGAGCACGTGGAAAACCAAGGCACCCAGGAGCATGGGCTTACTGAATTCCATATAGAACAAGTATCACGGCATAAATGCACATCAATTGCACCAATTACAATTTGCTGGTGTCGAGAAGCTGTCTCCTACACCACATAGCTTAATTAGCACGTATACAATGTTCTTTCTAAATGTGATCGTGATAATCATCGTGAAATGTATCATGAAATATCATATCACGGAAACCCTCATATGAGCGCTGTTTGACCATGACCACATAAGAGCTCTTGCATGGGCCACGTGGAGCCTTCTTCAGACAGCCTTGTGGAGCCCGCAGACGTTTGCCCATGAATAAATCAGCAGGTCTGCCATCTGAGTGTGTGCCCTGCGCAGCGTTTTCCTGCACTGCCAGCCAGCCATGATCGATCCTTTTTTTCTGTTTATTTGTCCGAACAGTGCAATGACTAATTGCTATACTGTACTGTACAGTTCTGTGCCCTGTTAAAATAAAATGCATGGAATGCCTGGTGCTGTTGCATGTGCAACTTCGTTTAAGTGGAAATGTATTCGGTGCGAAGAGAGGTGATGAGGGAATACGCAACATGCCACACGGCAGGCAGTTAAAGAGCAGACACACATCAAGGGCTTCTAACTCGTTTCGAGCTTTACCACACGCTATTCACTGTCTGCCATGGTAAAAAAATGCTGCAACAGCAACCAAATTGCATGCATATTTTCCTCAAGAACCAGCTGAATAAAACTTCTATAAAAAATGGAATGGATCCAATTACAATATTATATATTTTTGTTAATCAAGCAGTGTAAATAAGATGTTTGGGCAAGGCCAAACTTTTTCTGGCGCAAGCCAGAAAACCGATTGCTTATTTACGTATGAACAACATTTTGAATATACTCTAGTGTCTTCATTATATTCAACAAAACACATTTGGGTAATTCGCAAAAAACCAGCTCCATCACTGAAAGCATGATTGAATTATGAGAAAGCTTGTTTATATATAGAAATGTGATGCAAGGACTTGCATCTAGCCTGCTGTGCTCATTATAAAGGTCACTCTGGAAATAGCGCACCCATGCCATCTAGTTCAGCTTACGGCACATAACCCTCTTATGCAAAGATTGGGGCTCAATACCCGGTCTGGCACGCGTGCAGGATTACCCGGCACACTAATCGCGAGCCCCAACGAGGACTCCCTGATAAATCCAGGGACACAAACCAGCACGGGAAAAATACTGCCTGGTATGAACACGGCAAGAAGGTGCGTCAGGCGAGACCGTCATGGGCCATTCACCCTGAGTGGAAGCCAACAGGACAGTGAGATGGGGAAAGGTGGCATAGCTAAGTAGCTTTTAATCACTGGGATCATAATAACCCACTCGCGTATTCTGCAGGTGGTGAATGGATACTGAATTTAGCATCATTAATAAATAATGGGCACTATGGTGGCGAGATGTTAACTACCTCGCCTGGTAGACAAGCGATCGTGGGTTCGATCCTACCCCTGACATCTGTATATCAAGAGTGTGCATGTTCTTCCTGTGGTCACATGGATTTTCTCCAGGTCCTCCGGCTTTTCCCTCTGCATTTAGAAAAATGCTATACATTTCCACATGATAAGCCACTTCGTTAAGCTATCATTTGTGGCCAGGTAACTATTGAAATATAGCTATATAGCTCAGTGGCCTTACCTGGTATAAAAAAACAGCTTAGCAGTTAATAGGCGAGTCAGTCGTGGGTTATAAGCAAGAGTAAATTGCCGACCCCAAACACTGTTAGGCGATGTCAATCAGGCTCACTTGGAAAAAGCATGGCTGAGATTAAAGCCAGCGGAAGGACAATTTACATTTTTCCTGACACTAAGTAGATTAATATTTGAATATATTACAAGTACATTCGTCCATATAAGCCAGTGTCTAGTAGACCAACGCCCATTCAAATATAAAGGGCCTCTGCATACATACAGACGTGTGCATACATATGTGTAGAGAACTCTTACCTTTGACATAATGCAATGTTACAGTTGACAATGCATGAATTGTTTGCTTTTTTGAATGAAGTGTATAATTTTCTTGACTCAAAATAATGTATCAGAACATAAAACTGTACCTATAATTTACATCAATGTCAATTCGTGAATAAGCATAGATGCCCTTCTAGACTGAATATACAAAGGCCTCATTTAGCACCAACCAACACAAGCAATAGCCCCAAGCAACCACTCCCTAACAGCGAGTACAGCTCCTGGATAATGAGTAAAAACCATTAATATTAATATTCTTCATTTATACAGGAAAGCCTCACTGAATGTTCTGCATTGAGGTGTTTGGCCAACTCCATTAATGTGTTGCAAATGATTCTGAATCACTCCTGCTGCTCATTAACTGGGGACACCACATTGGAAGATAAAACCAGTTACACTGAGCATACAGTGATAGAGTGATGCATGCCAATTATAGAGGGTGCCTTAATATTGTTAACTCAATTTTGGAGGGAAGTTGATAGCTTACACACTGGCTCTGGCGACATATATCATGAAAACCCACACGTAGCTGGCCCTGATACCCTAACCAAAATTGTGCATCCCTCTTTTTTTCAAAGCTCGTACACAAACATGCCCTTAATGAAAACCCTTCTGTAGTCAATTCACTAACACAGATCAATGCATAAACATTAAAACTGATCCGCACATCAGATAAGCACATATTCATTGGACTTCATATGGAACGCTTAAATATTAGTCCGTTATTTCTTTACGGTGTTATAGGCAAGGCATTTTACATTTTCATGATTTTTAGAACATGTTACATTTTGGGTTTTGCTTAATTGCTCGCACTGTGAAACCAATTTATTTTTACAAATATTTGTATCATTCATGTAGACGGTTTTGTGAACAACTCTAGTAATCACATTCCAGAGTAATCATTTGTACATCTATATTCACAGCTCGCACATACAGTAAATAAAAAATAAAGCCTCATTCCAACCTATTCTAACATACAAGTCGTTCTCATTTTCAAAAATGCCATAAAATGTGCCCTAAAATTAGTTACAAATAGCTTTCCCTCCAATATCCCAAGCGGATTCTCTATGGAAATCCTTAAGGAATTTGGCATTTAATCCATGGCAGTGCTGCTCACTTCCTACAAAGTGGCACTACATATATGGACTCTGGTGTGGTAATAGGCCGAGTAAAATACTTTTAAAAGGAAGGGGTGTCATTCATATGACCTATAAACTATCCATGACCTAGAAGTGTTTTTGAGAGCTACAAAGCCACAGTAAACCCTGCTCAGATTACAAACACAAACTTGACTATTGCAGCCAAAGCAGCAGCACAGCCTAGTGACAAAGGAGGTGTGATACATTCTTGCCACATACAAGGCAAGGTCATGATGGACAGACCCAAATTTTTTTTTTAATCTGGCGAAAAAAATGTTATGATAGCGTATAAATTCAGCGCAGAGTACAGTTGTTCCAAGGGCAGACAAGTGCTGTGTCGGTGAAATATCGAGCTGTCATTTTTGCCGACGACAGTGACACCTACGAACAAAATAATTTTAAAAAAATGTGTTGCACAGCTCTACGCTGTGCAGCGGAAGGATGGTAAGTGAGATCGATGGTGTACAAGCTCTGCTAACTGATCTGTTAAATGCATGTTAAGACCCACCATTTTTTATCTTAACCACCGTGCATGCTTATTGGATTCTGTACTGCAGCGCAACACACAGAGCGAGCAAATGGCAAATAAATTAAATCAGTCAAGGGAAACTTTCAATACATTACAATTGCTGTAATGTCAGCAATTCCACCTGGCTTCCTTCTGATTAATATTGTGCTGCCGTGTTCATTGCGTCTCGTCTGCGCTGTTGCCCAGACTGCGTCGATGCTGCTGTTAAAATGCCTGACTGCACATCACGGCTCAGTGCAGGCAGGAAAAACGCTTCCCACAGCCACTGTTGATATAAGCTTTTGACTGCGATGTGAGAAAACTACTATTTCCCACATGACATTGACATATACTGGAAGTTTAAAAGGCATATTATTTTCAAATTATTATTTTTGCTTTGGTTATGAATAAATGTTATATATTATCACCAAATTGTAGGTAGCAAATACCTTTAAAAAATAAAGTTACAATTTATAACATTTTAACAGTGGAATATGATAATAAAATGCCTTAAAAACTGGCCATGCACACGCCTTCGGTGGGAGTGAGGGTCGAGTTAGAAATGCAATAAAAATACACTAAACGCTCAGGTAAAATCTTCACTGTCTCTTGTCCCCCCCACCACGATGTGTGCAATTATTACTACTATACAGTCGGTAGATGCTACCACTATAGGCCGTAGATATTACTACAGAGCTGCTGGGGACATCGTGCCTGGGGGGGGGGGGGGGGGCAGGGGTAACAGCCCAGCCCCAGACTGCCAAGGTGCCACCTCGGCAGGCTGAACAATCTAGGCGAGGCCGAAGGCTCTGCACGGGACTAGGCCTCACCACGCCACTCTGTCAGGTGAGTACTTTGTGCTATAGAGTCGATAAATACTGCTATAGGGTCAGCATGAACTACTGTAGTGATAGCAGGTTACCACCACAGTCGGTATGCACTTCTGCAGTGAAAGCAGGTACCACCACAGTATGCAGTGCTGTAATCATAGCAGGTACCACCACAGTATGCAGTGCTGTAATCATAGCAGGTACCACCACAGTATGCAGTGCTGTAATCATATCAGGTACCACCAGAGTATGCACTGCTGTCATCATAGCAGCAGGTACCAGCACAGTATGCACTGCTGTAATCATAGCAGGTGCCACCACAGTATGCACTGCTGTAATCATAGCAGGTACCCCCACAGGATGCACTGCTGTCATCATAGCAGGTACCACCACAGTCAGTACGCACTGCTGTTACATTTTTAAGAGTTGTTTTGAAATATTTTTAAGACCCGGGCAACGCCGGGTACTTCCTGCTAGTATTATGTAAATGTGTTTCTACATCTGCAAACATTTCATCTTTGCTGTTGTTGCTGATGTCTAATAATGTTACCACGATCTCTGAAATAAGCCCATTTCAACACAACAGATGCAAGTGGATGCATGTATCCTCAATGGCTATGGACATCGGGCAGCAGCTGTCTCAGCATCTTAAGACAGAAGAACCGATTCTCTGGGTCAACGTCAAAGATGTCCATTTTACTGTGCTCTACGCCTCCCTACCCAATGAGGGCACAGTATTCTGGGTAACCCAACCATCACAGCTAAGGTCTCCCTGAAACACACGCGTGAACATGTGATCAGCAAGCTCATTAAATCACATTTCATTTGACCCATACAGTCACTGCACAGTCACTGCACTGTTAATACTTACAGACGATTCTCGGTGTAACAAGCGATTTCATCTGCCTCGTGAACCAAGCAGGCACAGCATAGACAACACGCGCAGGCGCTCTCGTGGCACAGACACACGCTCTCACATGAGCCACGGGCCACGCACAGGAATCAACAAAGTGCTGTTAGCGAGCACCTATGAAGGCCGGCACAGGACACAAGTGCAGTGCCGATGTTTACACACTTGCACCAGGTACTAATTTGAGGATGCGTCGGCCTACCGGAGGCCGAGGACCGGCACGAATAATCGTCACTGGTGTTGGCCGTGAGCGGGAATCGAACCCAGGTTACTGGGTTCGTAGCGCTAAACTACCACTCCCTACCAACGAACACACAAGCAAACATCCAGCCAACACCACTCCTGCAAACATATGCAAGTGAAATTTCAATTTAAAGCTTTCGTGACTGCAGGGATTCATCTTCTTGGTTCTTTCGGTAAAGTCACGTAGAAGGGAAGTAATAAAATAATAAAAATAAAACATAATTTATTTTATTATTTTATTACTTCCCTTCTACGTGACTTTACCGAAAGAACCAAGAAGATATGCAAGTGAATTAAAAATCAGCCCACGTCACGGTTTGCGGCAACAGCATGCACATCCCCAGGCACCCTCTCACCACCGCCAGATCGAAAGATCTCCGAGCAAGCCAAGCAGCACTGTGTGCCCCCGGGAACGGTTGCCTAGCAACGGCGGGTTCGGCGCGGCACTGTTGCCGAGCAACGAGCGATCGGGTCAGGCTGCTGGAAAGCACGGACACTCAAGAACGCACCTTGATGAGGGACGTGATGACGATGGCGCCTGCATTCACCATGGGGTTGTGGGGTTTGTCTGCCAGAGTGAGAGACAAACATCAGCCACAGTTTGCATTGAGAACTTTAGGAATTGTGCATTTAAAATGGTATTTTTGTATTGATTTTATGAAAAATATGGACATTTATATTTTGTCAATACAATTAAGGGTTCATGTGTTTAATTTAAAAAAATCTTGAAAAGGTAACAATCATAGCAATGAATTACATCATGTACCGCTGCCTGCATATCAATGAAGGTCACTACTGAAGGTCATGTTTTATTGCAGTACCCATGCATGGGAGCAAGCAAACAAGGAGACCCACACATTCCACTCACCCTGTTTATGCAATAATTCTCTGGTGACATAAACGTCATAGTGACTGTTGAATGCAGGTCCATTAGCGAGCACCTATTCACATTGGCACACTACAAGAGGTCGACTGTTTTGCAATCACCATGCCTGGCCATCTGTCTCGTTAATTATGTTCAGTATCACACTAGGTACTTATTACATGTGTAGAGAAGTTCCGACGGACGTACTCGTAGACGGAGGTAAGTTAAGGGCTTCCGCCAGGGTTTATTAAAGCGTATCAATATTACACAGGGTACACAACTCCCAGGGGCTAGGGGTCCTACTCTGAGTCTGGGTCCCTGCCGGCTAGCTCCGGTCTCTCTCTCTCTCGTGTCGGATCGTGGACTCTGCCGACTCCACCGACCGGAGAGAGAAGCACCTCTACGGCTACCACCGGCTTCTCCCCAGACTCCCTATTCGATCCCTCTCTATCCCTGGTTCCCTCTTCACCCTGTTTACTTTACCCGTTCCCACAGTGACCCCGCTTACGTCACAGGGTATCCCTTAAGTACCCTAGGAGACGTGACGTCATCGCACTGAACGGCACACCTGACGTCACGTCCCTATTTTACTCCTCTACACATGCATAGGCTGATCCAGTCGAGGGCAGTCCAAGGACAGGGTCAGATACCATGTTAATGATATTGTAAATGGCCAGGAATTAAACTTTATTTGCCTTGATTTTAGTGCAGTGTGCTTATCATAAATGTCAGCACTAAACTATCTCTTTCATGCATATACTCTGCATAGCCTGGGGTTATTGTGGCATAGAGGCTGACAAGGCACATACATGAATAGAATGTGTTCGGTTAGCATGCTGGGAACAACATGCATAACCTCCGTGAGCCAGTAAAATGTCACACCTTGAACATGCAGTATCCCATTGCATGACTCAATGCACGAAGGATCTCGGTCAGAGATACTAAGCTTATTGTGAACATTTAATTGTTGATCATATTTTTTAGTATGGTATTTAATGGTTAAGTGTGTATACGAGCTTTCGAGAAACGGGATTCATTCTGTTCATGTGATCTACATTTCTCAAGAAATATTTAAAAATGTTGCAATGAATCCCAGCAGTGATTAAAAGCCAAATTTTAAATGTAGTTATCTGTGGCTGACCACTATGAACCTGGTTACCTGAGTTTGATTCCTGGCCATAGCTAACATCAGTGGCAAACGATACCTGAACTGGGTCCTGGCACACCCCTTCACCAATCTCCACTAACCAGCGTCGTAAAATATGATCTAACAACCCCCATGGATGCCACGGCAAATAGGAGGCCATCATTACTGTACGTATGTTGAAATTCTTTCACACCATACATAACCAACTGTGCTAATAGGAATTGTGCAGGAAGGACAAGAAACTAAACACAAAAGCAGTTCTACAGTAATTAGTTTTTAATCTAGATGTAAAAGTGCATAGCTCCAGTGGCTTCCTAATATCGGAAAGAAGAGTGTTCCAGACGGCCGCAGAAGCACATCTGAAAGTGCCTGATGCAGTCTTTGTTCGATAGCTAGCCAAAAGCCGCTGAGGATGACTGGCGTGATTGTATATGCTCCTTGATGAGATCAGAAAGGTATTGTGGTTCATAAGAGGTTTTTTTGGGTTAGATCGCATAAATATATAAATATGTCATTAATACCCGCCACCACCCAACACAGCCAATTAGCGAGGGTTGTCACATAAACAGAACATGCCACACCGGTGTGCTGTACTAGTGACGATTGGCACGTTCTATTTACGTGACAACCCTTCCTAGTTGGCTGTGTCGGGTGGCGGTGGGTTTTAACGACATATTTATATATTTACGCGATCTAACCCAAAAGAAAACCTCTATTATGGATGATATTGGTCGCAAAAGCGTGTGTATTGTGGTTAATTTGCGGCAAGAACTTTGTGTGTAATGAGTGCCAAGGCATTATAAACTACCATTATAACAAAATATTGTTCTGTCAAACGAAAATGAATTGCTAATAATGTGTTGATAAAATACCGTACTTCCACTCATGTAATACCGTACTTCCACTCATGTAATCTCAATGAATCCGAAAACATCACTGACATAAAATGTGTTCATGCTGGCAGACAAAGGATGTTAAAACTGTTATCAAAGTACGAGTTTACTACAAAAAAATAGTTCAACGTCCTACAGATGGCCAGTTTGTTCAGAGCACTGGGTCAACACTGCTGAGATGCTCGGTTCGATTTTATGGTGTTACACTGGTGACCAATGAGAGCACAAAAACACATTCATGCGGAGGGAGCTGGTAGGAACGTTGGGTTGCTCGGTCAATGGCCAGGGTCAACGGCGGCGTAGTGCATTCCGCAAATATGCCCGACTGTGAGGGCAAGCACAAGCTGGCGTGAGTAGGTTAAACGTTGAATTTTATAAGGGCACCACGGGGTGACCAGCCCCTCCCCACCCTCCCCACCCTCCCCACCCAGCCCCTCCCCACCCAGCCCCTCCCTCCCCACCCAGCCCCTCCCTGCACAACGGACACAATAATCCCCTGTGGGCTGGTGTAACCAGGAGGTTCCTACCAGTAAAACTTCATACTATACTTATTTGTTTCAATGAATTTGCCTTATTCCAATTAAAATAAATGAACATTCTTCGCAAAGCATATAAAAGGTATCTGGGTGTGGATGAAGTAGTTTGTTGGAGTGATATCAACTTCTCAAGACATTCTTGACAATGCTAGGAATAACACTTCTAAATGGAAACTTTTTCTGCCCTTGACATGGTATTGAGTGCATTATCGAAACATGATTTTGAGAAAAAGGCAAACAAATATAATATTAAAACAAAGTTCAACCTTCCAGCCGGCCTCAAAATAGGTTGTACACACCAAACATGGAATATAAAAGTCACGTTAAGCACTTAATATATCGCTGTCTGAAATAATGTGGCATGTGGAAAAGCAGGAGTCACTGGGGTCATGGGGCAGCCAGGGCACATTGGTTGTCACAGCTGCAGCCAGGCCCACTAAAAACTTTACAAAGCTGTAATCCTCCGCATGCGCAGCCAGTGGAAAGGCCTTTCCTGTTTTTATAGCAAATTCCACAAGCGGCGAGGATGTAGCAAGACAAACGGTATTTCCATGTGGCTACAAATCTAGTTATTAACCAATAATGAATTGAGTCAAAAACCTCACCAACACCTGTATTAGGCTAATCAGGCTACAGGCTCTCTATCTGTCTGGGCAACAGTTATTCGGTTGATAAATTCACGTTAGTGCCATTTATTTACACGAATGTATACGTGTATAAACAAATACTCATAAGTAAATATGTACACAGTAGTTTTGTCCTTGATATAACAGGCGAATGAACCTACACAATTGCTATATGTGCATGGACCTTCCCCAGAACCCAGTGCAAAACACAGTCCCAAAGCGAGCAACTGGAATGTGGGGCATGTGGACATGCGAGCGGTGGGGGGGGCATGTCCGCGCATGTAAACGACGTACTCTCCTCGTTGAGAGAGAGCGTGTTGAAGCGCAGGCCGCTGGGCTCCTTGCCCACATAGCGGTGCACGTGTTGCGTGCCCAGCTCGTTGACGGCCACCGAATACTTGAGCGGCTTCACACACGACTGCAGGCAGAACGGAATCTTGGTGTCACCTATCGAATGCCTGCAGAACACATGCGTGCAGGAGCAGGCGTAAACAAACGAACGCCCACACGTGTACCGACACTCGCCACTGACAGTCACCACGGCGCTTAAGGCCGAGGTGAAGCGTTGCTCGCTCGCAGGTCACAAGCCTGGCCTGGGTATTATGGGTGAAATGACTGAGATCACAGCCAGATATACGTGTGTGTATACACACATTTGCATTTGTGTGTGTGTACTTACACACTCACACACACACACAAGTGCAAATGCACAAATACAAACAGGCACACATAAATGCACAAAAGACAAATACAGTCTGTTTAGCATTAAAGACTGTTGAGGAAAGTACTTTTAAATTAGGAGACACAAACACAAATGGACTCAAAACCCCATACACAGGACACAGATATACGAATGCAAATCCACACATACATACGAGTACAAATGCACCTGACACGCACACACAACACCGATATTCCATCTCGGCGTGGTTACACTTATCTATTATCATTTATATTCTCCACAATGATGCTGATGATTATTTAAAGTTATGTAGAATATAATTTTCTCTCAAACTAAGACCCATATCTTATGACACGATTGATTCTTTTGAGTGAGCTTGAGGTCATTATAATGTTGTATGTATAAAAGACATCATCTTTACCCCAGGAGGATCCATGTCATATGCTAATTGTGAGCAATGTGAAATGCATAGTCAGCATCTGACAATGCACACTGTACTTGTGGAAGGACAGCACGGAGCCTAGTGGCGTAATTCATGGTTGAAGCCACGGGAACAGACAGGATCACGTAAGGACAGCACGGGACCTAAGTGGTCGAAAATAATAATTGAAGCTGCGGGAACAAACAATATATATACATACCTGGACAAAACCGTCTCCAAGTGCTACATTACACTTGCATCAAGAAGTACACTCAGCATGATCCCATTTCTAATGTCTCCGTGCATCAATATAATACGCAATGCAGAGCCAATGTGCTAACGTCAACAGTAAAGCTGCTTCTAGAAGCTGAAATAATGGAATAAAATTTCATACATTCACGTCTTTTTACACGCCGTTATTTAACTCACTCTGTTGTCGTTGTTGTATCCTCAAATCTTGTAACAAAATTTTAACCCACTTCCCAATGTGGTATCGACTGCAAACTTGGTATACTTATGTCATACCGATGACAATACTATATTCTATTAAAAAATACAAAAAGTATTTTTAAACATTCATTTTTATTTGTTATGTTTCGGCTTGGGTCTAATTGTCCAAGCTCAACTGACGTTGGCTGTAAATCACCACGGTCCCTTACGTTGTGGCAAGCTTTGCGGCCACTTTCTGGAGTCGTGGAGTTCTGCCATTACGAGTAGGGTACATTTCATTAAAGGGTGTTTTTAAAAAAAGTATTTTTAAATGACTTTTTCACAATGAACCAGGTTGTATATTTAGAAGATTGTAACAAAACCATCAATTTAAATAAGCACACTTCAATTATATTATTGGTGTGTCAAATAGTCTATATTTTCATGGCAATAACATAACATCTGAAACAATGAGCACTATTAACTAGTCAGAGGTGGCGCTCTGAGGATAGCATGTGGAATGACACTCAAGACATTTAGATGCTTTTTATTACACACTTTTATTTAACTCATTTCGTCTGATGTATCCTCAAAAAATAAATATTGTAACTCAATTTTTACACACTTCCCAATGTGCTGTCGACTGCAAACTTCGTATAGGTATGTCATACTGATGACAACACGATATTCTATCATAAAAAATCCAAAACATATTTTAAAACTTTTACACGCTTTTATTTAACTTACTGTATGTGGTGTTGTCGTATCCAAAAATCTTGTAACTCAATTTCAACCGTATTCCCAATGTCGTCTCGACTGCAAAACTTGGTATAGGTATGTCATACTGATGACAATACTATATTCTATCATTGAAAATTTTAAATAAATATTTTTAAACAATCTTTTTTACGGCTCTAATTGTCGACGCTCAACTGACGTTGGCTCTAAATCACCACGGTCCCTTACGTCACGGCAAGCCTCGGGGAGACGTGATGAGGGGCGGGGGATGTGGAAGGAGGGGAGGGGCGATGGGGGAAGTGGGCAGGGGGAGGGGCAGCTCGGACAGTACATTTCATTAAAGCGTGTTTAAAAAAAAAAGTATTTTTTTATATTTGATTCACTGATGAGACAGGTATAGGAGCACATGCACCCACCTCTGCCCATCAACTGTGCACATGGAGACCCCCCACAGGTCAGGGCTGAACTTGGCCAGCTGAGGGATGTAGTCAGCCACCTAGTCATGGACAAGCAAAACAATCAAATACAATTCGCCAGCAACTAACATTGAGATACCAATGCACGGATGAGTCAATGGATGTCCACGGATATCCAAGGGTGCCATAATGGCAAGATGTTAACTGCCTCGCCTGGTATACAGGAAGTCGTGGGCTCGATCCTGATCCTAATCCGGAGTCCTGTATATTTGGAGGTTGCATGTTCTCCCCATGGCCGCGTGGATTTTTCTCCGGGTTTTGCGTTTTTTTCCCTCCGTATTTAAAAACATGCGTTTGTTGTATTTGACTACTATACATTTCCACGTGATGAGACACTTCCTTGAGCTATAATATCTGGCCAGGTCACTTCTGAAAAAGAGCTATATAGCTCAGAGGACCTTAGTTGAGTTTAGATATTTGTATACATGTAGCAAGCAATTGATTGATCGTGTCGATGATGATGATGATGCCAGACTCATGCACACTGCTTACCTTCCCCCAGGTGAGGCCCCGGGCGTTCTCGTGGATGCGGTCCATCTGCGCCGTGAAGTTCTCAAAGTCAGGGATGACGAACTTGCGTCGGAACGCCTGCGTCAGCAGCACGATGTTACTGCCCATGCACCTGCAGCAGGCATATGCAGGAAAGTGGCCAGGTCAACGTCAGGGTCAATTGCCTGAAAATGTATCCAAGTGAAGGCTGGTACTGTAATCCCAGATGACAATGCATGGGCTTATTTCCACAATGCATATATGATCTGGGGGCTATTATGATGAAAGAAGATGTGATACAAATGGTGCAACGGTCTGGCACAGCATGAATAGATTCCTAGGGAATGAAAGCAGGGCGAGAAAAAGCATTAGAAAAATATTGTTTTGGTCTAGGCAATGAGGATGTACCCAGCTATATCAAATCGTATCAAGGTCTATATTTCATGTCAGCTTAAGTCACATTACACCACTTCGTCATTCACAAAAAACTCATTCACAATACCAAGTTTTTTTTCTTAATGCTATTGAAAACACACTTGAGGGATTTGTGTTCAATTATTTTTTATACACATTTGGACATGTTCTTATAAAGATTTGAATTTTAAAAAGCAAGACTTCAACAGAAAAATGTGTTCAATAAAACCAAGCTTGATAGTCACATGTATGGTCTCAAATGTATTTGCATTATCTGCTTTATGTGCGCACTGTTATAACCAAGTGGAATGTGCCCACGAGATCAATTTGCTAATGGACACACATTGCGACATAAAGTGCATTTTAACGTACAATTTGCAATGTAAACCTTTTACTTTTAAAATATAGTTGATTTGAAAACAAAACAAAATCAACCCTTAAAAATTATTGTATTTGTTTGTTTTACTAAATCTGAAAACGTACATTTGCTCTTACATACCTCGGCACCAGAGCACAGCTAGATGCAGAGGGAAGGGCTTTATTGCCACATAACCAGGGCACAGTTTATTTGGCCAAATCCACAATGAGTCTAAATAAAAACCAGCCATTATTTTACAACTTTAAAAAATGAATAACAGATGTGGTTAAACCGAATGCACCAAACATGGCATATTTATAATTGGTTATGTAACAATTAACCTCTGAAAAGTTTTGTTGAAAAGTGGCAATTTGAGGTCACTATTAACTGTAAGAATCATATATTTAATATTTTAATTAAAAAATTCTGGTCTTGTTTGGAATCGTTTTTTGGATTTTGGGGGGGATTTTTTTACATCTTATTTGTCCAGTTTTGTTCTCTCTATTAGCCTGATGTATCACAAGCGCATAATTGAAACAAATGGTAAAGTAAATTCTTGCTAAATTTATCGAAAGCATAAGAATACATTTTAATAAGTGAATCAGCATTGTTATATGCCTACTTCTAATACAAGTACATACCCTACAGTAGCCGGTATTACAAAGGCATTAATCTTTCAGCCTCCGACTCTTTACATTTTTATTTAACTTGCTTCATGGTTCTTGACATTGACATGCTGAATTATGACTGGGTCTGGCCAACGATAAATAACCTCTGGAGGCAGCCACAGACACTTTTGTCTCTGGGAAAACACCGGCTACACCTCGGTACGCGTGACAGATTGCGGCAATTGGTCACCCCCATCCAGTCTGTCGCTATACGCGATTAACGAGCATTACCGGCCATAAATAGTATCTCCAATCCAACTAAAGCCCCAGCAGGCAGAGTAATAAATTAGTTGCATGGGGTTTTTTTCACCCTACTGGTGTCATTTAAGTCCTCTGTGTCTGCACTCTGATACTACCATAGATCATGCCTTAATTTGACAGGTAACCAATTAATGTTCCAGCAGGCAATGGTAGCTCAGTATGCGATATTCATGATATGGGGAAATTTTTATATGACCCATTTACTCAGCAATAGAGGCTGACCAAAACATGAAAGAGTGAAAATTATGCATTTTGTATTTTAGAAATGTAATTTATATTATATAACAATTTACAGATGAATTTCAGATTTCTATGGATAATTTCTGATATTTTTCAGATTTTCTAATAATTTCCATTATATATACACGAATGGAAACGTATTCGTGCTAACAATAACATTGAATAAAAAATAAAAAAAGTGATGTCATAAAAATGCCACTTTCGGTTATGGATCAATGATAAGAAAACATTTCAGAATGTCTGAAATTTCAAATCTAGGTCTGATTTTCCAATTTGTTTTATTAATCTGAAAATCGGGAGCATATTCACACTACAAATCATTAAGGGGAGTCATTCTAGCCACTCCCATGGGTGTCCTGATTTAATAATTCTGTCCCACCTCTTGTTAAAGACAAACTACTGAATGCATGACAATTATGACTCCAAATTACGATTTCATGACTGAGTAAGTTGCACATAGTTAGATTTGGCACAATTATAATGACTCATTTATATGTAATCCCTGCACACAATTGCCAACAGTTGATGCAAGCTTCTTGGACCGTTTAACTTCTGATGAAGGGCATAAGACAAATAAGCACACTTTTTTACATGTCAGAAAAGGTTATTCTAAAGCAAGGGAAACTATAATTCTGGCTGCTTGGATAATAAATATCTGAAGTCACTCGAAAACAGGTGGCTCTGCAGTACAGCGAACAACTCGCAATTGGCAGGTTGTAAGTTCAAATCCTGGTTGGCGATTGACTCAGAGAATCATTACTCCATTGTCGATAAAATACTTTGAGGGGAAGTCAAAAGTGGTCAGCCAATGGAGAGACCCGACCCCTGCTACAGGAATGCGAAATTTTGACCAATGGCTCAGGGCTGTAAACAACACTGCCTCGAAGCTCATTTGAACAATACAACAAGAAATCATTGCCTCCAAAAACAACGGAATGTTGAAACAAGTGTAGTTCTTTCGCAGCTTTACGTATTGCTGTTGTTTCTTGCTAAAACGGTTATTTTGTTACAGGCTTTTGAATGGTTTTTCATGAGGAACACGATAGCCAGTGCATATGTCCTATGAATGCTTAAGCAGTTCACTTTCAGAAAAGCCTTGAGGTGCTCACGAAAACATCTCAATGTCTCAAGACGATGCTTGTGCCAACATTAACCAATTATCATATTGATACCAAAGAATATAATTTGGTCCATGGTTCCCAGACTACACTATTCACTGTTTGGAGCACAATGTATCAACCGCCCAAGTTTATGAAAATTAGACCACGTTGCTAAAGTGGTGACAAGTTCATAAGACACGTCATTTCTTTCAGCTGAAAAGTCACACAACCTCAGCTGTGCAATGTGAGCTTAACATCTATAATGTGGAAGGGAAATAATAAAATAATAAAAATGAAACTATATTTCCCTTCTACATGACTTTACCGTAAGAACCAAGAATATGAATCCCTGCAGTCACGAAAGCTTTAAATCGAAAAATCTATAATGTGATTAACTATGTATTCCAAGAAACCACTAAGTAGCTAAGGCGCATGCAACTGTGCATGGGCTGCTTATGATGTTGAGGCAGGAAACAGCTCCTTCGTAGGATAAAACACGGTGGTTTAGGTGGCTTCCTCAATGCAGTACCAGGTCTTCATAGGCAAAGAACAAAACAAAACAGAGCCCTCTTCTTGCATAATGGCACAGCAGCCCCACCCATCCTGCAACCGATTGGAATGCAGGCCAAGTCGACTTCAGAGGCTTTATATGCATGAGGTCATAAAGCAATCAGGAGTGCCTACACTGTAGCAGTGCTGACCAGCTTGAACCAACACTAACTGATTGCTACATATCCGTTCAGGGTATTTACACTTTCTAGAAATGTTAACAGCTACTGAAATTTCACAGGCTGCTTACAGGTGTATTGTGTGATATCCAAAACACCCAGCATGAACAACAGACAGTCTAGTACTCTAGCTAACTTGTTTTTATTGCTTGGGAGTTATTTACTATGTTTTTCTGCGCAACAGCACAAACACATTCACATGGACCATAAGATGACCTTAAATACCACCTGCAAGGAGGGTAATTATAGCAACAACGTTAATGCTCTGTTTATGGATGCAGATGAAATGCATCGTCGTGCCTCTGAGAACAGTGAATAAATCATGGATGAAATGCACACTGGACAGAATGCACAATCAAGGGCATTCTAGGACGGCATATAACTCAAATAAATCATAAATACATAAAATATGCATTCGTTTATCAAGGAAATCCTCACCGAATCTCAAATATCTTTTTAAAAACCCTGCACAGATATATTTCACTAATCCCATTTTTAAGGTAAGGATAGGCATGTAGGAAAAAATGGGATTCATCTGTAAAATCTCATGAATACGACCATTCCCTGATCACCTCAAAGCCTAGCAGGTTTGAAGATTAGACAAATCTATGTGATCCATCAACCTTTGCCTCTCAAGTTCTGGATTGCAGGTGTGCGCAATCACACATGTGTAAGCCACCGAGTCTTTAAGATGGTTTCTGAACATACCAGTGGTTGTCCTTAAGAGAAACTGGCTCGTGTGATAGAAATGGGCAAGTGTATCGCTTTCATTGAGCCACGAATAAGGATGAGCATACACAACAGTCATACGAGCCGGGAGAAAACTTAACCATATGAAAGGTAATGTACAAAGCATTTTGGAATGTCACCCCTCATTTTAATTAAAACATTTTTTATTCAAATGAAGAGTATGCATCACAGGGGAAGGACACAGAGACACCTTTGTAATGCGGAAAGCGGTTTTAAAATCAGGCTTCTTTCTCTCAGTCAACATCAAGAGGAGTCTTTCAGTCATGCTGCCTCTTAACGTTTCCCAAATGTAGTGACATCGGGGATGTCACTGTATGGTGCCGGCTCGGGAGGGCCGTGGCGTATGATGTCAGCACCGTGTGGGTTGTTGTGTGAGGCCGACTCTAGCACAGCACGGTGTGCGATGCACCGTCATCGCGTACACCCCGTAGGTGGGTGTAGTACCAGCTCTAACGGGGCTTGGTAAACACTGGGATAGCGCGGGCACCACGCATGGCGTGCAGTGCAGGCTCCCACAAGGGGAAGCGGGAGAGTGTCAGCCTATGGACAGGGTTGCCCCGGGCCAGGGCACTCTGGTTGACCCCGTAGACACGTGATCTGGAGGGTCCACAGAGAAGGTCCCAGGTGGGGGGGCTAGGGGGTGATCACGTGTCCACGGAGAGCTCTCGAGAGGGAGCTAGAACGCTTGAGAAGGCGAGTGGGGCCGAGGGCGGAGCCGGCCCCGACCCGGGAGGATATAAAGTGGGTCCCTGAGAGGGACCGGGGTCTCTTCGTTCTACAAGCTGGAAGCTCCACGTCCTACACGCTGGAAGCTCCACGTCCTACAAGCTGGAAGCTCTACGTCTACAAGCTGGAATCTCTACGTCCTACAAGGCATCAACATATGGCCGGGACCCGAGTGAGGGTCCGACCCTTCGTAGTTGTAACTCCTACGTATAGTGTAGTTAGCTGGGTGGTCACCACCCCAGGCTGTATCTGGTAAAGGGGCAGTTACCCCTTTGTATATACGTGTTACAATAAATGTGTTGCCTCTAAACAATAACGTCTGCGACTCAGTTGGACTCACGACACAACTAAGGTTGCATTAGCTCTGTCCATCTGCAATGGGGGGTGGTGGAAGGAGGGCATGATAACTTTCACCCAGGTGAATGAATATGAACAGAACTTCAATATCACAGTTATGTTATTAAAGACTTACCATATTAACGGACACATTTATTAAAGGGTTAACGTCCATAAAAGTGTTCAATTCTCCTTCTTGTTTCGTATGGCTGATGTAGATGCAGAGCAACAACAACAATTTTGCATTCCGGTGGTAAAGCCAGATAACCGCGTCAAGAGCAGCTGAAAAGTGTTAAATTAAAATATTTAATATAGATTTTTTATCGGTTTATAAAGATCACCTTACTTTATTAGTATTCACTGGTGGTGTACAGCACCCCACCCCCCATGATTTTTTCCAATATACCATGTGTGGCAATGCACCAAATTAAATGTTAAATTTTTCATAGGAAAGGCAGAGAGAATGCCTGAACACAGACTGCTCATGACACTGAGACTTTGGGTCAGATACTGTGCAGCGCAGTGTAACAACACATGTATCAGTATGCAACAGCATTGGCTCTTTGGACCAATTAAAACGAGGAGAAAAAGCTTGTGATAAAAGTACATGAACACACAGTTCACCAGGATGGCTAATAAGCCATACATAATTAGGTGAGCTGCACTACTGTCTCCAATTCCACGAATCACTCCTAATTGGCCCATTTTTATCACCTGTGATATCTGGATAATAGGTGAAAGCTAAATTAATAAGTCGCCAAAATAACCAAACAAAAGTCAATGGTGTAGTAAAAATATCATATTGAATGCAATAAAATTGAATGTACAGGACTCCGAGATGTACGAATCTATTAAAACAAGATGACTGCTTTTAATTGAGATATTCAAAATGTTTCATGTTTACATTATCGGGAAGTATTATGCACCACCCTTTCTCGAAGCCACACTAATAAAAAATCAAAACACATTACATACTATTCTTTGGGTCTTTCGGTAAAGTCACGTAGATGGTTCAAAGAAAATAACAAAAATCTACGACGTTTCGATCGTCATCCTCCCGATGACGACCGCTTGTGTTGTGATCGAAACGTCGTAGTTTTTTGTTATTTTCTTTGAACCTATTTACGTGACTTTACCGAAAGACCCAAAGAACATGAATTCCTACAGTCATGAAAGCTTTAAGTCAAGACTTTACATAATACAGGCCAAAGTCACCCAACGCCATGTGACATTGCATCACTCACTTGCGGAAGAGCATTTTGTCCAGGACTACTCCGTCGGCTGCTGTCTGCACCGTCTTGCGCAGGGCATCCATCGAATCCTTGAGACGGGGGTCTGAGGTGCGCAGTCCGGTCGCTTTTAAGGCCTGATGACAAACAGGAGAGCACACAGGTGAACTCTTCATATTGGTATTGATTCTATGAAGCTAGGTGGAATAAAGGCTGCATTCATCCCAAACCAAAATTTTAACTCAAAATCTTCTGATAATGAGGCAAGTGCTCCTCCGATAGCACCATTTCAGTAGAAACTGAATATTTCGTTAATTTATAAATGATACCGTTCATTAGTTATACGAGACCAACAAAGCTGGCTGAGACATCTTTCCTTGTGCATTCTATATGTAAATAATTCCACTTTTTTTAAATGCAGCAAATTAACAGTCAATAGATAATGGTGAATGATTAAAATAATTGTAAAAAGCAATAATTAAATACAGAACATAATCTGTAACGCTTTCATACAGCCATGTTTCGCTAACAGTGCACATGCTATCAAGAGTGGTGAGGTAACGTGCATGCCTGGTAAAATGTTGTTAAAAGTTATATCGTGGTACAAAACCACGCCAAGCAGTAATATAATGAATGCAATGTGTTTTATAGCATACCCCGTGTTTCAAAATATCAACCATAGACTCATGGGTACTGATATCCCTTCAGTAGGGGTCATGATATTTACGAAATATAAATTCTGTTTATAACAAGATTTTTGTAAAATAATAACACACTATTTTATTCATTCACACTGGTTTTTTTAAAGATATGTTTACAGCTTATAGTTTTTTACAAGCATTTTACCCAAAATCTTGATTTTATCAGCCCCCTGGGCACACTACATCATGATTAATTTTAAAAAAATTAGGTAAAAGACGTAGGCATGGGGTGGTGATCACTCACAGTTATAAATTTGACAACAGGGATCTTGTCCTGACCCTCAGCGATGGCATCAAACAGCAGGTCTTCAAGGCGGGGCAGGGGCCTCATCTTCTCTCTGCATGCACAAACCCCCACACACACACGTATCATCAGACGCACAACACACGGTAGAGGCACTCAATGCCCACATATGAAACTTCATTTGGCATAGCTAGTTTAATCTGGCAAGGTGGCACAGTAGGCAGAATGTTTGACTCACAACCAAAAGGACGCAAGTATAAATCTTAGTCCATCATGAGTAGTAGTAACTTTGTAGTAATTCAACAGCAGTCATAATGCGTAGAGGGTAGTCCCCCTTGCAATGAGAATGTGTAATGTCCACAGCTGCCTCAGTACTCACAGAGATGAATTCCCAATGTTTCTCTGTGCAGGCAGACACTTGAGGCCAGATTCATATTATTACGAGAGACAATGACGCATGTAATTAAAACAAAACTAACATTTTCCAATAAGAGAATAGAGCCTCTTGACTTTTTAATATTGTTTTACAGCATCAATGACTGCTGAGAATATAACACCTTATTCCAGGCCTTCAGAGACCTCAGACACCATTCAATAATGCAAATTAAGTTGAGGAACATTGATCACATCAATTGCCTCCCAACATGTAGACCCGTTCCAGGGCGGGGGATGGGGAAGGCATCATGGGAAGCCCTGCTTTTCTTCCGCGCGCAATAAGCTGCAGTCCGAGCCGCCATTTCATGTCACGGATCCTCAACATTTAGGAGAGGCAATGCCTACAAAACCTCTCTACATATGCCTGTGCCCTGTGATGAATCCTGGACAAAGAAATAATGTAACCGCGAGGCTTTGGATAAAAAAAGAGTTAGTGCGTAAATAGAGCCATCAGTGTATTGATTGTGTGTCACGTTAGTGGGATTATCTCATCCACAGTGTTGATTTCCTGCAATCTTCCAATGAAATTGCAGGACAATTGACCATTTTGCATGTCATACAATAAAACATTACATGTTTAAACTTGTTCAAATACAGTCTATTCTAAAAAAAAGCTATCACAGTTGCTCTTATCAGTTGCTTATTTTCCTTTTACACACATACGCCTTCACATCCTCTTGTTACGTAAATGCATAAAATGTGTGATTATTGAGGTGGTTCTCTTCCCAGATGGCAGCCTTGAGCCAGTGGTGGAAATTGGAAATCCATATTCTCATGTGGAATGAATGTATTTGGTTGCCATATTTAAACCAAAAATACTGACTGCAGATGCTATGCACACCCCTAAACAGCGATTAAAAGTTGATGTCCTACAAGTACACCAGAAAAACCGATGTAAACTTAGCATCAATATTTCACCTGCAGTCTGCAAGCCTTGTAACGTGATCGTGATGTACCATTAGCAGATGGATTTCGATAACAGTACACAGAGGGCTGACAGAGAAATCTATAGACAATTTAAGTAATGGTATACTTAATACAGGTAGGAACAACAGTTCCACACTGCCCACCAGGGATTATTTGTCTGTCGTGCATAGCCCCTCCCAAACATGTACGCTCCCGGATTGGTTGAAGTGTATCACATGACCACGAGATTTCTGTCGTGCACGAATGCGCTGTCCAACCAAGTTCCTACCTGCCCACTCGGAAGGAACGTGTTTCATTCTTTTAGTTTTACCAGGTAAGGCCCACTGACCAATATAGGTTTTTTTTTTCCAGAAGCGACCTGGGAACAAATGATAGCTCAACAAAGTGGTTTATCTTGTGGAAATTTATAGCAGCCAAATCCTCTAAACGCATGTTTGTAAATGTGAAGGGAAAAACTGGAGGACCCGGAGAAAAATCCACGCGACCACGGGGAGAATATGCAAACTCCAAATATACAGGAGTCAGCGTCAAGGTCAAACCCATGATCTTCTGTGTACCAGGCGAGGTAGTTAACATCTCGCCACCATGGCACCTTACAATTTTAAGGTTGACAACGTAATTCCCAGTTGGAGGTTTAATAAATGGAGCACAATCTACTTTGGAATTCAACAGCAGTTGTCGTATGGCGGTACTGGCACCCAATGCTTGTTTGAGCATGGAGACACGTTGACTTCTCAATGACTAATGCATCTGTTTGGTCAGCATCAGCAATCAGTACAATTTCTTGGCAAAGCACGTGAAAAATGATCATGAAATGCTCACCGTCTTGCTCACATACTGTCTAGTGAAGCACAACATTTTCCTACTCACTAACTTCTTTCCACACAGCACAGAGCAAATGTTAGATAACACTTGCGGCACCGAAGCAAGAGCGAGTTTTACTGCAATGCTTTAATTACCCGAGTTTGTTCACGCTTTTAGTAGGGCTGTAAAGACCCACAGCATGCAGGAAGTGAAAAGGTCAACAATCCAGACAAACCCAACTCCACAGTATAGATAGAAACTTGCCGAATACTATTCATTTATCTGAGATTGAATTAGCACCATAAAAACCTAACAAAATGTTACAGCTCCCAAACAGGGATATACATGATAATATATCGTATTAACAAAGGATAATTTTCGGAATTGGCAATGATCAACTATTGCAAAAGATGTCACAGGATTGTATTACACCCACTTTATACTGCTGTAGCCCACTGATACCCCGTGGCACCAATGGGCGCCAGCAGGACCAGCTTGATTCAACTAGCTCAGTGGTTAGTGATCTAACCACCGTTACTTGAAATGTGTAGCGAATAGTCATTGAATGTGCTAACAGGTAAGACAACAAAAGCCTAGCAGTGATCTTTTACCAACTGATGCTAATCCGTTCTAATGTGAACTTATACACTTATATATAAAATAATTCTAACAACTGTATGGCATAGCCTTAAGTAATTTTTTGAAAAATATAGTGAACAGCAGCATGCAAGGTAAACAGTAGGAATGTATGAGTGGTGTTGGGGATTAGAATGCCTGACTCACTCAAGGAAAGGTTCACTTTTAAATCCCAGCCTAGTGTTGACTCAGCCTTTCATCTCTTTGGGATCAATTAAATGAGCACCATGAAGTCAACGATGGTAGGTTCGAAAAAAAAGGGGATTTGGAATTATCACCACTGTCTCAGAGCTAACAATGGAGGGAGGAGAAAACGACCTTACACTTGCTGGAGCAGGGAGACAGACACTTTGATGTATTCTCTTGTGTCCATTTAAAGACAACACATGCCTTTGGAAAGACATCTATATGCTAAAAAAGCACCGCAACCAGCATTCTGGCACCGCTCACAAGGCAGGGTGCATGACATTAATTTTCCAAGACTATTTCGGTGCCAGGAGGCATTTTTCTAATGTTTGAGAAGAAAAAAGGAACTGAAAATGTGTATGTAAGCATATTAAATGGTTTCAGTGATATATATACTGTATTACTGTACATGTGTGTAAGTGCTTGTTCCAGGTTTCAGAATGAAAAGTGCAGTGTATTTCTCAAATACTTTCCCATACACACACGCACATTTCACGAGTCAATCTTAGTTGATGAACATTTCCATTTCAGTGCGAATTATGTAATACTACAGTAGAGTACACTTATCCAATGATTAGTAGACATTGAAATACCACTATGGAAATACTGGGTGGAAATCCTCATCATAGTCCCTTTCATTAACAGATTATGTCTAGCTAAATGAAATGTTTCTCATTGTGTGACGAGAATAAGCTCATTTTATACATTGTCTCCAGATGACATCAATCTGATACACAATTGTACACTGCAGTAAAGTCAAAGTGAGATATGGAGAGCTTCAGTAACATAGAAGATTGAACATGAGCGGTGCTCGTGCAGTTTGCACAAAACCAAATGCTGCTTAATCCAGGAAAATCGGAGGTTCTGCTGGTTGGCACTCGGGCTCAGGCGAAAACATTTGTGGATCAGGTGTGGTGGTCGCGGACTCCAGGATTCAGTTTTCGACTCGTGTAATGAGGCTCGGCACCATAATCGACTTGAATGTTGTTTGAGCACCATGTGCAAAATAGACAGGTCCTGAAATGTTTATATCAGGGCTCTACAACACATTTGGCCACTATATGATCCTTATGGCGATACCCCGGGGTTCCAAATAATACAAAATGGCCGAGGCAATTAAATATTTTATTTCTGGGACACTATTTTTTCCAGGGGTGTACTTAACTCCGCGACTGGGGTACCAATCAATTCGAAATCAGTACGACTCCGTGACGTCGAAACGCAAAACATTAGCATAAAAAATCCGTTATCGAAAAATTATACTTTGAATAGTGCATCGTGTACAGCTCGTCGAGATGAGTCGATTGCCGCATCGCCGACCATCAACAGACTGAAAATGACTGCATCACGGACATTATGCGAGAGCTGGGGTACCATAGGTACCGCCATAAGGTTCATATGTGATATAGGCAACACGGTGGTGTGTAGCATAGTATCGACAAGGCTCGATTATTGCAACTCACTACTCTACGGGACGTCTAGAAAAAAACATGAGCAAGCTGCAGCTTAAATTTCGATTTAAAGCTTTCGTGACTGCAGGGATTCATCTTCTTGGTTCTTTCGGTAAAGTCACGTAGAAGGGAAATAATACAATAATAAAAATAAAACATAATAAAGAACCAAGAAGAAGCTGCAGCTTGTACAAAATTACTTGGCACATGTCGTGACAGGTACTGCAAGATCCGACCATATCCATCAGTTGCTCACTGAGCTGCATTGGCTTTCATTTTCTGTACGAATACATTATAGAGTCGCGCTCATTACACACACATCATGTTTTCCATAAATGAATCACAATACCTTTCTGATCTAATAAAAAAGGAGCATAAACCATCACGCAAACTCCGTAGATGTGGTGACCACGCGCAGAAGCGTGGTTACCACATCTACGCCTCTATATATGGAACGAAACGGTTAGACTTCTCCACAAATCTGGCTGTCGCCTGATGAAGCTTGTTGTAATTACTAGCGAAACTTCGTACTCAGATTGTAAATATTCTGGCTTGGCTCTCCAACACACCGGTGTGCTGTACTAGTGACGAATTGGCACGTTCTGTTTACGCGACAACCCTTTCTAGTTGGCCGTGTCGAGTAGTGGCGGGTTTTAACGACACATTTATATATTTACGCGATCTAACCCAAAAACCTCTATTATGGATGATATTGGTCGCGAAAGCCAAAGTGTAACTGTAATCAGGCAGTTTGCTAAAATGTTGGTGGCTCAGGCAGATGTCATCATAGACTGAGACTTCTAACCTTCTGGCTGTGACAGGAGAATGAAATAAAACAAATGTGTTTCTGAATCATCCGTGCAGCTTTTGAGTGGTATTCCTTTGTAAGCAAGTTTGCTTACACATACAAAACATCCACTCATTACATAACTTGTCAAACAACGAAATGCAGACACTCCTAAACAAATATGCTAATCCCGGTACTCAAGACTTTTGAGAAATCAACGACTTCGTTATTATAGTATTTAAAGATTATAATGGCCTGGGCACGGAAAAATCATAAGATTGTAAATTTTAAACTCAATCAGGGACCTACTCAGTGAATCTGGCCGGCCTCCACCATGGGAATGTGGAAATATATCCTCTGCGTCACAGCTACCAACAAAGAAGACGACTACCATCCAATAATGCTTGTTTGAAAAAGGAGACGCTGCGTCATTTTGAATTCATAAGGAGCATTTATTTTATGCAGGCAATGAGGAAAGCATTGGGAATGAACAACAGATTGAGCCTGAGAATGAGAGCACTCAAGAAACCAGCCCACTGTACGGTCCAAATGAGTCATGGCAGAAAACAGACCAAGCTCCCTCCAACTCCAATGCATGAGATTCTGCCATAAATAGTGAATGTACCTGCACAGCCCTTTGCCAAACCACTGGGATTTAGGCCTCCCCCCACCACGGTGACTATATCGCGTAGGGGAAGATGGGGGGGAGGAGGTTAGATGTGAGAAAATATAAGTCCAGTACAATAATGGATTTTTCTGTACTGACTTTTTTTTCTGTACTGACTTTTTGCAGTGAATTTTAAATGCACATAGTCAACAGAGCACTAATTCTGATTCATCTGCTTTGGGTGATTTTAAAGTAAATTCCTTAAAGATATTTTTTCCCAATACTGTGGCCACACCTTTAGAATAACTTATTTCTAGTCTGTATTTGTTTGTTAATGTGCATGAATAGAAACGTTTCAGTACATGAACTGCACTTTTTGAGTGACCTATATAGCCAACACTTTAGCTCAGCTTCTTTAGAAGACGCATATACTGGCATAAGCTAACGTAGTTTCCTTGGCTCATAGCTTCTGGGAAAGCAGCAATCACGCTCGCTGGGTTTTGCAAAAATGCCTGGTGAGACAAATGTGGATGTTATTTTATGCCAGTGAGCATAGCCCGACTTGTCAGTATTACTGGACAGTCTAACAATCTATTGATGGTGCACCCGTTATGCAATAAACCGCGTGATTGGAGTGTGATTTATGTAGATCATTCGTCCAGCTGCATGTATTCAAGCATACACTGTGCTGCATCCATCTACTCTCAATTTCAGACAAGGTCTCTGGCCAGACTTGCCGACGCCAGGCATCGCATTCAACTGGTGTGCTATTGCATTAACCTACACAAGTTAACAACCCGTTTTCAATAACTTTATCGTTTTAAAATGCAAATAAAGTTGGCCGCCATTTTTCATCATGCAAATAATATTTTAGAAATTACATATTTCAATATTTTCATTTTATATTAGGCCATGTTAGAAGAGGCACAATGTGCGTGTTTGCTGTTGATAATAATGGGGGTAATGATGTAAACTTGGTAAAGAAAAGTACAATGACCGATGAGGGTGGGCAAATATTCACTTAGTCATAACCACCCACCATAGCTCACTTCCCAAAATACTGCCTCAATCCTCAAACTATGCTCCTAAAGAGCAAGTAAATATTGCTCATAACTCTACGAATTCCACGGTGGTAAGATGTTAACTACGAGTCCTCTGGTTTTTCCCTCCACATTTAGAAACATGCTGAACATATCGCTCTCCCATGCTCACAGAACTATACATCGTTTGGATGTGTTTCCTAGCAGCGTTTCTTCTCCATCTCCTCCAGTGGGAATTGATCCAATACCTTTGCTCTTGCATGATGATGATGATGATCTCATGCCATTAAAAGCTTCTTCACTCCCACACATCCATGGTCTTAGGCATGTTTCGTGCATATCCTCCTGTTCCTCGTCAAGCAGCAAGGCTCTCCCACCAATTATCCCTGCCTTGGGCATCCCTTGCTTGATGCCTTTGTACTCTGGACAATTATAACAATGGTAGGCACCTGTTTCTTTTATGATTTGTATCCTGGTCCGCCTTAAATAAGTGCCGTAAAATATACTCCAGTTATTTCCCTCTGACAGATATTTTAATTTGTTTATCGAACACGACTTTTGTTTTGCTCATATTTATCTTGAGCCAATATGTAAAAATATTTATTTAATTATTTCCTCTCGGTCATTTCCCGTAGTTCATTTTCCAGTAACTCTGAGATTGTTAATATTTTCCGCTTTTTACCCCTTTATTTCTCTAATTATCAGAAAACACATTTTCATGTTGCTGCTAATAGCTTTGTCAAGATCGTCTCCGACTCCCATTCTGATGCTGTTACTTTCATCGTGCAATTTTTACGTGACTGTTTCTGTTCACATAAGGTGTTGTCATCACTTCTAAGGACAGGACATTTACGCAGTTTTTAAGATGACCACAGCAACGGTGATGCCAACCAGATGCCACTCGCCCTTCCCATACTCACGCATCCGTTCTCTTGGATGCCATTCCTTCTCCTGCAACTCCATCATCGCCTCCTCCTCCTCCTCCTGAAGTTGTTGCCACCGCTGTTGCTGCTTCCTCCGCTCCATCTCCATCCGACCGTCCGTACAGCGCCCGTCTAGATCCCCGCGTCCACGTCTCCGTGGAATCGAGGGGGCCTCGACGTTTGGTCACAGGCTCCAGGAGGAGCAGGGAAGGCCCTCCGCGCTGTCGCTGCAGTAGGCACTGGTGATACTGCTGGTTACCCAACTCATTAGGGATCCCAGTTCGAACCGTGTGCCAGGTCTTCTTCGCTGCCACGCCCCGCCAGGAAGGGGCATTGTGACGTAAGAACGAGGAGGCTCGTGCCAGAGAATGCATGTTCCACGCACAGACTGTGGACAACTATATTACCCTTTCTTCACTATAAAGACGCACGTGTCACCTAGATTTGCGATTATGGTCGAACTGATATTGGCCCTATGTGCTGTATATGTTTGTATGGATTGTTTCTAGTCTATATTACTGTGCTGTCAGTGCTAGCACGTGTCTCTTACACTTAATGATGCCAATACGGAATCGCCGTCACTACAATGGCAAGTTCTACAGAGTACTACGTGTCTATATATAAGCAACTTGTCACTATTCGTAGTGTACGCCTCTTCACTATTGCTCAGTTATTATATCCGCGCACTGTATATTAGACGTCTGCGCTTCCTCTATACACGACTACATATGCTTGATATAGATCGTTGTGTGTCAATAGCCTTGGCCAATGTGCCCTCCGGCTATGTTACTATATCGTATCGACTGAAATATGACACACTCTGCAACAATATATCGGCATCATACGCTGTATATATTGATGAGACAATCTCGGATGCCAATTAATGTCCCACACGTTGTATTACACTCGGGGTATTTAGTACATCCTCGTCTACTTAACGTTTATCGCGTATTGTGCAATTAGTATGCCTGTGAATGTGTCTATATCACAGACGTATGGTGTATTATACCATTAGTATGTCTACGAATGTGCCTATCCCACAGATACGCCCTGCGTTATATATCTGTCTGCCTACAAGACGTCAGGTCTAGGCTATACACTGCAATGTGCATGCCTCTGTGTGTCAAATGTATATTTCCTAGACACCCGCTCTTATCGTACATACAGTGCCTGTGTGTCTATTTCCCAGCGATATCCTCTGCTATATCCTCTTTCCGTTACCCAGACGTCTGGCCTCCGTGCAATGAGTCTTATCACCTTACAAGACCACGCGTCTTCTCTGCTTCACAGTGTGTGTCTCTGCGTCTACCGGACGCGTGTGCAGGCCGCCCCTCGCTCCCCCTCTCTTTCCTCCCTCGTCAGCCCGGTGTCCACCGCCACCCGCTCCGTCCTCCTCGGGTCGGCGTGCGAGGGAAAACCCTCGGAGTGGACAGACGAACAAACAAAAATACCCCGAGGCCGGCTTAGAGCGGCAGTGAAGCAAGCGAATGTGGTCGCCCCACTCGATCACCTCGCCCCACCCCCTAAGCCACTCCCCCCTCCCCTAAGCCACTCCCTCTAAGCCAATCCCCCTCCCCTAAGCCACCCCACCCCACGTGGTACCGCCTCTGCCCAATGACAACAACAACAACGGCGACGCTACATCTTCCGGAAGACGCAGATGCACTAAACGGTAGATGATGCCCGAGGTTTGTGTGAGGGGCGGCGGAGGGGGGGGCGGGACACGAATAAAAAACGAGCAGAGGAATCTTCCGCAAGATTCAGTCTCAGAGGCTGGGGGTGA
>CM025610.2:19949608-20018938 GCA_014621495.2 Entosphenus tridentatus
GGGGGGGGGGCTTTGGACGTGGTCGTCTTGTCGGATTAGAGGGCCTTGTAAGTTGGGAAATTACTTAGTGAGTTGTCAACGTGCAGTTCTTCATTAGTCCCTGTTATGTGTGGGTTTTCTCCATGTACTGGTTTACCACCAACAAGTAACAACACAATAAGGCATTGGTTAACCATCACAATGCAGGACCCCATTCACTTCAGACATGAGTCAACGATAACCTCCAGAATGAGAATTTTACTGTTTGATGACTCGTATTACATCATTCTTGAAAGTTTTTTTTTATTTTGTCCAGCAAGTGCTCACTGGGTCAGTTTAAACTATTTGAATAGTTTTAAATTTTACAGACCAAAATATTGAGGCTTATTGAGCTCAAATATTACGTAAAATAATTATATTTGTGGTTGGAAATTGACAATGCGCATAAAGCCATGACATTTTCAACATTTATTTTGAAGTAACTTCATGACCCGCCCCTACTGGACATTTCCACATGAATTTCCACATGATAAACCACTTCGTTGAGCTATCATTTGTGGCCAGGTTGCTTGTGAAAAAGAACTAAAAGCTCAGTGGGCATTAGCTGGTTAATAAAAAAAATAGTTTATATTTAGTTCATATCTTGATTTGAAGCTTTCGTGACTGCAGGAATCCATACTCTGGTTCTTTCGGTAAAGTCACGTAGGTATAAAATAAAATAAAACACGACATTTCGATCGCAACACAAGCGACCGTCATCAGGTGGAACAGATAGAGCAGAACTGCTGACATAAGAGAAAGAGCTGCTGCAACAAGAGTTTATATAGCATTTTGGTGGGCTCAACCAAAGGGTAAGTGGGCGGAGCTAGAGAAGGAATTTGTACGTAAATGTAAATGTGAGAGATTAGCATGTCAATGTGAGATGGTCCCATCCACCGGAGGTGGCGGGGATCCTCCTGTGGCTGGGCTGCCTCACAGATATTTAGCCTGGTGACGTACTCAGAGAGTCGGAAATAACAGCTGACATAGGCAGGTAGGATGGAAACATCACAGTCAGTTAAGACTTTATTTGGTTAATAACGTCTTACCAATGATTGCTCAGTTTGTATCCATCTTCTCGGTTGAAGTTGTGTCTGTGTTGATATATCTGGATGGCTTCATGAACAAATCTCTGATAATAGCCGGTGGGTTTGCAGAGTACCTTCGTCTTGGAAAAATCTATTTCGTGTGAGCTCGCAGCGTTAAAACAATGATCAGCAACGGCAGAGGTATTGGTCCTACCGTGTTTGATGCAGAACATGAGCGAAATCCCAAGTAGGCCGTAAGGTGAAGACGTTTTACGTTTAATCCCGTTCCCATATATGGGGCACTAAATTCTTTTCATTCTAATAAAAAGATCTATTGCTTTTGGCCGTGAAAATAAAAGTTCTCCATGTCTAATCCTGCAGTTTATTTTTTATTACTGTTTAAAGTCGGCAATATTTATTTCCTCGCGTAATCATATTTTGATCATCAGTGATGAGGCTTTGCATCACGTGCTTCCCGCTAGACCAATAAGGTGGCCGATTTTTTGGGACGAGAGGTAAACATTAGTCCAAGATGGCTTCGCCCTTGTTGTCAATATAGAGTAGTGAAGAGGAGGAAATTACGGCCAGACCTCCTTCAAAAGTCCGTAAAAAGTATTGTAAACAATGCTACATGCATCTCACATCCATAAAGAAAGAAGAAACAAAGGATTTACACGCACGCGGTGGGATACATTCAGAAACTGCGTCAAACGGTGGCTTTTTTTGCAAGGTGAGAATCGGAGAATAGCAGAAACATACAAACATTGTCTAGAAATAGAGTTTGACAATGTTTCCGAAGACGCTGGGTTTCACTCCAATTGCTACAGGCGTTTCATTAACAAAAAGCGCTTGGATGCGACCGAGAAACGGGCCACACAGCGTCCTGAAGCTCAAGATCAAGGCCAGTCTGTGCCATCGGGTAGTAACGTTAGTATCGCTGCAGTTGATTGTCCCGCAAAAAAACTTAGGTCCAGGACCGGCTTGCCAGTAGCTTGTGCTGGTCCTGTGCTTTCTGCCTTTTGCATAATTTGTAAGAAAACGGACAAGTACATTACTGTGGGAGGCAAACGCCAGAAGGACCATCTTTCACAGGCAGAAACATCAGCACGTAGGTAAAAACAAAACACACACAAACACACGTTTGAACTTTTATTACCTTATGCTGGGTACCATGGCTAACTTTCAATTACAATTACATATTTTATGTAATGTTTATTTTACAGTCAGAGACAGATTTGCATTGTTTTGCATACAGCTACAGCCAGAACACTCAATATTGTTGAACTCTTAACACAGTTTTTTATTAGTTTAATTAGTTTTATTTATTTATTTACAGGCAATTTGCTGAAAGCTGCTGAGATGAAGGAAGACACTAGCATTCTTGTGCATATTCGAGACAAAGACTGTGTCTCCGGAGGTGCGATACCACAAGTCCTGTTATAGACAGTACACCAGGTTCTTGACAAAGTCTAGTATATCAGTTACTGTGACCTCAGAAGAACAGTGAGTTAGCAATATTTTATATTAATAAATATTAATTAATAATTCCCTCACATTTTCACATTTCAAAAGTAGGAGGTTGGCCCGTGATTTCCCCCAGCTGGTGTTTCACTCCCTCAAGAAGCGCAACATAAGTGAGATGGTTTTCGTTGAGACATTGTCTGCAGATAAGCTGATAGACAGGCTACCTCATCCATCAGGTACAGAAACAACAGAGTCAACTGAGGTAACTAGCGAAAGTGACTGAAAACAGGGCTAGTGCAAAAGCTGGTCCACAAAGACCAAGTTCAATGGCCTCCATCAATACTGCAGAGGACACGAGGACACTTTACAGTACGGAATTAATATTAAAGATGCTTCTGTGTGACTGTCCCGGTATGAAATGCCCGTGGCCACCCACATCAGATGACCTAAATGTGAGCGAGGCAAAATCTGTCGTTCCAATTGAACTGTACAATCTGATTTCCTGGATTATTGGTGCAACTGAGGAACCAACACTGGCCCATTATGTTGATATTCCAGATGATTTGAACCTAAAAGTGATATGTATCTGTCAAGACATTGTGTATCTTGCACCTAAGGGTCGGAGGCAGACCCCTAAATCATTGTGGCTTGATTTCGATTTAAAGCTTTCGTGACTGCAGGAATTCAACTTCTTGGTTCTTTCGGTAAAGTCACGTAGAAGAGAAGTAATAAAATAATAAAAATAATAAAACATAATAAAATAATATAATAATATAATAACGGTTCGCCATTTAACAGGTTCATCACAAATTGTGTCACTTCTAAATAGACTAGGACATTGTGCAGCATGGGACACAGTTGGCAGTCTAGACACTAGCCTTGCCCAACTTCAACTAGTAGAGGGCAGAGACAAAATACCAAAGGGATTCTCAAAGAAGGTTCCTACAGTACTTGTGTGGGACAATATTGACTTTGGGGAGGAGACACTGTCAGGTCGTGGAACTACCCACCACACAAATGAGATTATGCTGCAAAGTTCTGTAGTTGAACCTGTGTCAACAACAAACAGACAACCACTACAGAAGGGAAAAACCTCATTGAAAGTACCCCCTAGCATCTCTGTCGAACAGTACCATCAGTCTAATAGACAAGGACCACAGAACTTGTTTCATCAGGAAAGTGTTCCATTACAGGCAGACACATACAAATTGAACACGGTGTCTGCTGTACAAACTGAACTGGCATATGTTTTTGTAAAGTCCATAGATGCTGAAAGATGCACAATACCAAGCTGGACAGGTTTACATACATTACTTCAAGGTGATAGCACTCTGCAAAAGTCAGCATTGTATTATCTTCCAGTCATTGAGGCTTCACCGACAGAGATGTCAACAGTAAACACAATTCTGAAGCGAAGTGTCCAAATTTATAATCAGCTAGAACTGGACCATATAGTGTTAGTTTTTGACAAAGCTATATATGCCAAAGCTCAGCATATCCGCTGGAAAGATGATGACTTTACTCAGCGTAAAGTGAGTAGACTAGGTGAATTTCACACATGCATGTCCTTCCTGAGCATTCTAGGAAAAAGGTTTGGAGATGCAGGACTGCAAGACATAGTCATTGAGTGCAAAGTTGTTGCCCCAGGATCCATCAATGGAGTGATCAGTGGTCATCATTACAACCGCTGCATGATGGCACACAAACTTCTGTATGAGAGTCTGCAACGCATGAGACTTCTCACCTTCTTAGATTCTCTGCCACAAGAGGAGAGATATGAGTGTCTGGATGTCAATGAGATCAAATGTGCATTCCCGGACAGAACAATGGTTGTTTTGTGTGCAAATGAGATATTTGACAAAATGTGTTCGAAATATGAAGACTTTGTTAAAAGAAGAAATGCAGAAAACCCAACGTTTGCTTTCTGGAGTTCATACATCGACATGGTACAGATACTCCTTCTATTTGTGAGAGCAACACGAGAATCGGATTGGCAGCTTCACCTGTCAACAGTGCGCTTGATGATGGCATGGTTTTTTGTGTACGATCGTGTAAATTATGCTAGGTATTTATCTTCTTACTGGCTGGAAATGATCAATTTGCCCCTCACACATCCTTCTTGCCACAGTGAGCTCAGTGGTAAAGGCCAGTGGACTGTCCAACGTCAAAGTGTCCATGGATTTGCCTCGATTGCTTGTGACCAGGCCATTGAGCAAATATGCAACAGAGATTCCAAGACAAAGGGTGCTTGGACAGGGTTAACACAAAATCGGGCTGCAGTATATCGCTGGATATTGTCGCAACATGAAAGGGCTGCCATAGCAAGACAATGTGAGGCAATGGCAGGTAAATCTCCCGATATAAGGAAACGAAAAGACCTTGACAGCACACGAATTCATGCTGATGAAAGGGCTGTGACCAGAATAAGCTTGTACATAGCACATGGAGACCTGTGTCACTGCGTGACTGTAATGGAGGGTTTACATACTCTCTCTGCTGTTGAAGATCTGACATGTGATCATGAGGAATGTGACACCAGGGTGTTTTTATATGCACAACATGCTGCACAGGAACATCAAACTGTAGTCATCAAGAGCCCTGATACTGATTTGGCAGTGATTGCTTTAAGTCTGCAGCCAGATTTACCATGTAGGTTGTATTTTTTCACGGGGGTTGGCAACAAAACAAGGCTCATTGACTTAGCTAAGGTGTCGTCAGCTCTTGGCACAAGTGTCTGTTTGGCACTTATTGGGATCCATACCTTCTCAGGTTGTGACTCTACAAGTGCCTTTTATGGCAAAGGCAAAAGAAAGGCATTTTCTGTTGCTTGTGAGAAAGAGGAATATCTGACTGCTTTTACAAATCTGGGTAGCAGTTTTAACCTAGACCAGCCTACCTTGGAGCTACTTTGCACATATGTGTGCCACCTGTATGGCCAGTCATCTGCCGAAAATGTGAACGATGCAAGATACAAAGCATTCTGTATGGCATCGTCAGCTTTTCCAGAACTATCCATGCCCCTTACAAGTGACGCCCTGTACCAACACTGCAAAAGGGCAAACTACCAAGCAGCCATAATGAGACATTCTCTGAAAAGGTATAATGTGTGCCCCTTCACCCGTTGGCAATGGATGGCACCTCGAGGATGGTGAGTTAACAGTGACCTGGATGACTAGAAATCCTGCCCCTGAAAGTGTGTTGCAGGCAGTCCACTGCAGTTGCAAGCATAGCAAATGTGAGACTGGAAGATGTTCCTGTATGTCTGCAAGACTGTCTTGTACTGATTTATGTCGGTGCCAAAATTGTGCAAATGTTTCACAGGAAACAGAAGGACCTACATGGGATGATGGCTCTGATAGTGATAGGGATGATACCGATGAGTAAATATGCGCTGTGTTATAATTTAAGGTGATTTTGAGCTGTAAAGAATCTGTGGTAGAATTGTAATTTTTTTTGGCAGCATTCCAAAACAAGGGGACAGTGTAGCATTTCGAGTCATTTCAGCCAACTTGGGCCAAAGTGTGCTTATATTTGTATCTTTCTGTGATTACACAGTACCTACTGAAAATTTTGATGTACAAAACATCACAGTTTTGCTAAATTTAAAATGTTTATGTTTAATTTGTCTTAGTGCCAATCCGTGAAGTTGAAGCATATTTTCTACAAATTTGCCATATTTCATGGTCTATATTCACACTTGAGTATATAATGCACCAAAACCTGTCTCAAGTGTTTAGGTACATGTATAAGTGTCAGTTTGAGAGATATTTGGTGTTGCTAAAATGTATATAAATAAAGTTACAAACAAAACCAGCAGCATAAGATTTTCGTTTTTTCCAATTCACAATTATATACATTTATGGATTTTGAAAAAAAAACTGCAGGGTATTTTGCGGAGAACTTTTAACATAAAGTCGAAAATGGTTTTGTCTATGAAAAAATTCATTTAAAAAGTAGTTCCCAGGTGTGGGAACGAAAATCATTTTCTAGACACTTTTTCCTAGTTCACCTTACGGCCTAAAGGGGGCCTTCAGCCACGTGCAGTGGTCACCCACGCGTTCTGTTCGACACAGTGCTTAGGAAAAAAATACAATTTGATGCAACTCGGTGGCTCAGAGGTCAGAAGAAGCATTGCCTAAAATAATGTATAACTCAATCCTGAAACAATTGCTTTATTGCCTTAATTATAATGCAATTCAGATAATAATTTATGTTGAGCTGTGTAATATGTAACCTATGGTGCAAACCAGTGTACACATTCATATTTCCTAAGTTACTTTTAAAGTAAACTTTTTTAATGCGTTTTTATCTGTTATACTATGTTTGGCTCTTAGTTTGATACGCAGTATTTGCATCTGGGGGACATTGGCTGGTCTTACCAGCCAGCCACACACATTATTAATACGCAAGATTGTCAGATATAACTGTCTGCTGGCCAGACCCCGTATGGGTATTGTTTGCTGACATTCCATCGAGGTGAAAGATGCAGAGTAGTCCACCAGAGTGTTTACATACTTCCCGTAATTATGTATAGCCTAGAGAGCACACATGGACAGAGAATTGCAATATAACTATGATTTTAAAAAATCTCCTACCTTCTCACCCATCGTCTTTCCTTGCTCTTGCAGCAATGGAACAAGCTCAATCGGTATGCAATGCTTTTTAAACACATGCACAATGAATATAGTTAGGTCCGTTTATGAAATGGAACGTAGTTGGGTCAATTGGGCGAGTACACGGAAAGACTAAAGTTTCCTAATCATTACCATGATCACCACGATCCATGGGCAGATAGTCCGTAGGTGTTCACTGCATATTTCGATAACTTCCTACCCATTACCAATATTCATAAACGATGTGGATATTCTGTGTCCAACTCTCGCATCCATACGGTCCTATCGACCACACGGAGCACCTGAGGCATTGAGGCCAAGCGTTCATGCTCAGTTCTCAATCGGTAAGCAGGGTCGGCTGTTGAAGGCTGCCTTTTCCATTTGCATTCTCTTAATACAGATAGGAACAACAGGTTCCACACTGCTTACCAGGGATTATTTGTCTGTTGTGCATATTTGTCTGTCGTGCACGAATGCGCTGTCCAACCAAGTTCCTACCTGCCCACTCCGAAGGAATGTATTATTCTCTTTTAGTACCAACGTCCACATTCCGGAAATGTTCTGCATGCAGTTCCCTCAGTTTTCCAATAGAGATCGCAATACATCTATCATAATATGCATAATATGCATGCTGCAATTTTCAACGTTTTGCATTTATTTTGGTTAAGTTTAATTCATTACATTTTATTTGAGCTTTTGCTTTTCAGGGAGTTTTTCCTCTTTAGAATAAAGTATTACTATTTTAGTTCCACTTGCAGTTGTTGAGGTTCTTTTATGTTTGGACAGCCTCAGTAAGAAATATACAGTAGTATAAGCTATAGGAATTCCCTGGCCATGTCAAAGCACGAGACGGTTACTCCTCCGTGTAGCTATAGCTCACAGCATCCAACTCTAACGTCAGGTGTGGTTACAGCTCCGAATTACACTTAAGCTCACATGCCATCACAAACTGAGAAAAACGGGCTTGTATAACATCTAAAATCATGATTTTTGACCAAAGCCACTATATGTTCCAGTTCCAAAGCTATGTAACACGCACAACATAAATGAACGAGGCGTTCAAAGAAGCATCCGAATATGTGTGTTGTATGTTTAACTTATTTCGCACCATACATCGCCAACCGTGCTAATCGAAGGTTGTCCCTGTCTGGCTGTGATGGTGCCGGTGGATGGCAGCCCACGCTAAGACTCGTATATTCGTGACGAACGGGGGATCGCAAGGCATCTTCGAGGCCATCTGCTATGGCGTCCCCATGCTCGGCCTGCCACTCTTCGGGGACTAGTTCGAAAACGTGGCCCGCATGCAAAGCAAGGGTGCAGCACTGGTGCTCAACATTCACTCCCTCGACGCTGGCTCTCTCGCCTCGTCCATCTCTACAATCGCCACCAACAAGAGGTACGGTGATGGGTCGGTGCGTCTCAAGCGATTGGCTGATAATATCGCACCGGTGGGAGCTTGTGTACAAAAGGTGTGCAGTCCCATCGCACTCTGCCATTCCACGCTCTTATATTTTGTAAACGTGTTTCGAAGTTTGCATTGTTGCATACAAATAGTGTCAGTGACAGATATGATGTTGGCTAAATATGAGGGTTTAAACTTCGAATAAATTATGCAGTTTTTGTTGCTATAAAATGTATCCCCAGCCACGTGAACAGGTGATTCAAAGCATGTGTAGAGGTGCTACGGAGGGGGTGTTGTAGAGTTGTTACGGATGGGAAACAAACACACTGGGCGTGGCTATGTCTGTACGCGAGGAGGTGCTTACAGCGACGTCCGCACCGTTCAGCCTGGGGGGCTGACACGGAGCTGGGATCCCCCGCGGCCCCACCCCTCAGTGGGGGAGTTCATATATAAGGCGGTGAGCCGGAGGGCACGGGGCAGTGTGTGTTCAGCTTTAACCAGTGAAGAAAGAAGATCTGCTAGATAGGCCCTGGGACTCCCTGGATCGCTGTCCTTCTCAGGGCCGACCAGGGCGAGCCAGTGGCGTGGCCCCGAGAGCCCAGAGCTGATGCTTTTGTCAGAGCCGGTCTGGGGACTCAGGGTGCCGTAATCCCAGCTTAACCAGGGCTGGGTTAGCTAGCCTCCCCTAGCCCGGTAGTGGAGGACCTAGGAGTAGGCTAGCTGTGACCTAGAGAGTTGACCTCCCAGTTAGACGGGTGAAGGGGCCGATACTCCTTCCAGTGTTGTACATCCCGGCCTATTCTGTACTTGGTACTTAATAAATAAGTGTGCCTCTAACTACGTCATCGAAAGTGTCCTGGAACACACTACACATGCACCAAAACTGTCACGTGCAACAAGTGTCCATAAACGTACATTTTGTTTAACCTGTGGCAGCGGACAACTCTCTCAGTGTGACAGCAGTTTCTGGGTGGGTCTTTACGGTCATGCGAATTGGATGATACTGCAGTCTTTGCCGTATCTGATTTTCTTAGCAGCTACAAGGAGAAGGCGTCACTTCTCTCGCGTTTGCACCACGACCAGCCGGAGAAGCCCATGGACAGGGCCGTGTTCTGGGTGGTGTTTGTGATGCGGCACGGTGCGGAGCACCTGCGAGTGGCGGCTCACCACCTCACCTGGTACCAGGAGGCCGGCTTTGATGTGGCGGCGTTTCTGCTGGCAGCCATAGTCCTGGTGACAAGCGTGTTGGCTGCGCTTATCACGATCTGCTGTCGCTGGCTCTGTAGGGCCAAACACCGTAACGCCACTGTAAGCAAGGAAATGGCAGCCTCTAAAAAACACAAGTAATTGTTATGTTTAAACCGATTTTTCAAACAGCCACGCATGCTTAAATCGGACATTGGGGGCAGCCTTTTGGCAAATTCCCTTCAAACCATTTAATAAAGAATGCTCTTCTGGAAAAATGATGATTTGCTGATTAAAATTTAAGGTTGTGATTTTATTTATTTTTTTAAAGAAAGTTATGCAAAACTTAAGACGATTTGTATAAAGTCAGTTGAGTAGTGGCAAAGCATAATACCAGTGGCCCTGTTAATGAGGTGATAACATTGCCCAGATCAGACATGGTCACACCAGAACAATAACGGTGGACCCTTTAATGAAGGATAAGCAGATAATAGTCTCCTTCGTATATCTGTCACTCCACAAAAAAATAGAGGAAAAGGTATTGTCTTCAATGAGAAATTGTCTGCTTATATATTTTGTTACTTTAATTCTACACACCAACGTGAATGATTGTTTTGTGTCTTCAATAAAGGGGCCATCACAGTCAATGCCGTTACTCGATTGTGCACGTGAGAACACGATCCTTGCACCTTAGATCATCGTGACCTCGCACCTTTGATTTGTGTCATACATAGGAACACACGTGGAGCAACAATTTGAGGTTAAAAAAAAAATGCATGCAAATCAAACCTTCCCATTACATTTTATACACTAAAGAAGGCATTGGGGCCCAGAAAACTAGTGGGAGTATCCAAGTCACAGTATACTATACTCCAAGCCTTAAATGTTTATTGCGAGGAAATCTATCCTAGGCAATTGGAAGGACCGTGAACCCCCTTCATGGAAACACCGGACCTGCTCACTGTATGCCCTGACCGCAATGGAGCACCGCAGTTACAAATTAAAAGGGAAGGCACGGGAATTCGAGGCGGTATGGGGCCATCATTTCTCAACAACCCGTCTAGCACAAGCTACTGAACTGTGCCATGGTGTAAACATGAATGGAGAAGGAATGGCGAGGAAGTGGGAAGGTGGGCTCTAGGTTTCATTGTACCGTCAGAATATCTTACATGAGAGCTGATCTCGTCAAGGAGCATAAACCATCACGCGAACTCCGGTCACACTTGCAGAGGCTTTTGGTTAGCCATCAAACAAATATGGTCACTGCATCGCGCAAATTCAGATGTACTTCTGCGGCCGTCTGGAATGCTCTTCTGATTTTAGGAAGCCACTGGAGATATTAACTTTTAAATCTTGATTGAAAACTAATTTCTTTACAACTGCTTTTTGTGTTTAAATTGTTGTCCTTTCCCACACCTCTGATTAGCACGGTTGGCTATGTACGGCACGAAAGAAGTTCAACATACATACAGGAGATTGGGTGGGTGTGGGTCCATTTTTTCCTTTCTTTTATTTTGTTCGTTATCTTTTTCCTACCCCCATGTCCCCATTCCCCACCTTGGTTCGAACTTGAACCCTCTATACCAGGGGTCCTCAAACTTTTTAAACAGTGGGCCAGTTCACTGTCCCTCAGACCTTTGGAGGGCCGGACTATAGTTTTAAAAAACTATGAACAAATTCCTATGCACACTGCATATATCTTATTTTGAAGTGAAGAAACAAAATGGGAACAAATACAATATTTAAAATTAAGAACAAATAAAGTTAAATCAACAAACTTGCCAGTATTTCAATGGGAACTATGGGCCTGCTTTTGGCTAATGAGATGGTCAATGTCCGGTTCCATATTTGTCACTGCTAGTCGTAACAAGTGATGCAAGTGTGCATCCGTTAGTCTAGATCTGGTTGGAGATTTCAAATGTTTCATTCTGGAAAAAGTCTGTTCACAGACGTAAGTGCTGCCAAAGATGGTTGCCATTTTGAGTGCATGGTTCCTGAGATGAGTATATGTCTCAGAGGGGAGAGATGCATAGAAATTATGAAGGCTGCTTGACTTGAATGCGTCTTTCAGAGAGTCACAATTCTGCAGTTCAGCCAGTTCAATTTGGTAAATTGTATCCACATTTTCAATGTCAATAGAAAATGGGTTACAGAAAAGCTGTATGTCCTGTTCATGGAGATGAAGCTCTTGAAATCTAAATTGGAACTCCTTTTGCAATATTTCCAGTGAATCCACACATGTTTTGTTTGGGAATGCAACCAATGGTTTTTCCGCTAACAGATTTTGAGTTGTGGGGAGATGGCAGAAGTTTTTCTCCTTCACTTGTTTGATGAGGAGGCCTAATTTTACTTCAAACGCTTTGACATGTGATTGCATATCACAGATGAGCTTCCCCTTTCCTTGAAGTTGCACATTGAAACTGTTTAGTAGCTCTGTTACATCTGTCAGAAAGGCAAGGTGCCATTTCCATTCTGCATCATTGAGCTCTGGTACTTCTTTGTTTTTTGAAAGCAGAAAAGCTGTAATCTGTGGAAGTAAGTCATAGAAACGTTTCAAAACTCTCCCTCGACTCAGCCAACGGACTTCTGTGTGGTACAGAACATCTTCATAGTCAACATTTAGCTCAGACAGAAATTCCTGAAATTGTCTGTGGTTTAGTGCATGAGCTCTAATGAAGTTAACACAAGATACCACAATTTTCATAACAGAGTCCCACTTCAGTGATTTACTACACAGCGCTTGTTGGTCGATGAGGCAGTGTATGGCTATTGGATGAGAATGGTTATGTTTGTCCATCTCTTAGTTAATGCGAGCAATTACTCCTTTCTTAGACCCCACCATGCTAGGAGCACCATCAGTTGTCACACTGGCTAGTTTAGCCCAGTTCAGCTCCAAACCATTCACAGTTTGGCAAACCTTTTCATATATATCCTCTCCTGTAGTTGTTCCTTTGATGCTTTGCAGTGCAACAAGTTCTTCTGTGACTTCGAAATAGTCATTCGTCCCACGAATAAAAATTAGAAGTTGTGCAGAATCACGAACATCATTGCTTTCGTCGAGTGCCAAGGAAAAATAGGAATTTTTTGTGGAGTTTTGCAAATGCTGATGCAAATTGTCTCCCATTTCTTCAATCCTCCGTGTAATTGTAGGTCCTGAAAGACTCACTGTACTAAATAAATCGGCCTTCTCTGGACACATCTCTTTGGCAACAGAAAGAAGGCATTCTTTAACAAATTCTCCCTCCACGAATGGTCTGCCAGTGCACGCTATTAGCTTGGCAACTTGAAAACTTGCTCGCAGTGATGAAATATTTAGCTGCTTTTGCTTCACAAAATTATTTTGCTGAGTTAATGTATTTTTCAGTTTTAATATTTTATCTTTTCTCACTTCTCCGACCAAACAATCATATTTATCTTTATGTTGAGTTTCATAGTGTCGACGTAAATTGTATTCTTTGAACACAGACACTATATTCTGGCATATCAGACACACAGCTCTTTCCTTGTACTGCATGAAAAAGTAATCATAAGTCCACTGTTCTTTGAATATCCTACACTCCGAGTCAATTTTTCTCTTTCTTGACATCATTGTTTCCTAGGGAGTCAAAATTGCTATTAGTAAAATACCAATATATATACAGCGCTACAAAAACAATATACTAGCAATAACTTTGCCCACACAGAGACATACAGACTGCACTGCCCATCAATGCAGTCTGATTGGGGGAACTCCGCTTTTACCCCAGGCTCACACTGGTGCGGGTGCCATTAAAAAGTTAATTACATCTGCAGTTTTGTTTACAGATCGCAGTGCGATCTGCGAACTCGCATATGAATCTGATCGCATGGGGGAGAAGACCCATGCGATCCGATTCCACTGCAAGAAAAAAGAAGGCACATGTGCCTTTTTTCTTCCGAATCTAATGCAAGTTCAGCCATACAAACATATGGCTGAACTCGCACTAATCAGAGATCGCAACAGTATGAACCGGGGCTTACACAACATACAACATATAACCTCATACAACTGAATAGCAATTAGAATATAAATGCACTTACTGTCATTTAAATTGGGTTTCCTACTCCTCGGCTGTCTGTCACTGACCAGCACGGGAAAACAGCAGGCAGCCCCTCCAGAGATCAGAGATCACTCTGTTATTACCCCTCTATCATTTACTCAGCGGTGCGTGTGCTGGGGATCTACATCCCCAGCACACAGGAATATCACTGGGAGTGGAGCCGAGGGGCAAGTGAGGGAGCTGAGTGAGGGAGAGCCAGTCAAGCGCAGCCAGGGGAGGGCTGGCAGCCTTAGGCCTGGGGGGCAAGTCCAGTCAATTGGCCCATTGAACCATTCACCAGCGCAGTCCAATGAATGCTCGCCACCGCAGCCCAATCAGTGCTCACCAGTGCAGCCAAATCAGTGCTCGCCACCGCAGCCCAATCAGTGCCCACCACCGCAGCCCAATGAGTGCTCACCAGCGCAGCCCAATTAGTGCTCACCAGCGCAGCCCAATTAGTGCTCACAAGCGCAGCCCAATTAGTGACCATGGGATGTGGGTGTCATCTGTGTCACCTCTTCGGTTCGGGGGGTAATGATGCTGCCAACTTCCTCCAAGCTGCCTCTCCTCTAAAAGACTGTGGCTGCGCTGTGATGCTCAGTCTGTCACGTCTCCCGCGCTCTCTCTCTCACGAACCAGCTTCCGGCTTTCACTGCCCACAAGTCACCGCGCAGCCGGCCCCTCCCACATGCCCTGGCTTCCTCTGAGTCCTGGGAGGTGGGAGTAGTAGTCCGGCTGCGCTGTTCGGTTCCTCCCACCGCCTGAAGCTTGATTGCGGCCAGACTACAATTCCCGGATAATGTTGGCATTATGTGTAGCCCGCTTGCTGGGCGTAGTACCAGCCCTAGTGGGGCTTGGATGAGCGCTGGTCAGCGCGGAGGCACCACGTACAGTGTGCGGTGCGGGCTCCCGGTGAGGGAGCGAGAGGGTGTGTCAGCCAGCCAGGGTTACGTTGGGGCATGATACGCTGGTTGACCTGCCGACACGTGACCGGATGATATTGGAGAGGGGCCACCGGTGGGGCCGCTGGGTGGTCACGTGGTATAGAAGAGTTCTCTGGGAGCCTTCGGGAAAGAGCTCGAGAGACCTAAAAGGTGGGCGGGCGGGACGAGGGGCGGAGCCAGCCCCAGCCCAGGGGGATATAATAGGGCCCCGTGAGGGGTGAGGGGTTCTTCGTGTTGCAGGTGATGAAGATCCACGGCGGGTAAAAAGAAGCCTCTAGCCACGCGGTCCAGGACCCAGCTTGTGGTCCGGGCCGGAATAGCGAACCGTGTCTAGTTCTGCTGTAGCGTGACTAGATGAGCATTCAACACACAAGTGAAGGTTGTGTTATGTTATGTTTATTTATTGAATAAATAGTGTTGCTTCCAAAACAACGTTTGCGACTCAGTTGGACTCACTACACTAGTGTAGTGTTGTAAAGGACGGACTAATAAGCTTATTTAAGGCACACACTGTTTATTGTCTCTTAATACACAGTCCCTAACACACAAGGGGTATTCGGTCCCCTTACCCATTACCCTGGGGAAATACAGCCTCCGGACCTTACACAGCTCAACACTCACGCTTATCTCCTATCCTAAGGAGGTACACTGACCCACCGCTGGCCCGGTGGGTCCCCGACCTCTGGTCGCTCAGGACCTTCGCCCTCACAAGGGCGGGAAGGCTGGGAGCCAGGGTCCTGCCTATCTAGGACCTAATCTCCCCCGACCACTGGTTACACTGAGCCCTAGCCCTGATAAGGGCTGGAAGGCTTGGTCCAGGGTCCTAGCTGTCTTCGGCTGACTTGGGTCTTCGTGTAGAAGAACTGCCAAGAGCTCTCAGCACTCTGGCTTTTATACTGGTTTGTGGCCAGGTTGTCCAATCCCCGGCCACCTTGTGGAACCCTCCGATTGGTCCTTCCCTTTCTGACGTTTGGATCCTACCTTACCCCATTTGACCCTGACCGTTTGATCGAGTGGGAAAACCGTGTTTACGATCCGCTCTCTCACAGCATGCGAACAGCGAGTAGTTATCACCACTACACTAGTAACGAATTGGAATGTTGTTTATGTGACAACCCTTACTAATTGGCTGTGTCGGGTGTGGTGGGTTTAACGATACATTTATATTTACGTGATCTAACCCAAAAAAAACTGTATTATGGATGATATAGGTCCCAAAAGCCTACGTGTTAAACTGCCAGATGTTGATTATTATAACGCCATCCTTTCTAGAATTCCAGCAAAGCACCTTAAACTACAGCGGTTTGAAAACGACCTGTCACGCACCAACGTCAGTATTAGGTGTCGTCATAAGGCTTCCATGGCTATGCTAAATTAGCTTGCACTGGATACCGATCAAATAAAGGACCCAGTACAAAAATGACTATACGGTGCCATAGATCTCTTTTTCAAGGTCTCCTGCCATACCTCTCCACCCTTCTCACTGAAACCACCACAGCAAACCTACGCGTCCTACGGGGTACATCTAACAACGTATTTATTACACTCGTAGTGTTTGTTCGGGGACACGGTCAGGATTGAGTGTAGGGGTCATGAAAAGAATAAGGGTCCACCCCGAGAGAAATAACTGAAGAATGGCACTGGCGAGGAAAGGAGGGGGAAATTGGGAATGGGGGAGAAACACAGATTGGCACGGAAGAAGGAGAGAAGGTTATATAACGGGGTGGAAAACAAAGCCGGAGGGCTCCGGGAAAGAAATGACTGGTCGTCAACAACAGTGTTGGTGCCCAACAAATGTTCTTGTCGATGTTGATGGAACAATAATGTTCCCTTAGCAGGACGACTCGTGTGGACTCCCTTTCATACCCAGAACCAGGGACTGTTTTGGCTGAGCGACGTTTCTCCGTAGCTGCACTATCAGCCATTTGAACCTCTTTCCCACTGCACACACGCAGCAACAGCATCCAAGCACCACTCATCCTCAAGAGACGGCTCAAGGCTCTCTCATGTTCATGCCGGCGTATGAAGGACTCCTGGAGTTCTGGCTCCGTGCCTCCGAGTTCTCAATATAATATTTTGCTTTCGATTCACGAAATAAGTGCGGGTAAAACATAGTTTTTTTATTTATTATAGGCAAGTATGTTGAAATTATGCACTCCCATGAGGACTTATGGCTGATCGAATTTGCAAAAAATACTTAATTGTGTATGTAGAGGGATAGATTTGAAAGACAAATAGCTTATTATAATTTAAACAAATGTGTCTAGAAAAGCTGACCAGGCCAATGAATAGGTAGTACTCATTTTATTTACACCCTCACTTCTTATTGGAAAATAATTTCAAGCTTGTAGAGTGTTGCGCAATTCAACTGGTTAGAAAGTAGACTTTTTTTATCAAGTCAAAGTCCAGCATTTATTGTTTGTTAACCAAAAGGAGCACACCCACTGAACGGTGCGCTGTGTAACGTGTTTCAACGTTTCGCAGTGTTCACAGCCTAGCTGCATTCGTGGTGTTTTGATAGTTTATAACATTTCTGCCACGCTCCTCTTAATTGGACGATTGCCTTCTCTGCTTCCGAATGAGCACAATTTATGCAAAGCAGTGTCCCCTAAATCAAGATTTGCTGCCTCGTCCGAGCATCTAAGTTACATCAGAAAAAAAGATTAAGCAGTAAGTACGGAAAGTATTTTTAGAATATTTAAGCCAAGTGCCTGGATTAACGCTGCGTTGTTGTTGGATATATTGTTTTTAACCAACAATAACATTCATTTATCAAACTGGTGAGGACCCATCACCTGTTTAATCTATGACAAATATCTAAAATGTAGTTTTTGTAAGGAGTTTAACATTGTTGGAATGTTAAAATGGGTTATTTTTTTGTTGTAAGCCGTTTTGTTATGATTGCTTAATAGCAGTTATAAATCCGTGTGGTTTTTCTTAGATGAAGGCATTTTCTCAGGTTGGGTCTTCCTGAGAATTGTTTTGATTGGCTCGGCTGCAATAATTTTTCCTTTTCAGATTCATCGAGATTATTGCACATCATTTATAGACTGTTTTTGTTAATAGGTGTCCATACCATTACATTGTATTTACTAACCAGTACCATACAGTATATAGGCCGTTAAGATGTATCTTTGCACTCTTTAAGTTGCTGTTCCAACAGTACGTACAAGTGCTAGAAATTCGCTTTTTGACTACATGTCATTATCCGCGGACCAGCGTCTCCATTGCAGTTACTGTAGTTGATGGTCTGAATTAGATTCAGCATGTTATTTGACCAAATTCCAGCACTGAGAATTAAAATATCGGTTAGACTCATGTGATTAACATTACGCTCATATGCATGTCTCAGGGGTAGCTCTGTGATATTTGCTTCTGCAGGCCATTCTCTAACAAAGGCTTGCACTTCTCCGTAAGATCTCTGAATGTACTCTTCACCTGACGACATGATGCCGATATTAAAATCAGCATAAAACTCTTTGGGAAAATCTATTCTTTTGTCATGGTGGAAAGGGCAGACTACAATTGGAAATGTGGCTCTTGCAAAAGCATATAAGGATATAGCCAAGGTTACGCCAGATAAAAGCTGGCATCATGGCATGACTCGTCTTTTTTGAGACCCTTGCGCAATACCCAACTGCATTAACGAAGGTCACGTGTAACACCAATGGCCTTCATCCTCTGCACTTCATGAATGTCTAAATTGTTTTAAGATATCCCATTTAAAATGTATGTTGCAAACAATATGCCTTCATGATATGTTACATTTTACAGAATAAATTAGTAAAACTGCAGTGGATACTATATTTTGGAAATTTGAACAAAAAAACATACTTTGAATACCTAAAAATATAATGCGAACCGTTTCACGATAAGACATGCAGTCCTCTCGTAAATATATTCAGTCATCTTTTAACAAATCCATCATAGCCGAATAAATCAGATCAGAATTTTCTTCTGAGCTTTTGAATCCTTAACTGAATCAGATGAACACAAATCTTTATCAATGGAATTTTAGAAAGTGTAAAAAGTAAACGAAATGACAATGCACAAACTTGTATTCGTATTTGCAGAGGACATAACTTTGAATATGTTAATTATCATTTGTTTATATAATGTAGGAATCTAATGTGATAACTCGTATCAGCTTCAAAGACACGCAGAAAGTCAAAAATAACTGCCAAATGACAAACCATAACATCCATAATCAATATTTCCTAATGCTTGGTTCGGACATGTCATGTTAGTACACATCGCTTCATTTTAAACTAAATATTAACTTTGATTCATTCAATCGTTATTTGAAGCTTTCGTGACTGCAGGAATCCATACTCTTTGGTTCTTTCGGTAAAGTCACGTAGGTAGAAAAAATAATAGATCACGACGTTTCGATCGCAATAACCGTCTTCACTTGAGGTTGTTGTTGTTGTCACCTGCGATCGAAACGTCGTGATTTGTATTTTTTTCTACCTACGTGACTTTACCGAAAGAACCAAAGAGTTTTGATTCATTCATTATGTTGCCAACATCTGTTATTTTACCGCAGATGGTCATTTTACATTTGTAAAGGCATAACATTCTGGAAAAAAGGAAAAAACGTACAATGCTGGTTTTTGTATGTATAAATTAGGGAGCCGTTACAATTTTTGTCTGTTGTTTAAGTTAATATTTTACATAGTTATACAATATGTCATCCATATAGCATATATATAAACGTCCAACAACTCAATCTTGCGCAATCTGTCTCGTTATAAGGACAGATAGAGACCAATATAAGATAAACTATTGTCCGTAGGTGATAAAATACAAAATTGCCACATAGCAATCCAGTACAAATCGTTTTTTGTGAAACATTACGTTAATTGTTAATGAAATAAACATTCACTACTAATTTTTCCCAAGAATTTACACAACAGTATATATTATTATCTGTACTCCTTAACTTGTAAACCTTTTGTTTCGTGTCTCCATATAGTATACCAATATGTAGTGTGTGTGTGTGTGATTGCCTCGTGTTTAAATGTAACTGTGTACCACAGATTTACACTTAAACACACTAAATTTACAGGCTGCACATCTCTGCCCAAAAATGCATACGCTTTTGAATACAGATTTTGGATTTATCAACTCCGAGAAAAGTGCCACAGCAAATCTAATTTTAATCCAAATTTGGCTTCATCCTATCTCTAGTCTTTAGAGTTATCACAATTTCTACCTTAAATATTAACCAATGAAAAAGACAAATAAGACAATAGCTAAACCACGACCGTATTTCGATCAATTGTGTATTTTTTTTGCCAGGCCATGCGGTGGTGTTTCAGCTTTGCTCAAACCCTCGCCTTCATGCACATGACCGTGGGCCAGGAGAAATCTGACAGTGACCGTGCTGTGGGTGGCATGCTGGTGTACCCAACTGATGGCAGCCACTGGATGAGCCTGCGTGATCTGTCCCTCGCCTTGTCTCGGCGTGGTCACCGAGTGGTCGTGGCATTGCCCGCGACAGGTAATCGGATGGTGAGGGAGACGCCTGAGCTAGACTCGGAGACCTTCCCTGTGCCCTTTGTTGATAAACACAACTTGTTAGACAAGTTTTTACGAGAAGTGGTATTTAAAGAAACAGATGGCTATACAGAATTCACCTTTAGGAGCTTGGAGAATATCAACAAGAAGTTTGCCGGAATGTGTGATAGCTTACTTGGCAATGTTGCTGTGATGCAGAGACTTCGAGCCTATAACTTTGAGGTTCTTCTCGCTGACCCCATGGATCCATGTGGAGCAATTTTAGCTGATGCACTGGGGCTCCCGTCAATATTTCTAATGCGTGGTATTCCATGCAATATCGACTTAAAAGCTGCCCACTGCCCAGCACCATCGTCGTACGTTCCCCAAAGTATGTCAGGCTTCACAGACCACATGAGTTTCACCGAGCGGGTCACCAACATGTTTATGGGTTTAAAGCAGGATCACCTGTGTATTGACTTCCTTCTGAAACGCTTTGATGAGCTGGCCAGGCGCCACCTGGGCCGGGACGTCACGGCCATGGAGCTGCTTAGCAAAGCGTCCATCTGGCTGTACCGGACAGATTTTGTCTTTGACTATCCCCGCCCGACTATGCCCAACATGGTGAATGTCGGAGGTATGACATCTGGTGAAGCTAAACCTCTTCCACAGGTATTTTTTTCTTCCACTCTTTACCTGCACGAATAATTTGCTCTTATATTCACGCTTACACATATGTAGTGGTTTAACGCGCGCCAAGGGGGAAATTGTAAACACGTGTGGGTTGTGGACAGTGGGGTCGTATCAGGACAAACAGGTGTTGCTGGGGCACGACGGCCGGACGGAGATGGCTCGTTAGGTAATTATAGGATGCAGGGCAGTGATTGGCCGGTTGTTGTTGTCAGGGACGAGGTGGCACCAGTAAGTCTGGGGATGGGAGCAGGTGGCAGCAGGGGCCGCGGGCGCGGGACGTGGGGGGGGGGGCGCCGGGTAATTAATTGGAAATTAATAGGGACGGGGATAAATACGTAAATACGGGAGCGTGAGAGTGAGACGGGGAGTTGTGCTGGGAGCTGGACTGAGACGGTCGGAGCAGAAGAAGAATAGGTTAGCAGTAGAGACGGAGACGAAGAACATATAAGAGATACAATAGGGTAACGGTGGAGCAGGAGAAGAAGAGGAGACGAGAGGAGGATAGGCTAGCAGTGGAACGGGAACGGACAGAGAGGCAGTCAGAGTGAGACGGAGAAGCCGAGAGAGAGTGACGGTTGGAGTGAGGTGGAGACGAGAGAGAGAGAGAGACAGTCGGAGTGAGACGGAAAAGCCGAGGGAGAGCGAGACGATCGAAGCTGAGACGGGCGAAGCAGAGAGGAGAGTCGGGGGAGAAAGAGACGTAGAGAGAGAGGGAGGGAGCGGAGCGAGCGAGGCCAGCGGAGCGCGCTGGAGAGTGGGTGGCGAAATGTGCTGAGTTTGATGAAATAAAGTGACGACGGAAAAATAATAAGTTATCCGCTTAAAGTTCAGCACTACACATAGATAAACTGAAAACATCGTTGTCTTCAGTATAATACAATTAAGTATTAGGTTTGTGACATGCTCTGCTCATATGGATAATATTCATATAATGTAAGCAATTTGGGTAACAGTTGGCGGAGTTTAATTTCTGGGGAAATAAATCTACAAATATATAATTTCTTGCTAAGGATAGCTAAATTGCATCTAAATGACAGGAGTACAAAAGACAACCTGTTTTTATTATATGTTTATATACACTAGAGAATATAATTTGACACTGTGACAAATATAAAACGCCTATTTAATGCATGTGTGTTTTTTCATCTGCAGGATTTGGAAGAGTTTGTGCAGAGTTCTGGGGAGCATGGTGTGGTGGTGGTATCATTTGGATCCTTGGTGTCAGCCATTCCTTATAGAATAGCAAACATTCTTGCAGAGGGCCTGGGCAGAATCCCACAAAAGGTAATAAGGAAATTACACATCACATGCAGATGGCTGAATTAATATGGTGTCCTCTCCCATGGCTTCAAAAATATGAATCCAACTCAACTTTGACAAAATACATGTTACATGATTGCACAAGGTATAACCAAGGGTTATGTCATTTATGTTTTAATTGATTGCTGCTGGAAGAAGGTGACATAAATGGGTCTCTCATGGGCTGTAAAAATGTTTATAGCTTTTAAGAGTTACATATCATACATATGTGTTGATGCAAAACACAAGTAAAAGTCTAAACCCTGCTATGTGAGGGCCAACCTGAGAGTGGTTGTCATTGGACCCAGTGTGTTAGTATTTATGTATATCCAGCCATTGAGTTTAGGAAATGAATATGAACCAAGTGCCTTCCAGCTGGCTTCCCAATGCAAGAAGCGACCCTCCTTGCATAGTGAAAGGTATCAAGAACCACTTTCTCATCCCTCATCCTCACCATTCGTCTTCCTGGCATCAACTCGCCACTTCATGGGCTCTGCTCAGCAGTTTCGATACGGGCCTGAGTCTTATGTGCAGCCAACCTCCACACCTGCGACCAGCGTGTCCACAACCCACTCTGTGCATGTCGTCAGTGACTGGCCGAGTCGCACATTGTCAACGATTGCCCTTTGACTGGACTCGACGGTGGTTTATGCCTTTATGGCCCTTCATGCTGCTGATGAAGTGGCAGCTGTCACTTGGCTTGGCAAGGCCTTGCACGCGATAATAATAATTGTGGAAGGTCCTAGAGAACAGGTTTCTCCATGGTCGCTGTCAACAGAGCTTAATCCAAATGCGCAAACAATCCAGTTACATATTGCTTCAATTTTGTTCGTGTGATATTGAAACATTAATTTAAATATTCACACTGCTGCAGATTGACGTTGTGGCCACGTGAGTTTTACATTTGCACTGTTGGATATCCAAGAGATTGCTCCTCATGTGATTAATTCCTGAGACAATATTTTCAGTCATTGTACGAGACATTGCATCATTGCCTCATTTACAATTAAATCATTTACAATGACCTGTGTACTCTGTAACCTACTTTTAAACGCTGGATTTTATACATCACTAAGTTACTGGGTTACTTTTAAATTGAACTGTTATTTTGTCGTTGTTATATATTTGTATCTTGCCTTATTAGACAATACTTAAATCTGGGGGCGTTGGCTTACCTTAAAAGACTGTCATGCACTTTACTCATTTGCTAGACTGTTAAACGTTAATTCCCACTGGCCAAATCCCGCATGGGTATTTTTTGCTGACATTACATCCGGATCAAAGATGCAGAGTAATCCAACACCACAGTGTTCGCACATGTCCCATAATTGTATGGTTGAATGTATGTTGAACTTATTTTGCACCGTACGTAGCCAACCGTGCTAATCCAAGGTGCGGGGGAAGGACAACAAACTGATTATGCATAGCCTAGAGAGTGCATATGGACTGAAAATGTCAATATAACCAGCAGACATCAATGTTTTTCTTCTATATTCTCACCAATATTCTTTACTTTCCCTTGGAGTAATGAAACAAGCTCGTCAGTATGCAATTATTTTAATACACACGCACATTGAATGCAGTTGGGCCCTTTATCTTTTCACAGTGGGCTAGTATACTGCAAGGGTACAGCTCCCCACACCCATTACTTACATTGTGTCGTACCATGGAAGGTGATTACAGTATATATAGAATTAGCTTGTGTGATACGATATCTAGAGCATTGATTACTGGTGAAAACTCTGCTGATTCGTTTGTGTTTTACTCCAAAGGTTATATGGCGCTATGAAGGACCAACCGTCGAAAAGCTCTCAAACAACACAAAAGTGATGCCCTGGTTACCACAGAGGGACCTCTTAGGTGCGTGTGGTAACACCTATAATTATAATCAGCATTTTAAAAGTGCATATCTTATGTATTTATTAAACAGCATCAACTCATTTTCAAGCAAGCCCTAAAGTGTCTGGACATCTGGAATCCAGGGAGCAAATTGTAGTTGTGTACAACACAGGTATGAGAATAGGGTTCCCCCTTTTTTCTGGAAACAAACAGGTGTTGAGATGTTAAAACACCAAACTGAAACCTTTTACAAGGAATCATACTTGTCAGAATGCAAAAAAAAACATACTCTGATAATATATGCATTGTCTTTGAAATTGATTGGTCCACACCTTGTAAAAGGTTTCAGTTTGGTGTTTTAACATCTCAACACCTGTTTTGTTGGCAGAAAAAATGGGAAAACCTATTCTCATATTTTCGTACTGGCAAAGGAGGTCCCATGATCCAACACATGTAGTTGAGCAACTAGTTAGGGGTCATCCGTTCACTTTACAGTATTATCGTCCCACCTGATGTTGACACTGAACAGCCTTGCCCTGATCGCTGTTTCACACGCTGTGTGATAGCCTAATTACGGTATTATTGGACCAGCGAAAAATGTGACGTTGTGGAACCCCTCTAGGAGCGACTTGGTTGTCACAAATCCAAATCACAGTTCATTTTATGAATTGTGGAGAATACGGTAGGGGGCACAGAGCCACCCCAAGGTTCAGAGGTCTCTGCAGCTGCAATGCCTGTGCATGTTTTAATATAAGCGTGCCCTAAACAAAACATGTGGAAGATGTAACATTTACCGTGGGGTGGTTTGTGCACTGCACAATAACCTGAGTTTAATTCCCATCCCTGACTAATATCAGTGGAGTGTGTGTATGTATGTACGTATGTTTGTTGAACTTCTTTCACACCGTACGTAGCCAGCCGTGCTAATCGGAGGTGAGTAGCATCTGAACTGGTTCTGGGCACCCCCTTAGCTCATCCTCACTGTCCAGAGTGGAGCAGCATTGAGTGTATAACAAAGTTAAATGTTCAGTTCTTAAGAGATAATTACACTCAAGAAATCAGAATGTGGGTTTTAAAGTCTTCCAATTGGGCTAGCATGGGTGGTGTATATATGGGTGACCAAGTTTTGCTAGCCACTGTTATATCATGGATTATAACATGTAGTTATTCTCACATGATAACGTAAACTATAACATGTAGACATCATAGAACTGATAGCACGAGCCCCCAGCATGTGCACCAATTGCTCTGTTACTCCAGCTTTTCATCAAGACTACGGTTTCTCAAACACACATCCTTGTAGCCCACCACATATAAGTACACATTTTTTTTAGCTTCCGTTTCGAATTGGGTTTCTTGAATTGGTAAAATAGTTTTACTCTTATTTAGCTTTACGTGCAGTTTTTTTCACGAACAAAAAAATCTACCTCAGTAAAATACACAGTCGCATAAACTCGTCATGCCCTGGCCATGTGAATGGCACGAGACTGTTACTAATCATTTGCCTATAGCTCAGGGCATCCGGCCCGAACGTCAGATATGGTTATGGCTGAGAATTATTATTCAGCTAACGTGCCATCACAAACTGAGAAAAACATGCTCGTACAACATCTCAAATCATTAATATTTGACCAAAGCCACTTTATGTTCCAGTTACAAAGCTATGTATCGCTCAGTGATATGAACTACCTCGCCCGGTATAAAGGAGGTCGTGGGTTCGATCTCAGCCTTCATGCCTGTATATTTGGCGTTTGGATATTTGAAATTTGTATGTTCTCCCAGTGGTCGCGTGGAGTTTCCTCTGGTTGATCACTTTACAATTAAAAACATGCGTTTAGAGTATTTGGCTGCTATACATTTCCATATGATAAGCCACTTAGTTGAGCTATTATTTGTGGCCAGGTCGCTTCTGGAAAAGGGCAATATAGCTCAGTGGGCCTTACATCGTAAAATAAAAACAGTTTATAGTTTTAGTTTATAGTTTATTGAACAAAGTGTTCAAAAGAACATCCGAATATGCGTTGTGTTCCTATCTGGCTGTGATGGTGCCGGTGGACGGCAGCCCACGCTAAGACTCGTGTATTCGTGACGCACGGGGGATCGCACGGCATCTACGAGGCCATCTGCTATGGCGTCCCCATGCTCGGCCTGCCACTCTTCGGGGACCAGTTCGAAAACATGGCCCGCATGCAAAGCAAAGGTGCAGCACTGGTGCTCAACATTCACTCCCTCGACGCTGGCTCTCTCGCCTCGTCCATCTCCACAATCGCCACCCACAAGAGGTACGGTGGTGGGGCGCTGCGTCTCAAGCGATTGGCTGATAATATCGCACCGGTGGGAGCTTGTGTAGAAAAGGCGTGCAGTCTCATCGCACTCTGCCATGCCAAACTATCTTACTTTGTGGCTTTTGCAATTTGATTATGAGTTTAATTTTGTAAGATTTCCGCTCGAGCCATTGAACAAAGACCATCACTGCATCGCGCGCTTTCAGATGCGCTTCTGCGGTCATTTGTAATGCTCTTTCTTCCAATATTAGGAAGCCACTGGAGCAATGCACTTTTAAATCCAGATTGAAAACTCATTTCTATGGAACTGCTTTTTGTGTTTATTTCATTGATGTATATAATGTTTACCAAAAATCATGGTAGAGAGTTTTAAGATATAAAACATGGCACTTTTGATGGCATTCACAAAGAATATTTCTTTAATGTCTCGGGTAAATGTCACAATGCATGCTGTCAAGTGGTAATGCGTTAATTTAATCATATATTATGCTCAAAATACACGTATTGGATCGTGAGTGTAATCATTGATTTAATTATTGACAATAATTTATACATTCAGGCTTTATAGAGGGCAAAATATCTGTACCGATGGAGACAAAAAAAGTGAGACTACTATAGAAATTGTTGAGGGGGGACTGCAATTACATCCCTCCTCGCTACCACGAAAAAGAGTCCATTGCGATCATACCAGCAATTAAAGAGACGGCCATAACATTGCCAAAGTTTACAGATACGGGGGATGAATATGAGCAGAGTCTTGAGGCGACGTTGCATTGCATTTCGACTCTTTGTGAATGAACATTGCGCTCGACATACTGAGAGTCGGTAGACCGTGCCACGTGAACTATTAATCTCTCTTTGTGCTCCGTAATATAAGTGGTGCACGAATTGATATAACACATTCCTGCGGAGGGAGCTGGTAGGAACGTTGGATTGCTCGGTCAATGGCCAGGGTCAATGGCGGCGTGGTGTATTCTGCAAATATGGCCGACTGTGAGGGCGGGCACAAGCCGGCGTGAGTAGGTTAAACGTTGAATTTTATAAGGGAACCACGGGTTGACCAGCCCCTCCCCACCCACTCACACCCCTCCCACTCCACACCCAGCCCCACCCTCCCCACCCTCCCCTCCCCACCCTCCCCTCTCCACCCAGCCCCACCCCTCCCATTTTTGGATGCACGACGGACGGACACAATAATCCCCTGTGGGCTGGTGGAACCAGGTGGTTCCTACCAGTATTAACGATTAGACATTTCTGGCGTGGGTACGAACACATTCCAACGATGATTAAGCACAGTCGACGTAAATTAATCGGCTTGAGGGAGCTCTGAGGAGCCCATGAAAGGTGCATTAGTTCATTCTTAAACATAATTTTATTTTAACTAGTCAACGAGATGTAATTAAAATTGATTAGCAGAAACTCAAAGCATGCACGAAAGCCGTCACGTGCAATTAGGGTCCAGAATAGCCCATTAGTTTAACCTAAGACAGGGGACTCCTTGCCCAAAGTGATTGCAGTGGTGGTCACGGTGTGATAGCAGTCGTTGGTGGGTCTTAACAGTCATGCGAATTGGATGATACTGCAGCCTTTGCCGTGTCTGATTTTCTTAGCAGCTACAAGGAGAAGGCGTCACTTCTCTCGCGTCTGTACCACGACCAGCCGCAGAAGCCCATGGACAGGGCAGTGTTCTGGGTGGAGTTTGTGATGCGGCACGGTGCGGAGCACCTGCGAGTGGCGGCTCACCACCTCACCTGGTACCAGGAGGCCGGCTTTGACGTGGCGGCGTTTCTGCTGGCAGCCATAGTCCTGGTGACAAGCGTGTTGACTGCGCTCATCACGATCTGCTGTCGCTGGCTCTGTAGGGCCAAAGATCGTAACGTCACTGTAAGCAAAGAAATGGCAGCCTCTAAAAAACACAAATGATTTTATCCGGAGCAAAAAAATTATCTATATTATATTTAGTGCACGTGTAAATATCTTCGAAAACAATATGATTGTGCTGATTTTGTTTTCTGAAGTTGAATGCGAATGTAATTCCCTTGAATGTGTTTCTTTTTTTAAATAACGTCTGGCTAATTTCATTCAAGTGGTCTTAGCAAGTAGATTTTGTCGACGCATGGCTTTAAAGACACTTTGAATGTTAGCGATTGAGACTGGTTTTGTACGGTCATCTTATTTTGTATTGGGTCGGGTAATTGGTCTCTTATTGATTGCTTTCTATGAAACTTTGACGTCACAAGGTGATCAAATGGACAGGTGTCTCAAGGCTCAGAGATCCAACCATAGCACCGGCAGTACGCACTTGATGTTGTGGCAATTTTAGGAGAAAATGCACAAAGTAATTAGGCTATTGCATGACTAGATCAATAATCTCCATAGTCCTCATTTCGCCTGTCCCTTGCCTCCAACTCTGTAATGAGCAATTGCAGAACGCGGTTATCTTCCCCGTTGAAAATTAACTAGTATGTTTCTGGACAGATTGTAATTGGCTTAATCGAATGCTTCAATGTAACCGAGCATCACGATATTCCTGAAAAAGGGGCCACGGTGATCTCGCTTGAGTTGCGTAAGTTGTCCACTTGACACGATTTTTTTTTTATAAACCCACATTTTAAGCAGGGATATTGTTTCAACCTTTTTTTCAAACAAAGTGTGCTTGATTCAGGCAGCGGGCCATCCTTTTGCCGAATTGCCTTCAAAGAGAATACTGTTATTTAAACATGATGTGAGATGATTCGCTGCTTACAATTTAATGTTGTGATTTGATTTTCATTAAAGAAACGTAATCAAAAACTTGAGAATGTATGTTCAGTCAATTCAGTGGTTGCAAACAGATACATCAGCACTTAAAATATTGAAAATATATATATTTGGTAATTGTTCATGTGACATAAATGATTCACAAATCACCAAACATCAGGTGGTAGCATATTACCAATGGCCCGATTGATGAGGCGATTTATTTATTACTATTTTCCTAAGTAAGGGCCGCTGAGCTTAATAGGTCCTTTTCAGAAGAGACCTGGACACAAATGATAGCTCATAGAAGTGACTTGTTATGTGGAAATGTATTTCAGTCACAGACTCTAAATGCATGTTTCTAAATTTTAAGGGAAAACCCGGATGACCCGGAGAAAAATCCACCCGACCACGGAGAGAGAGAGAGACACGCAAACTCCAAATACACAGCAAGCGTCAGGTTCGGGATCAAACCCATGACCTTTTGTATACCAGACATGACCACAGCAGATCACTAGCGATGGACCCTTGAATGAAGATAAGCAGACAGTAGTCTCATTCATGTATTTGTCTCTCCACAAAGAATAGAGGAAGATGTATTGTCTTGAATGAGACGTCTGCTTATCTATTTTGTTACTTAAATTCCCGCACAATAAAGGGGCCATCACAGCCAATGCCGTTACTCGATTGTGCTGCTGTTCGTGCACATGAGATCCTTGCACCTGAGATCATCGTGACCTCGCACTTTTGATTTGTGTCAAATGTAGGACAAGAGCAGATTGACACTACAGTTGGAAGATAACGCATTCAAATCAAACCTTCCAATTAAATTGTTTGCAAATTATGGTGTTATTTACTGCACTTTCGCGAATTTAGTCAATTACACGTATCTGATTCTGAATATTGCTACATTTAATGGCAGTTAAAGTAGTTTTATCTACCTTGAAGATAAACTGCACTCCATTGGTGGAAAAGACTCCACGTCTATCGAACGACCAACACCCTACAGGGACAACCTGCATGCCCTTGCTCAAGAGATCCGACTGAAATATCCCATGATGGTTTATTGAGAAGCCTACACGAAAATCTTGGAAGGCATTGAGACTAAAAATGGTGACATCGTTTTCCCTGATGCACCTGGCGGTACTGGGAAGACCTTTGTTCTCAACCTGCTCCTCGCTAAAGGTCGCCAGAGGGAGAAAATTGCTCTAGCTGTGGCATCATCAGGGATTGGTGTGTAAGTCGATGTGTGTGTTTGAGTCCATATGTGTGTGCGTGTAGATCGATATTTGTGTGGGTTGATGTATGTGTGGGTGTGAGTCGATGTGTGTGTGTGTGGGTCCATGTGTTTGCGTGTGTGGGTCGATGTCGGTGTGTGTGTAAGTCGATGTGTGTGTGTCTTTTTTTCCCGGGCAACGCCGGATACTTCCCACTAGTCCAGACATGGGCAAAGTATGGCCCACGGGCCGTATACGGCCCGTTGGGCTTTTTAATCCGCCCCGCCGAACTTGTCCAAATATTATTAAATTCAATTTTACCTTCCTCCTGTAATGCGCCCATCTCCCCATTAGATGGCGCACTTTGACCGGGAGTGTGGTGGACAGTATAACCTCTGGTCACGACCATAATTCGATCCATAACTTTGGTCGCAACCCGATTTGGTCGTGACTCGAACCTAATTTCCCCATTGGATTGTATGTAAATACGATTAATTCGTTCCAGACTCATACGAACTGTATAAAAATATTGTTTTTTAAAGATTATTAAGCACAAAAATAGTTCATTACGCCATGGAATTCAGTGTAATAGTAAACTAAATGTAAGAACATTTAATAACACTAAGAAAACCTTGAACAACAGAGAAAACTAACATTGCTGCATCAAGGTTTAGAATCGCTCAACAAGATGATTGTTTAGTCTGCTACATCAGTCGGTTGATTCTGAGAGAGAGAGAATATTCGTATGAGCATTTCATGTTTTTATTGAAAGTAAGTTAACAGTAATATTTGGGTACAGTATTGTTTTTGGAAGCATTCACCGTAATATCGTATGAACGTTTACTTCACCGCATCATCGTATTAATGATGCGAGAAGAGATTAACGGGTTCTTATGTTAGCGAATTACGTACTCAGCGCTTTCGCTCTCTAAATTACGGCTTGAATGAGGGGGAGGGGTATGACTACACTCACAAAATTAATATCTTACTAGGAATTTTATATAACAAAAGTTATATACATAACTCTTACGCTTTGTGTAATTCAACAAAACTTAACTCCGAGTTCTCTCCGAATTTCACGAGTCCGTTCTAGACCCCACAGTTTTTTAAAGAGTTTTAAGCACAGAAAACATAATTAAAGTTTGAAAAATCATGAATTATACAAACTTTTCAATAATTTCCTTCTTCACTTCGATTTAAATTTTCTTTAAAACCTTCTTCTCACCAACATTACCACTCATTACCACTTTCTCCGAAGGCAAGTTTGTAAAAGAATGCATGGTACAGACAGCAGACATCTTGTGTCCGGAGATCAAAAGCAAATTTGAAAAAGTCAGTTTATCACGCAGGACTGTGACTCGCCGTGGGGAACTGATTGATAAAAAATATAGCCAGTCAATTAAACAAAAAGTCTGATTCCTTTGAATCATATTCACTAGCACTGGATGAAAGTACGGACGTAAAAGACACTGCTCAGCTCCTCATTTTTATCTGAGGCATTGACGACAGTTTTGCGATAACAGAGGAGTTTTTGACCATGGAGTCCCTGAAAGGAACAACGCGGGGAGAGGACTTGTATAACCAGGTATCTGCTGTCATCGAAAGAATGACGCTACCTTGGAGTAAACTTGTCAATGTCACAACGGATGGATCGCCAAATTTAACTGGAAAAAATGTTGGGCTGCTGAAAAGAATCCAGGATAAAGTGAACGAGGAAAACCCTGTCCAGGATCTTATTTTCCTTCACTGCATCATCCATCAGGAATCCCTGTGTAAGTCTGTATTGCAGCTTAATCATGTCGTGAATCCAGTCGTAAAACTTGTGAACTTTATACGAGCAAGGGGACTTCAGCACCGTCAGTTTATTACCTTCCTGGAGGAAACTGATGCGGATCATCAGGACTTGCTGTACCACTCTCGTGTCCGCTGGTTAAGTTTGGGGAAAGTGTTACAACGAGTGTGGGAGCTGAAAGAGGACATCATCGCATTTTTTGAGTTGATGGGGAAATCTGACGAATTCCCTGAGCTGAGCGACAAGAACTGGCTTAGTGACTTTGCGTTTGCTGTTTATGTTATATATTTATTTATGCACGAGAGACAGTCAGTCAGACAGATAGACAAAAAATCCCTGGTGGGCAATGTGGAACATTTTTCCTACCTGTAAAAACACACGTCAATAACAAACACGTTCCTTCGGAGTGGGCAGGTAGGAACATGGTTGGACAGCGCATTCGTGCACGATAGCCAGACAACTCATACCTGGTGGGCAGTGTGGAAGCTGTTACTACCTGTATAAGTGTAGTGTATCGTGTCGTGTATAGTGTAGTGTGTAGGTTAAACGTTGAGTTTTATAAGGGCACCACGGGGTGACCCACCCAGCCCCCTCTCCTTGCTTAGGCCCCTCCCATTACCCCCCTCCCTTAGGCCCCTCCCCTGACCAACCCCCCATATCCATAGGCCCCTCCACCTGACCCCCCCTCCCTTAGGCCCCTCCTCTGACCCCCCCCCCCTCAGGCCCCTTTCATGACTCCCCCCTTCCTTAGGCCCCTCCCCTGACCCTCCTCCCTTAGGCACCTCCCCTCTCCGTACCCGGCAGTAGGTCTCCACCAATCAAAAAGCTGTTTGTAAGGTCTCCACCAATCAAAGAGCTGTGTGTATTATATATTTATTTATGCACGACAGACAGACAAACAGACAGTCAGACAGACAATTAATCCCTGGTGGGCAGTGTGGAACATTGTTCCTACCTGTATAACACTGCCTTAAAGGGAATGTTTCAGGCAATGGTCATTCTTCACAGCACATCGGATAAGCGTAGGGATTGAGGCATCTGGTGGCGTGGCAGGTGGAGGCTCATCTCTACCAATGCGTGGGAGATTTTCAAAGCAACTCTTGCCCTTATTCAGAAATGTGAATGCAATACTGTATATTACATCGAATGGTTGATTGCTTTGTGATTCTAATGAACATTGCTGCCACCAAGTGGCTGGGTCAGACATAAGGCTCTTGTGCTGGTTAACACATTCCTGCGGAGGGAGCTGGTAGGAACGTTAGGTTGCTCGGTCAATGGCCAGGGTCAACGGCGGCGTGGTGTATTCCGCAAATATGGCCGACTGTGAGGGCGGGCACAAGCCGGCGTGAGTAAGTTAAACGTTGAGTTTTATAAGGGCACCACGGGGTGACCAGCCCCTCCCCACCCAGCCCCACCCCTTCCACCCCCTACCCAGCCCCACCCAGCCCCTCCCCACCCAGCCCCTCCCCACCCAGCCCCACCCTCCCCACCCTCCCCTCCCCACCCAGCCCCTCCCTCCCCACCCAGCCCCTCCCTGCACGACGGACAGACGGACACAACAATCCCCTGTGGGCTGGTGTAACTAGGAGGTTCCTACCAGTATAAAACTTTCTTTCTACTTTGCAGTACCGGTATTGAATAGTAATAGTGTACTCTAGTCTGCTTTGCACTGTGTTACGTTCGAGACTATGGGGCGAAACTACAGTATAAGGATGGGTTCCCGATTTTCGTATTGTTCCGAAAATTTCGAAAATATAGCCTATATTCTAAACTTCGGGAAATTAGAAACTTAACGAATTTCAGATCCATCTGAAAACAGACATCTCTTTTGTGATTTGCCCCCCCCCCCCCCCCCCCAAGTGATATGTCACGTGACGTTAGACGTCATCATTATTGTGAGCACAAAGACAATTGATCCTTATGGCGGTACCCCGGTGTAGCAAATAATAAAAAATGGGCCCGAGGCAATTAAATACTTTATTTCTGGGACACTATTTTTTCCAGGGGTGTACTTAACTCCGTGACTGGGGTACCAATCAATACGAAATCAGTGCTACTCCGCGATGTCGAAACGCAGCGAGGACGATTGCGCCGAAACCCTGAACGCTCGTACGCACCATAGTGCATTGTGTGGGGCCGTCCATAAATGACGTCACGCGATTTTGGACAATTTTTGACCCATCGTCACACGGCGTCACAAAAAGTCAGACCCCCCCTCGTCACAAATGTCTGACCCCCCCGCCCCCCTAGGTGCATGACGTCATTTATGGACGGCCCCTATACAGCTCGTCGAGATGAGTCGATGGCCGCATCGCCGACCATCAAAAGACTAAATATGACTGTATCACGTTGGTAACCCGGGGAACCGCCATAAGGTTCATTTAGAATTAGTACGTAATGTTTATGAACCAAAAACACGAAAAATGTGCCGAATTGTGCTTCAAGCATCAAACATCTCAAATATTTAATCCGAAACGCATCCCTAGGCGATACTGTTTGCTTTCTGCGGCAAATTTATTTGTTCAAATAAACATTAATTATTGCTGAATTTAAGTGGTCTAAGATAGCAATGAGACGTACAATGCAAGAAGCAAAATATCTGACTGCAAAGCTCCAGTAAGCTTCTACTGTACCTTAAGAAGACCAAAAACCTGTGGGCTAAATTTGACAAATCAATCCACGTCAAGAAAACTCCTCTATTATCATTCAAACCGGAGCACACCTTCATTGGCCACTCATCGCTTTCGTCCAACTTCCATGTTCAGACAATCCCAGTGAACGTTGGGTCAACGTTGTCCCAACGTTGGCCAACCGAAGCACGTTAACTGGGATGAAGGCAGACAAGTCGCCAACCCATATAGCACACAATGTTGTCCTGAGGAGTTCCTTATCTCCTTGACTCAAGGTTAATTACGCATGACGAGTCACGTGACCCAACATACTTTTCTACCACTGCATATCTGCACGTCAAAGAGATGCAGGGTAGGTAAACCTTTGCTTGACTACACGTAGTCTTTGTCAAGCCATGCATGTGTAATAAAAGACTTCGTCAGGCACTGCTGGTCTCCTTTGGTCTTTTATTTAGTTTATTTTTCCGCACCCCGATGGCCCTGACCGCGGACCAGCGTGTCCTCGCGCGTCCCGCACGCGCTCCCTCGTCAGCTACTCGGGCTCCCCCTATATCCTGTTTCCCACGTGATCCTGACTCCTCCTCTTCCGGATCGTCAGATCCGGCCTTCCCATACTGCCCTGCTGGCTCCACCCCCATTCACCTCGCTTCCAATTGGACCCGAGGTGAACGGCGGCCCCTCCCACACGCCCCCCATACTGGGCTCCGCCCCCAAACACCCCAGGCCGTGTGATTGGACCAGAGCCCAGCAGCAAACCCCATTTACGCTCGCATTACACATGGATGGGATCTAAGATTTATTGAAAGGCTTGAACCTAAATATGTCACAGACACGTTGTAAACAGCCTGATCATTACAAGGGTGGGAGCAGTTAAAAATAGGACATGGGACTTAAAGGTCCTGCACTTGAACTGATGGGTGAATGGGCAGCGCAGCATATAGAGGTGGATGTTTTAAATTGTTTGTTTTACATAGAGAAGGGCTGTCATATACAAGTTTACTGATAAACATCAGTAATTTTGTGTTCCATTGTACTTTTAAATTCACAAAGAGAAGAGATGACACAATAAAAAAAACTCTAACCACTACTGTCAGCAATGCAGTGTATTTCAGAGGCTTGCGATTATGCTCATTATGCATTGAATCATGCATGATTTCATTGGTAAATATTATTACCTGCTTTTACATATGGACCAAGAACCATTGACACTGACAAGGAAAATGTAAAAAAAAGATGCAAAGTGCACAAATGAGCATGAAGAGGTGCAACAATTGGAATGACCCTGTGAGAGGCAAAGAGAGGAACACATGGCTTAGAGAATACATGTGCGTGACATATTGGCTCATAAGAAAAGTGGACTTGGGCAGAACACATCGCTAGAATGGATGACGGCCAGTAATTGAGCAACATGACAGAGTGGCAGACAAAGGAGGGAACACGCTCAAGATGATATCCACCACGAAGATAGAGTCATGAAATCAGCTCATATGCAAGGGCTAGATGATTTGTATATGTCACGTGACTATGATGGATGGTGATGGCATTAGAAAGTCTTCATAGACGATAATGATATTGATGAAATGTTGTATGGGGGCAGCAGTGGTAAAGTGATTCGTGTGCTGTGCCTGGTCATCTGAATTGGACGCCCAGCCATGACTAACATCAGCGGCGAGTGATATCAACACACACACACTGATTAGCGTGGTGAAGTATGGTCAAACAAAGCCACCCATGCCTGATATGGCGTGGGGAGGTCTTCAACCAGAACATTATCGTACAGTATATTCTATATAATTTCTTCACATACAAACGGCAACCATTATAGATTCTACATGCACTACAATGGTAATAGAGAAGCAATTCTTAAATCAAATAGTGAGCCTGTATCGTTACAATTAATCACATTGCAATTTGAGGTGAATTGGTACATGTCTAGAATTTCATATGAAAGTGTTTTTTTACAATGTAATTGCAGTGTAGCACCTCCTAGCTTTCATCTTTACCTATTCGTTTAATTAAAAAACATGAAATGTGCATTTCAGACGTAGCTGAGCTGTACATACATGTGTAATGACAGGGTGATACCTGCTGGCCTGGAAGGGGAATCACTGGTGCAGGTGTAATGGGTTCCGGAGACACTTGTAGAGGTAACTTCTTTATTCCAATCCAACAGCACTCCAACAGTCCAGTCCAACAATCCAACAGTCAAACACCCACAGCCTAGCTACACTACTTTGGCTACACTCTGGAACTCGCCCTCACACGGACGAGTTCCAGAGTCCCACCACTGGCCCTCACAATGTCCCAGGGTTCTCAGATGGCTGGTCTTGGGTCTTGGGTCGTGAGCTATAACTGGCCCCGATCGTCCAGGGAGCTCCCCTTTTATGCCTAGTCCCCGAGGGGTGGGGCCGTGTGCGCCCCCAGATATCCCACAGAGCACACACCGGCCCCCCCCCCCCCCGTTGGTGCGCCAAGGGGCTTAAGCGCCTGGACCTCCCGGGAACCCAACACCTGGCGCCAAGAGGCTTAAGCGTCTGGGCCGCCTGGGAACCCAGCGCCCGGCGCCAAGAGGCCCAAGCGCCTGGGCCGCCCAAGGTCCCAGAGCCCCCAGCAGCCCCTCCCTTCTTATGTCACTACACAGGCACGGTTTAATAACAACTAATCAGAGAAGGAGGTGTATCTGGGGCCAAGGTATCAGGTGGGACGAGACGAGATACTTCGGGAACCTGCTCCAAGGTTCCACGGGAGGGCGTGGCTGGAGAGCGGGACTTAGCCACGCCTGGGGGGATATAAGGGGGAGCGGACCGGGGGCTCGTATGTGGGGTCTTGGGTACTGGCTGCGTCGCTGCTCGCCGACATCTCTCTCCGTCGTCCGGCCACGTGGAAGATCTCCTGCGTGGTTTCCATCGCCGTCATCGTCACGCTACCAGCCAGCAGTGTAGCCGAGTGAGGGCGATGGGACCATGCCGAGTGATCGGCTGTGTGGAGCCAGTAGAGACGTTAAATCTAGTGTTGTACTCAGTGTGAGGAAGAATACAGTGAGGGAAAAAAGTATTTGATCCCCTGCTGCTTTTGTACGTTTGCCCACTGACAAAGAAATTATTAGTCTAGAATTTTAATGGTAGGTTTATTTGAACAGTGAGGTACAGAATAACCAAAAAAAAACGCATGTCAAAAATGTTATACATTGATTTGCATTTTAATGAGGGAAATAAGTATTTTACCCCCTCTCAATCAGAAAGATTTCTGACTCCCAGGTGTCTTTTATACAGGTAACGAGCTGAGATTAGGAGCACACTCTTAAAGGGAGTGCTCCTAATCTCAGCTTGTTACCTCTATAAAAGACACCTGTTCACAGAAGCAATCAATCAGATTCCAAATTCTCTACCATGGCCAAGACCAAAGAGCTCTCCAAGGATGTCAGGGACAAGATTGTAGACCTACACAAGGCTGGAATGGGCTACAAGACCATCGCCAAGCAGCTTGGTGAGAAGGTGACAACAGTTGGTGTGATTATTCGCAAATGGAAGAAACACAAAAGAACTGTCAATCTGGATTTTGTTGTTGTTATTCTGTCTCTCACTGTTCAAATAAACCTACTATTAAAATTATAGACTAATCATTTCTTTGTCAGTGCGCAAACGTACAAAATCAGCAGGGGATCAAATACTTTTTTCTCTCACTGTAAGTGTTGGCCTGTGTTGTACCCAGTGTGAGAAATAAAAGAAGTCGCTCATTACATTGGAGTCAGAAGTGGTTGAAAACATAATTTTGTGCTAGACAACGAAGTAGGAAGTATGTTGAATCATCAGAAAAAATGGAACCTACTTGTGGCGTCTTCCGACGATGATGAAAATGCGACTCAAGACCTCCTACCTGCCCCAGGAATCGTGGTCCCGGTTATTGAAGCCGCGGCAAGTGAGTTGGCTGTGCCAGAGACGGTGGAACCAGAAGCAGCCACTCCGCACCAGCAGCCCGAAGACGGCTGGCGGATGGGGTCAGTACAGCTGGACCTGTAGCGGGCGGTTATCGTGCAGTTGGTGGCGCTCATGACAGAGACTATGATCACGGGTCGCGCTGCACTGACATCGCCGGGAAGGAGCGACCAGGAGCCGGGAGTTGACGTTCTGGCGGGAACGTCCGCAAGCGCGATGGCTGCCATTACACGTGGCAGGGAGAACGCGCTGCCAGTGGCCGCCATTACGGGCGGCACGGGAGAGGCGCGGATGGAGTCCGCCATTTTACGAAACAAGCGTGACATGCAAGATGCGGTATCCGCCGCTAGGAGCGAGGAAAGAGGAACCGAACATTCTCGCAGGTTAAAGAATTCATCGCGGCAGGAGGCAATTGGAGCGCCTTCAATTGGCGGTTGAGGCTGCCTTCCGATCAGTACATTGGACAGATGATGAGGCGCTGATGGCTCTGCTGACTGTTTTGGACCACGACGCTCTTGCTGTTTTCAGGGCTATTCCCACTGCTAAGAAGTCTATACTTCAAGGTGCTTATGCTGAGATGGCGGACGTGTACAAGCGCCTTCTGACACGTGCAAGAAATTTCTTCAGCGTAGGCGAGGGGAGGCCGAGACGCCTCTCGCCTACTGCAGCGTGTTGTTGGCGTTGGCGGGAGCAGCTTACCCTGGGGTGGATCTGAAAGCCCTCGACTAGCTCATCATGGAAAGGATGTTGGAACTGGAACGAGAGATGGGGGTTGTCTTGCCTGTGTGTGACAAAGACGAACAGCCGTCCCGGTGGGCCGCCAAGTGTCTTCAGACCCACGAGAATTTACATCGATGGGCTCAAATGGTGGGCGTGGACAGGGGACCCCAGCCGAGTCGGGGAGCCGAAGGGGTGGTCGCCACTGAACGTCGTGGTGAAGCCAGCTGAGAATGCAACTTCAGGGGAGGACATCACTGCTGCGCTTCCGGTGTGGAGTCGGAGGAGAGGGAATGCCGCGCAGCGTCAGAGGAGCTGGAGACCGCATGAGCAGGAGGATTGGATGCTGCGGAGGCTCTCGCTTACCTGCTGTCGCTGCGGCCAGCTGGGCCACTTTGCGCGAGGTTGTCAGAACCATCCTCCGGCAGCGACCACGACTCCGGCGCCCACAGCTCTACCAATGGCTACATCTCAACCCCAACAGGTGAGTTGAGACACATCAGACACCTGGCCCATATTGCAATCTCAGACATCTGGGGGTTCGAGGGTCATCTCCCCCCAGCATGGCACATACATTGAAATTTTGCTATGCAGGGGTGGCCTAGCTTGGGGACGCAGTGGAGGAAATTGGCACGTCGAGTGATCGTGATGGCTGCAGGTTTCTCAGCGGTATCTGGCTCTATTCAGAGATTGAGGTTCATGTCTTGGTGGACACGGGAGCCTCGGCTACCATTATTTTCGATGTCATTTTCCAATTGTTGCCGATGTCTGAACGACGAGTGCGGCCTATTGTAAATGCTTGTGTCGCGGTGAATGGTGGGAATATAAATATCATTGGGCAGGTGGAGGCCCGCATAGAGATTGGCGAGGTTGTTGTGGTCGGGCCCGTGCTAATCTCAAAAACGCTGGCAGTGCCCTGCCTTTAGGGTACCGATTTTGTGAGAAAAATGCCCGTTAAGATCTTGGTCGATCAGGGTTGTGTGGAAATGCTGTCGGGTCGCAAGTTGTTTTTTTGGCGTCTCCGCATATGAGTATGGCAGCGAGTGTCACGGTCAAAGCCCTTGCCAGGGCCTCGGAGATTCCACCGGGTTCACAGATGCATGTATCATTACGCTATCGCATCCTTCTGACTTCGTTTAACACGGCGACCCGTGGATTGGCGCTAGTAGGCGCACAGATGATCCTTTGCCTCGACCAGGAGCCGTTCTTACAAGTACTTAATGTGGGTCCGGGAACAATAGTAGTCCAGGCTGGTATTGGCTCACGTGACGACCGCATTTTGTGACAATAATTCGGATGCGACCGGTGGTGTGGTTGGTGCAGTGGAACAGAAGGGATTTGGAAATGGGATGTGGGCAGAAGCGCTGTGTCAGGAGAATTTGCAGTTATCTTCGATGCAGCGAAGGGAATTACGATTGCTGCTGCGTGAATTTTCTGATGTATTTAGCAAAAGTGAATTTGACATTGGGCGTACCTCCTTATTGCAACATCGTATTGGCACCGGGGAGGCCAGCCCTATTTGTCAGAACTCGTATCAATTGAGTCCACTGGAAAAAGAACGTGTCCAACAGGTGGTCGACGAGATGTTGGCCGCCGATATTTCTTCATCTACCAGCCCTTGGGGAATGCCCGTCGTGCTTGTTAAGAAGAAAGATGTAAGTCTTCGGTTTTGTGTTGACTTCCGAAAGTTTAATAAGGTCTCCATAGCCGACGCATACCCGCTCCCACGCATGGACGACTCTCTGGATGCTTTGTCCGGTGCGTCTTTTTTTTCTACTCTCGACTTTTCATCAGAGTTTTGGCAGCTTCCCCTTGACGAGTCGTCGAAGCCTAAAACCGCGTTTCGCACACCCCAGGAACTTTTCCAATTTAACTGTCTTCCGATGGGCTTGTATTCGGCTCTGGACACCTTTCAATGGCTTATGGAACTGGTTTTGGCTGGCTTGCAGTGGGACTCGTGTCTCATCTATTTGGATGATATTGTGTTCAGCCGCACTTTTGATGAACATCTCCAGCGGCTGCGATCTTGTTTTTGTTAGAATGCGATCAGCCAATTTGAAATTGAAACCAGTGAAATGTCATTTGCTGCAGAATTCTGTGCGCTATTTGGGTCACATTGTTAGTGCGAACGGCATAGCCACGGATCCAAAGAAAACGGCTTGTGTGCGTGCATGGCCGACCCCCAAGTCCGTGGGAGATGTGCGCAGCTTCATTGGGTTTGTGTCGTACTATCGCAAGTTCGTGCCGCAATTTGCCACGGTTGCTAAGCCTTTGCACGCCTTGATGGCTAAGAACCAGAGGTTCCAGTAAAGGGTGGAAGAAGAGGCTGCACTTTTAGCCCTTCGTGAGCGCCTGTCCATTGCACCCACACTCGAGTACCCTGATTTCTCTCTGCCATTTATTCTTGACACAGATGGTAAAGATATGGGCATAGGAGCTGTTCTGTCCCAAGTTAAGAACGGAGTGGAGAAGGCAGTCGCTTATGGCAGCCTCGTCCTGTCCCCCGCAGAATGGCGTTATTGTGTTACTCGCAGAGAACTGTTGGCCATGGTTTATTGCGTACAACAGTACAGGCCTTACCTCTATGGCAGGGAATTCATTGTCCGCACGGATCACGTGGCCCTTCACTACTCCTTGAAGGTTGATCAACCTTCTGGCCAACTTTCGCGTTGGTTTGAAATTCTGCAGGAATACTCGTTCCGCGTGATATATCGAAAAGGGGTGCGGCATTGCAACACTGATGCATTGTCCCGTCTGCCTCAATCGTTGGGCGGCGAGATCAGCTACCGTCATGGCAGTGTTCAAGAACGCAGAGCCCGCCAAGGTGTTTGCACCTGCTGATCGCATATTGCACCTTACGCGCTCTGAATGGCTTCGAGAGCAATTGGAAGATGTGTCCCTAACGGCCTTGCGGCGTCACATGGAATTAGACCAGAAAGCTTCTATGCCTACTGACGGACCGCGAATGGTCCTTCAGGATGACCTGTTGATGTTGAAGGAGGATATGTTATACCGTTGTCGTGTTGTCGTCCTCACTGCTCTTCGAGGTTAATTGATTCAAGTGGTGCACGAGGATAAATTATTGCATCTCAGGGTCCGGAAGACGTTGCTAACACTGCAGCGTGATTATTATTGGCTGGGTATGTCAAGTGATGTCTACCAATTGGTGCAAGGATACACGGAGTGTGCATGTCAGAAACCGCCGCAGAGGAAGTCCCAGCCTCCGCTGCAATCCATTTGGTTTCACGGATTAACGAGTTGGTCGCGTTCGATATCTTAGGGCCCTTCCTGGCCACTCCAAGAGGGAATAGATTTCTTTTGGTGGGTGTTGAGTATTTCTCACGATGGTCTATGGCTTGGCCGCTGCCTGACCAGTCAGCAGCTTCGATTGCTGAGGCGTTTTTGTACGAATACGTACCCTCTACACGACATGTCGCGGAAGTCGCTCATTACACATGTAACAAAAGGCACATCACTCCAGTATTATGTCTGGAATTTTACTATTCACCCTCCTCGCAATTGAAGTCTTGACATTCAGGGTTACGACTCTAAGACTAGATTCTATGTTCACTATTGTGGTGAATGTAGCGAATTTGAGGGTGGGAACAATAGCACGGGATGAAACATTTTCACAAGAAATGCGTAAAGACAAAAGTACTGTCCTGGCTTCGGAATCAAGGCACCTTCAATTTGGCTTTGGTCTGCATATTTGCATTTGAGTGTGAGAGCCAAGCATCTAAAATATGTTAACATATCCCAGTTGTTAAAGCCATTGATCTTAGATACGTTTGAGAAACTCACGCCTGCATCTCACATCAGTGGGTGTTTGATAATTAAATAATTATTGTGCCTTATGGTGGTACCCTGGGGTACCATAGTACCCCGGCTCTCGCATAATGTCCTTTTTAGTCTGTTGATGGTCGGCGATGCAGCAATCGACTCATCTCGACGAGCTGTACACGATGCACTGTGGTTCATACGAGCGTTCAGGGTTTCAGCGCAATCGTCCTCGCTGCGGTTCGACATCGCAGAGTAGCACCGATTTCGGATTGGTACCCCAGTCGCGGAGTTAAGTACACCCCTGGAAAAAATAGTGTCCAAGAAATTAAATATTTAATTGCCTCGGCCATTTTGTATTATTTGGTACCCCGGGGTACCGCCATAAGGATCAATTCATATAACTTGAGCAGAGAAAGAAAGGCATGACTGCAGACTGCCTGCCACTCTGTTGGAATAAACTGCAGCGCGAAGGGCCATAGTTGTTCATCCAGGGCACTTGACATACAAGACTCACTGTTATGTCAGATCTCTTGTAAAGTCCATTACAAAAAACATCAAGATTAATGACCATAACCTTCTTAGGCCCTTGTAAGACCGCTGAGATTGACTTATTGCACACTTGTGATGCCTATAGTGTGTGGGATATATCTCGAAAATTCTCTCCAACAATGGTCGCTCTATTTTCACTTTATAAAATCCTAACCGACTCACCACTGAGCAGTCACATAAGGGGCCGTCCATAAATGACGTCACGCACCTAGGGGGGGCGGGTCAGACATTTGTGACGATGTGTGACGAGGAGGGGGGGTTTGAGAAATGTGATGTCACATTAAAATGCGCAACTTTAAATGAATATAGACAACACGTTCTACTTATTTAAATATACTTTTTAATAAATGTTTTCTCCTACAACATCAGAGTGCAGCGCCACATAAAATTCGCACTACAATGACAATAGTTTAAAGCGATTTGAAGCATGTTTAATTTTGGGGGGGGGAGGGGTCTGACTTTTTGTGACGCCGTGTGACCAAGGGGGGGGGGGGGGGGGCAAAAATCGTCCAAAATCGCGTGACGTCATTTATGGACGGCCCCTAATGTGATTATGTATTGGGGTGAACGAGTGGCCTCTTCAACTCACAAGTCCAATGTTGTGCTATTTAGTAGTGAACTAATGTTATTCCACACAGGAAACATAACAATGTGTAGCTCTTTGTTAATCCACTGCTAGACAAAGGCATTCCGTACCGTATTGATCAGCGTCGTCATTTGACCGTACTTCACCATGCTGGTCAGTGTGTTCACATTTCCTTTTTTTAAAGTCTGTTCAATACGTCTCACTGTAAATATCAATGCAACTGTGATGGTGGACACGTCTCTCAGTTGGAAAAGCAATGAGACACGCTTACACTGCAATACAATGGCGTATTGAGGAACCACGGAGGCGAGCTGAAACATGTGGGACAGACAGAAGATGCCAGTAGGTGGCAGTAGTACTCAAATGTACAACACTGCATCATGTCACACCACAGAGGCGTCACACAGGCGTGCCTGGTTCATATAGTACTCGATTGGAAATGCCTGGTAATACCAGGTGGAAGTGGGCTTTGTGATTCAAGGTGGTCAGCAATGCAGAGATGGATCTTTGACTCTATCTGTAGAAGCCTTCGATAATGTTTCAAGATTTTGTGGGTTAATCACTTTGTATATGTGGGTTTTCTGCAGATGCTCCAGTATTTCCCTCCATGGCACTCATTCGTGAGATTCGTCAAACATTCCAAAACAGGAAGTTTGATAAACGAAGGTCCTCATTTTTTTTTGACACGAAACTATTATCTGGTTTGGCACACACCTGCATAGATGGGGTTGGTGGAGCATGCAGAGATTATCAGGTATGCATAGTTCCTCATGTTCTGGGCTATGAATTGGTCAGTGTATATCTGCATAACATAAGTTGCTGACCTATCTCTATATATTTGGGAATATTCTCTTCTTATACAGTTACGTATGCTTTTCTCTGGGCATTGTTCTTCAGTTTTCTACCACATGCAAAAGGCATCATTAAGGAATTTGGAAATCATCCCATTGGAGGCCTTGGGGAAAAGCACATCACGAGACTCAATCAAATTCAATCGGGATTATTGTTGCCATCTCCCTTGACGATGAGGCGTGCCGAACCATTGTTTCTGCGCTGCGTCACTATCCTGGTCGCCGAGGTTAAATTCCCAAGCAGAACTCTACATCGGTAACAAGTTGTATCTCGACGTTTTCTTGGCTCCCTCTAGGCCGAGGTAGTACTTGCAATTAGTACCTGGTACAGCTATAGACAGCGCTGAGGAGACAGAATCCGGCAATGGCTGGCCTTAAAAGGTGCAGCATTTTACTGGTAGGAACCCACTGGTTCCACCAGCCCACAGGGGATTATGGTGTCCGTCCGTCGTGCAGGGAGGGGCTGGGTGGGGGGTGGGAGGGGAGGGGCTGGGTGGGGAGGGTGGGGCTGGGTGGTGGTGGGAGGGGTGGGGCTGGGTGGGGAGGGACTGGTCACCCCGTGGTGCCCTTATAAAACTCAACGTTTAACCTACTCACGCCGGCTTGTGCCCGCCCTCATAGTCGACCATATTTGCGGAATACACCACGCCGCCGTTGACCCTGACCATTGATCGAGGAACCCAACGTTCCTACCAGCTCCCTCCGCAGGAATGTGTTTCCCTCAAGAGAATGAGGCTCAACGTGGACCGTTGGCTTTGAGTGTAACAGGCATATAGTAATTCAGTCCCCTCAGCAATTCAAATAAATACATATTTCATTCCTTGTTTGTTCTGTCTTGTTTAATTTTCGAAGGGTTTTTTTCTCTCACTGTGTGGACAATTTTAGTCACTCCATGAGCCTAGATATTTGCATACATTTTGCATGAATTGTAAGTCATCGATTTTCAAACGCACAATTCCATGCAAGCATCGTGAGTGTAAACAAAAAAAACATCTATATTATTTAATTAACCAATGCATCATTATAAGCCGAGCGTATACCATGGCAGGCGTATAATGCATAATAGTGGAGTGTACAATCCATTCAGCGAGGCAAGTAGTAGGGCATGTACTTCCATGTGCGTGGCTTTTGCTCGGAAGGTGTTAGCTGCAGACAGTGGGGTCTTGGTCTGTGCAGGGAGGCAGTGCACAAGACGTGAGGTAGACCAAACACCAGGTAGCCTCGATCCTGAGCTAGCAAGCCCACACAGCCATCCAATCATCATCTCTCCATCACAGCCAGCTGGTGCTAGCCAACACTTAGAGAGCTCCTTGGACATTGACAAGTTGAATCTTAATAACATGCGGAAGGAAATGTGTTGGAGCCATCTTGTTCCAGCACCTCTAACATCGGGGGGCCCAATTAATTTTTACCCCAAATATTTTTCTTGGGGGAAATCAAATTGTCACTTTATTATACAGACTTTCTAGTTTTTCGATTTAAAGCTTTCGTGACTGCAGGAATTCATCTTCTTGGTTCTTTCGGTAAAGTCACGTAGAAGGGAAGTAATAAAATATTTTATTATGTTTTATTATTTTTATTATTTTATTACTTCCCTTCTACGTGACTTTACCGAAAGAACCAAGAAGACTTTCTAGTTCTATGCATTGCGTCTGAAACTTGATTGGCCTGCATCAGAGACAGCCTTCTTTATGGCTTTTTCTCACGAGTGTTAGGTCAGAGAACGCCAAAAGGAGGATGTTTGTTTGCATGTTTTGCCACAAGTTAGGTGTGGTTAATGCAGACTTGATGTCTTGTAAAATGTATCTATTTGGTGTGTGAACATCATAACACCTGTTTTGTTGCCAGAAAGGGTAAAGCCTATTCTCTTTTTCCATATTCTTTGTCACTATGTGTCTGATCTTTATTTCATAGCAGGCCATATGCATCTGTTCTTATTTTTGCACATTGGCTCTGAACACGATAAGGTGAACATGTACATCCCTTTTGTCAATCCAATGCTAGTTTAAGTATTCGTCCATACTTCACTCTGCTGGTCAATGGCATTTGGTAAAGAAGCAGGTACATTCATAGGCAGTAGGCGTTCAAGAAAATACGAAATCCTATCCAATACTTTTTCGTTATTGTGACTAAAGCGTAATTATATACGATGACCTGCTATTAAATGGGACTCCTTACACAACCGTGATAATATTCGCATGCAAATGAGTTGTATGAGAGGCTGACGATACTTTTCCCTTTTCCCAGTGTTGCATGACAAATGCAGACTTGTTCGTGACAATCTACCACGTGATTATATATACAATTCAGTCTTAACCTATGCCCTATAAAAATGTATGCTTGAAATGTGGAACATTGATGTGGGATTAATATCATGTTCAATCAAAGAATTGACATTATTCATTAGTGTATACCGTCATTGATTAAAATATAATTTCATAAAATGAGTTATAAAAACAGGTGTTCTGTCATTCCTATCGACAGTATATTGCAGTTAAATATACAAATGTCAATCATAAAAAAATAAAATGCTCAACATTTGTAACATGTTATTTTAGAAAATAAAAGCTTCAAATTATTGTATGATTGTGCAAATGTCTTATGGAAATGTGTACACATTGTTTAGGTGGACAAACTTATTATGCTGTTATGCAATGTTTTGTTTGCAGAGGTCTACATAATAGAGGCTTTTGGGGTTAGATCGCGTAAATATAAACGTGTCGGTAAACCCGCCACCAAAGAAACCTCGATGATGGATAATATTGTTTGCGAAAGCCTACATGTTAAAAATGTCTACATGTTATTCGTTTGAAAAGTAAATAAAGCGAAGCATTTACCTTAAACAAAATATTTTACCAATCCGATTGGTTACATATTTTACTCTTTGTGGTACTTTTGTATACAGTAGATTGCAGCATGGCAGAAGAGTGACAATGAGCATTTTTTAAAGCTCAAAAGATGAAAAGCATGACACAGATGAAAAGCACTTCCATATTTTGTGAAACTGCTAAAAAAAATACCTTGTCACAGCAAAGTAAAGAGAACCCGCTTTGAAGTATATTTTTCAGCCACCGTTATTTTCTCGTGAAAAGATAAGAATCATTACTCTGATTTCGATTTAAAGCTTTCGTGACTGCAGGGATTCATATTATTGGATCTTTCGGTAAAGTCACGTAGAAGGGAAATAATACAATAATAAAAATAAAACATAATAAAATTCTCACGACGTTTCGGTCACAACACAAGCAGCCGTCCTCAGGTGAAGAATGGTTATTTTTATGTTAAATTTTTATTATTTTATTATTTCCCTTCTACGTGACTTTACCGAAAGATCCAAGAATATCTTTACTCTGCTCTATCTCTGCATGTTTCTGACAGGAAACATACTTCTGGAAAACAATAGTAAAGTCAAGAAAAATATATTGAAATGCAATTTAAAACACTGAAAGCTGTGTCAAATTTCAATACAGTAATTATTGTGGAGTTTGATTTAAATTTCCTAAATCATGTCAGTTATACAATGTTCACTAAACATGGACAGTGAATAAATAAGATGGAACATAAGTTCAAACTCTTTGGTTCTTTTGGTAAAGTCATGTATGTGAAATTCGTTTTTTAAATCACGACGTTTTGATTACAACACAAGCAATAATCATCAGGTGTGACAACCACAGCAAGAAAACTATAGCCATGGATGTATGTTGAACTTGTCACACCTGATGATGATTGCTTGTGTTGCAATCGAAGCGTCGTGATTTTTTTTGTTCACCTACGTGACTTTACCGAAACAACCATAGAGTATGGATCCTTGCAGTCACGAAAACTTCAAATCTAGAATAAGTTCAAACGTGCACAAAAAGTATTGAGAGAGATGCATGCCTGAGATTACACGTAGATACAGAAAAGGTGAAAGATGATTGCAGGGGATGCACAGGTTAAAGATACGATTTTAACTGTTAAAAGTAATTGGGATTGGGCAGGGCACATCAGTCGAAATATAATAGCTGCTGGGCGAGAATAACTACTGAGTAGCTGCCAAAGTGGGAAAAGTGCCCAAGAGGGCGTTCACCATGGAGATGGAGTGATGATACCATACTCTTTTGTACACGAAGCCATAGAAATATACAAACACAGACATAATTTCAACCGTGATGATGGGTACAAACTGAGTTATCATTGGAAAGATGTGATTAACCATGCAAAAAAGATTTAACTACACATATTTGGACCATCTTATTTGACAGACAACTATTCTTGAGTTACTGTCACCTTACTATAATAAAGGCTCAGTCCTTTGTTATGTAGACTAGCCGTAGTGTCAATCCGCACCTTACCATAATAAAGGCTCAGTCCTTTGTTATGTAGAGTAGCCGTAGTCTCAAGCCGCACCTTACCATAATAATAAAAGTGGGCCGGTCCTGGCCCATCCCCTCCCCTCAACCAGTATATATACGGGGTAGTATCCCTTGGAATCTCCCATTTACTTGATTACAGCAAGCGTGCTGTGACGGTTCCACCTGAAGACGGAAGCTTGTGTTGCCTCCGAAACGTCGTGATTTTCATTAAATTTTACTTTTATTAATTTAGATTTTTTACCTACGTGACTTTACCGAAAAAACCTAAGAATATGAATACTTGCAGTCACGAAAGCTTCAAATCTAGAACTCTTAGGTTTTTTTTCTGTTGTTCTCTTTTAGCCCCCCCCCCCCAATACGTTCCATTCATTGGCTACCACATTCAGATAAGCCCCTCCCCCCCTCCTCCCCCCTTAACTTGTATTTAAGAACTTGTATCTTGGATTTTTTTTGCCTCACTTGATACAGTAAATCTAGCTGTGACGATCCCACCTGATGACAGAGACTTGTGTTGCCTCCGAAACGTGATTTATTATTTTATTTATATTATTGCTTTTATTTTATTTTTTACCTACGTGACTTTACCGGAAACAAAAACCTAAGAGTATGAATCCTTTCAGTCACGAAAGTTTCAAATCTAGAACTGATTGTTGCATCGCTGGACCATGAAGGATGGTGGAAACTTTTGGAGGCCTTTATCCAGCAGTGGATTGATCAATCAGAGGTGCAAATCACACCTCCGATTAGTACGGTTGGTTAGGTGTGGTGCGAAAGAAGTTCAACATACATACATCCATGGCTATAGTGATTATTAATTTGCAAACGGACCATATCGCTGAGCAATGACAACTTGCATATAGAGTGAAACATTATGTTTGGATGGGAGACCAGGTGACCTCCACCCTGCACCTTATGAGCAGCTCAGAATTCCTGTGCAGGTGGCTTACAACTGTAGCTAAGCACGTTACGTGACACCAATTCCACCGGTTGTGTCAAGGCTGAAACCAGGCTACTTTGTGGCGTGCGCCAATATGCCAATAACAAGGACACTCATCAGTCTGGGGCCACCAAAGCAGAAGTTCCTACATTTCAGACACAAAAAAAAATCCCTCTGACAAAACGTGCGTTAAACATTTACTGGGAATTTTTGTTGAATTGGGAAAATAACTCAAACTCGCTGATGTTGGCAACTTGCATTCAATTCCCTACCGTGGCGGACATGAGTGGCGAATGTTAGCTGTACCATAATGGTAAGTTCCTCCTGTATAGTCAACAAAAGCACTGGACATTACTTAGGTGATATACAGACTCATACTCACGCCGTATTTGCTCATTTGATATGGCATTTTAAATATTGTTTTAATTTTCAAAACATACTTCACAGTTTCCAATGTGTGAAGGAATACGTTTCCATATTTATTGCAATGTTGCATTATACTTTATATTCCCAGTACTATATATGGTATTCTGATTTTTTAAAATACATTTTCCATTTACTTAGATTGTACCGTCGTAATCCTATTAAGTTTTAGTGGGGGATGCAGTCTGCAATTGTCTTGTAAATGTATTCTCGCAGGCAGCCTGTGCAATGCCTGCAATACCGTTTGCGAAAAGCATCTAAGCTTTTCCAATGCCAGGCTCCATGCAGATGTTGTATGGACGCAAACTGCGATTGCTCACCATTCACGCACACAGCCACCTCAAAGCGAAGCCTGTCTGGGTATGAGTATGCATCACTGTGCGTGATGCAAAAGTGGTTGAGTAATACCAATCTGATGGAAAGTTTTAGAGAATCTTGGAATAGATCTTGGATTTAGATCACACTGTGGACTTCAGTTGTAGCAATCCAACTAGCAATGGGTGGTGACGTTGTTGAGTGATATGGTGATGTGGTGGTTGAGCATATATGTGGTTGTGTGTTATGTAAGTTAGACATTGGCTGATCCCATATACAAGATAGGTTCGAATATACAAATAAATAAAACTGATGCACTGTATACCATAAAATAATAATATAACTACACATCTTTTATAAAAAAAAATACTTAAATGAAAATTTAAAGTACCTTTATTTTATTATACCCAGACTAACATGCTTCACATGCATATGAATAACAGTTCCAAAAAAATAATTATCTGTAGTATAAACAAAATACATCTAGTACATAAATCACCATGGCTACAATCTGGATAATGAAGGTTCAAAAACTTTACGTCAAAAATATACCTGCCAGCCCAGCATATTATGCACATAAAAGTCTCTAGACTGGGTTTTTATATTTGTTCTTTACTTCCTGAAAGTGACATTGGTTTAGCGAGTTGCTTTGTGGGAAACCCACAGAAGGGTTCTTGTAAAATGACTAACCTGTGGGAATTTTCTGGAAGTATAATTTACATGGCGCAACTCCCGCAAGTTGGTGGTATTACTGAACGTGTCGTTGTGAAACATTCCTTCACTCCTACCTAAAACAGCCAAACTCAAAACATGTTTACAAAGTGCTGGTACACGACCAACGAAATACTACATTGAAAATATAATTCAAAGGACAGTGCTGCCAACAATGTAATCTCGAACCGTCGTCATCAACACTGCTTTGCAGTAATAAAATAACAGTACCATGTATATGTGCAGGCCGTTCGCCAATCCACTGCTGGACGAAAGCCTCTCCGTGCGGGTCATGGGTGTTATTGGACCGTACTTCACCACTCTGATCGGTGCGGGTTGGTGAAGGTGGGGAACATGGATGGGGAGGCATAGAAGTATAGCACAGTAATTATACTGGTAGGAACCTCCTGGTTACACCAGCCCACAGGGGATTATTCTGTCCGTCCGTCGTACATCCAAAAATGGGAGCGGTGGGGCTGGGTGGAGAGGGGAGGGTGGGGAGGGGCTGGGTGGGGAGGTGCTGAGTGGGGAGGGGAGAGTGGGGAGGGGCTGGGTGGGGAAGGTGGGGAGGGTGGTGCTGGGTGAGGAGGGTGGGGCAGGGTGGGGGTGGGAGGGGTGGGGCTGGGTGGGGTGGGGCTGGGTGGGGAAGGGCTGGTCACCCCGTGGTGCCCTTAAACGTTTAACCTACTCACGCCGGCTTGTGCCCGCCCTCACAGTCGGCCATATTTGCGGAATACACCACGCCGCCGTTGACCCTGGCCATTGACCAAGCAACCCAACGTTCCTACCAGCTCCCTCAGCAGGAATGTGTTTTTGTAGCACTGCCCTCTGCTTTTCGTCACACATCACCACAGCCCTTAACACCTGGCATGCGTGGTAGTCATCGAACGAAGCACTATCCAGGCTGAAACCTGCTTAGCTTTTGAGGAATTCTGGGCAATTTGGTCATGGGCACAACACAATATCTCTACCTTTATATATACACGGCCATATAAGTTTAAACAGCGCGGATAAGTGATATTAGTGAGGTGTTTTCTGTTCGTGCGATGAAGTATTCTACTACAGTATATATGTGTAAGTATATGTATGGTAGAATACATACACTTACACATGTATATGAACTGTTCACAAAGATCATAGACCATTGTATAATGGTCAACTTGGAGACCAAACACCCACAAGAGCAAGTTGGTTTAAGAAAAAGAAAAAAAAATATTGTTTTACCATTGACCACATCATAATATCAAACAGATTTTTGAAAAAGACAAGTAAATATCAAATTCCGTTATGCATAGATTGCGCATACTATGAAAAGGCATTGGACTCGCTGGAATACTTTACAAACTCATTGCCATAGCAAGGTGGTGGCCGGTGGTGCAGGTAGGGTGGCGGTCCACGTGGGGAACCGGTTTGTTGCAAAGCAGTGGCGGCTTGGGCTATGGTTCTGATCAAAACCATTTCTAAAACGAAAAACGCAACACATTTGTCATTAACACTAGCTTAAATTTCAAATATATAATGGGAAACCTATCGGGAAATAGACCTTCTTCATAGCACGGAAAATATATTTTAATTTGATTTACTTATTTATCCAGGATAGCCACACTTAATCGTAGGACTCTCTTTCAAATGCAACGTCCTGCATTCGTTTGTTGTCCGTCCCCCGCACTTCCAATTAGCGCGGTTGGCTGCGTACGGTGAGAAATAAGTTCAACATTTTTCTTTTTAGGATGGAGCTTACTTGCCACATGTACCTAACCTTTTCTGGTGCCTCTTTTATTTTATTTGGTCGTTTGTTAGTTATGCAACATTCTTTGTTGATGTTTTTGTCTCTGTTTTGTCGTTGCTGCCGTGCTCAAACACCATGGATGGATCTTCCTGGTAAAATCGCTAGGAAACTGGCTGAACGGGATCATCCGTGTCACAAATGAGGAAGGGCAATTGCTTGAGACTTGACCTATTAAATATATTATTTTCCTTTTGAGGCAGTATTATTCATGCAGCTGTTGAGATCTTATATTATTGTTTTTTTACGGTAAAGTCACGTAGATAGAAAAAAAAATCTAAATTAAAAGCAAAAAAACCCCACGACGTTTCGATCGCAACACAAGCGGTCTTCTTCAGGTGGTGTTGAGATCTTCTTGTGACTTGAGCTGTCTTACGCAATAACTAATGCATTAAATGAAACAGCTTCAGACATCGTATACAAGTAACATAATGCAACGTCAGTAGAGTAATCGGACAAGCAAATGCAGTCACCAAAGGCTTTTCACAGCAAAGCACGATACACTTTTTATGAAAATTGGATTGGAAAAACAAAGGCATAAAATAAATGGTGAACGTACTAACCATCTCAGATTCACCGATGACATTGTCACCGTCACGAACAAGCATTATGAACTACAGGAATATACTCTTTGTTTTTTTCGGTAAAGTCACGTAGGTAAAAAAAGATGAAAACGACTAAATTAAATCACGACGTTTCGGGCGCAACACAAGCGTCCTTCTTCAGGTGGGGACAACGTAGCGAAAGCACAACCGCTTAAGTGTGTCTAAGAGATTTAAAGTGAAGACACACTTAAGACACACAAGGACGCTTGTGTTGCGCCCGAAACGTCGTGATTTCATTTAGTTGTTTTCGTTTATTTTTTACCTACGTGACTTTACCGAGAAAACCAAAGAGCATAAATCCTTGCAGTCACGAAAGCTTTAAATCTAAAACTACAGGAATGTTTGGAGAACTAAACTGAGAAAGCTGCAAGTGGTGCTAAAAAGAGAAATATGAGCAAAATTAAATTCATGCACGTCAAGAGTCCTCAACAAAGCAAACTTATTGTTCGAGACACCAAACTGTGTCTTGCAACAATGCATGAATGCTCGTGCAATTACTGAAGACAGGCAGAGATCAACATGGTAGATTCAAGAGGCAAACGAGAGCAGCACGGAGTGCTTTAATAAAATGTCATTTGAACATGAAAAGCAACATTTCAACAACCCCAAATAATTTTGATTGAAAGTGAAACGTCGTGAGAATTGTATTATTTTATATTTTTATTATTTTATTGTTTCCTTTTTACGTGACTTTACCGAAAGAACCAAGAATATGAACCCCAAAGAAGATTACAATTAGTTAATATATCCTGCTATAATACAAGGATCAGAAACATAAACAACAAGAATCAATATCAAAAGTACCCAAATAACACAGTGTGATGCATGCTGGTTATTACACATAGATACGGAAAGAGGAATACATTGATCAAATGCACATTAGAAACATATTAAGAAAAGTAAGTGGGATATCGCAGGGGACATCACTTGAATGGATGATAACCAATGGACGAGACTGGCGATAAATGACAGCCAAAGGAGGGAGCTCATTGGAATCTGATGAGCTATGAAGATCTTTTTCACAGATGTGCAGTAGGGGGGTGGGTCAGCAAGTTACAACAACAAACGATACAAAAACACGAGCACACCCAAGGAAATACAAACCACAGGGGTCAACCGATGAGATAAGCACGTGCAGGAGTCAGATGGATTGTGGGTATTGTGGAACTTGTGGGGGATGGGAATAACATGGAGAGGTCTTAATCCAGTAGTGAATAGTTAATGATTACTAAACTCTTTGGTTATTTCGGTAAAGTCACGTAGATGAAAAAAAAATACATTTAAAAATTAAAATGAAATGAACTAAAATTATTTAGTTATTTTCATTTCTAATTTAAATTATAACTAAATTGATTTAGTTATTCTTACTAATAGGGTTTTTCCCCTTTTTTCTGGCAACAAAACTGACACCTTTTGCAAGGAATCATGCTTACATTAACCACAATACCTGCAGTCAAATGCAAACAAAAAACAACACTCTGATAATTTATGCATTGTCTTTGAAATTGATTGGTCCAAAAGGCGCCTTTTGGCGTCATCTGGTCGAACACCATATGAGACTAGGCTCCAAAGAAAGCTGTCTCTGGTGTGGACCAATCAGTTTCAAAGACAATGCATAAATTATCAGAGTATTGTTTTTTGTTTGCATTTGACTGCAGGTATTGTGATTAATGTAAGCATGATTCCTTGCAAAAGGTGTCAGTTTTGTTGCCAGAAAAAAGGGGAAAACCCCTATTAGTATATTTTGGCACTGGCAAAGGAGATCCCATTAGTTATTCTTATTTTAAATGTTATTTTTATATTTTTAATTTAGTTATTTTTATTTTTATTTTAAATTGTATTATTATTTTTTTATTTTCACCTACGTGACTTTACCGAAAGAACCGAAGAGTATGGATCCTTGCAGTCACGAAAACTTCAAATCTAGAATTAGTTATTGATTGATGATTTTTTTTTAAATAAGGAGGTGCTTTTAGACAGATGATGATGCACATCGTTGAAGACTGTCTGCCCTAACCAAGCCTAGCAGCAGTCTGAGGACACCGCATTCTGCAAATAATGAAGTTTCTGTTTGGTTAAAGTGCAAATGCACTTCCTAAATAAATAAACACACACCGAGGAGGTATTCTTTATGATAAATCTTTTACACGGTTCTTGACACATTTCTTTTCATTAAATGTATTTTATTTAACTTACTGATACCTCTTTTTTTCCTGCGAGACGGGAATAGCCAAAATTCTAAAAATGTTTATATTTTTGTAATCTTCAACGTACGTTGATGTGACTGCCAAAGCAGACGAGTGAAATAAGGTGGAAACTTAGCCCGTTTCTGTTTTATTTGACCAGGTGAGAGCACATTGAGATGAAAAGTTTATCCAGCTTCATGACACTTTTCAGCTGAATTGTTGTGAGGTGATTTGCGTTGTTGTTGTTGCATCGACGATTAGCACAGTTGGCTCAGAAAGAAGTTCAACATCCATACATACATGCATAGCAACAATATGTGGTGCACATTTATGTTCAATTGTTGCTGCCTAATTGTCTGCTGTTATTTTGTAACCGTGGATTATATTTGGTGATTGTTACGAGTTTAATTGATACACCAATGTGTCCGTGTATATTTCAATAGATTGTTTGAAATTGTGTAATGTTACGTGTTTTTTCACAGTTGTTTACATCATTTTATATTTTACCTTCCCTTAAATTCAACTTTAATTGATCAGATTCCCCTTGAAGAAATAATTTAAAAAATATTATAACTATTAATGACATTAATTAAAGCAATCAAGATATTTAATTACACACGTGAACTTCACCAATAATTAATATTTCTTACTTATAGATTTAGGTAGTGTACTTATTTAAATATAGTTCAGATATGTCATGCCAGTTTTATTCAATCAAAAATCTTCATAATACATGACACTTTTTTAATATATACAACTTCAAAACTAATTAAAGTAAATATGATTATATGTATTTAAACGTTTAAGGTAGCGTTTTTATATTCGTTATATTTCTCTGCTTCTCAACAAGCTATCTAATATTTCAGCTGCTGAAAAACTAATTTAACATTAGCTAAGCAAATGCTACTGTGCATGACAAATGTAAAACTTGACTTCATATTGAATATCAAACGTAATGTCTCCTTCCTCTGGCTCCTCCCCCCTCAACCAGTATATATATGGGGTCGGATCTCTTGGAATTTCTCATTTACTTGATACAGCGAGCGTGCTGTGACGGTTCCACTTGAAGACGGAGGCTTGTGGAAAAAACCAAAGAGTATGGATCCTTTCAGTCACGAAAACTTCAAATCTAGAGATTCAGATATTCACATCACCTCTGCACTAACCTCCAACAGCCATAGTCATCTGCCCCAATCTGATAAATGAAAGATTCAGATTCCCTACCAAAACTCACTGTGGATGCTTCCCCCGCCGGATATAATCCGTTGAATGCCTGCTGTAGGGATGCACTGGATTTGCACCGAACGTTCAAAGTGGGTTTATTGTACTCTTTAGTTCTTTCGGTAAAGTCACGTAGGTAAAAAATCAAATAAAAATAAGAGATAAAAATAGAAATAAATAAATAAAAGCTCATTTAACACGACTTTCGATTGAAACACAAGCAATCGTCATCAGGTGTGAAAATCACAGCAAGAAATGTTTACTAAAGTGGGAGAAATGCCAGGGCTAAGGAGTTTTATTTCCATTTTTATCTCTTATTTTATTTTTCAGCTACGTGACTTTTCCGAAAGAACCAAAGAGTATGGATCTTTGCAGTCACGAAAACTTCAAATCTAGAATGGGTTCATTGTGTTTATGCTCGTCGTATCGGTAGCATCTCAAGAGCTCTGGGTTCCAACGCGTTTGAGAACCCCTCTTTGAAACGCAACGCTGGCGACCGTCGCGCCCCTGACGGCTGACCCTGTTAGCGGTCTAACACACGGTTTGTTGTTTGTAATTCGCTTAAATCTCGGGACGGAAGCAATAAAAGGAAACGATCGTTTCGTTTTTCACAGTAAGCGTGCAGTATCTGGAGACCGAGGGCTGAAAGCCACGGTTCTATTTGCAGTCTTGACATCAGCGGCGTGAGTCAGACCCCAGTCGTTATACGCAGAGATGTCTGGAAATAGGTGAATCACAGAGCGGAACGCACACGGGTGGAAAGACTTTCACTTAGTTTTTTTAAATATAATAAACCATGTTTCAGGAAGAAATTACTAGGTCACCTCCAAGTAATTACCTGGAAACGTTTGATGAAATAAGCAATTGTGCATTATTTGTAAGGGCAAGATAACATCCCAGATGAAGTGATAGATAACGCTCAATGTACCTTTGCCTCCAATTCCATGAATAAAGTCAGTTTCTGGAGCTTCAGCTCCATTTCCCTGAACAAAGGTAAAAGTGTGAATTCATGGTTTGTGCCCTGGAAGATATGTATTGCGAAAAGCACAAATGACGTGTTTCTAAGTTACGCCCTTCTAAATTCAAGCAGACAACACAAGTGAAACATTTAAATGTATGTTTTCAGCGGATAATGGCTCGTGTTTTTGTTGAAGTGGAAAGTTACTTACATTATTCTGAAGTTATTTACTTGAAGGCAAACTGCATAATTGTGGAGATAAATGAATTTGCTCAATATGCATGCTCTGGGGTATTACCAAACATTGCATTTGCCATAAGAAGAACTTGAAGACCGTGACAATTCCATTCCGTAGAATGAGCCAATGCCTACTGGGCTAATGGGGCAAACCTCAATGAATCTGTTGAATGTCTCGATTATGAACATATATTAATCGTCGTTCTGTGTACAGATCTCACTGCTTGCTTCTAAATGAATTACAGTATTGCAGTTGTTTAGTCTGTTGAATGAGACAATTGTCACACTGACCTGGCATAGCCAAGCAATAATTGGCAACTGGTGACTGGTTTGAGGCCTGAGGCCGGTGGCTACCTTGCAGTCTCGTTGTAACCTCTCTCCGTGTCTCAACAACAAGCGCCGCTTTTGCTTTCTTTTGGATGTCGCAACATCTGCCACTTGACTATCCGGTGGCCTCGTTTATATGGAGAACCGATGAGGCGTCCTTCAGACAAACGGAAGCAATCAGCTGTGTGTGATCTTGCCCAAAGCAAGTAGCCTGTGCATTTGTGTTTGAGCATCTGTACATGCGTGTACAATGTACGGTACATGTTTGACAACGAGTGTATAAAAATTAATTACTGATTATAACTGTAGAGTAAAGAGCTTTACTGTTAAGTGACGTCAACTTCCGAATTTGACTGCAGTGTCAAACGGGGGATTTCGGGGACAATTCATAAAATTGGCCAGACATGGTTTGTGTCTCGATAAAAAGGGTGCTTTGTCCTGGAAACTCTGACAATCAAACATAACGCTTATTAGTTTTGCTCTAAATGTGTTTATTATGTACAGACCCACTGAGAGATCATAAGTCATTCAATCCCAAATGAATCATGGTAGATAAATACATTTGAAAAAAAACTTTTTTTTGCTTGTGAAAAGGGCACACACGTGGGTTACTATAGGAAAGTAATGAATGTCATTGGGGGTCTTTAAAGCCCACTGAACACAAGGACTGGGCCATTGGCAAAGTTCCAACATTTGCCAGGTGGCTGGGGGATTTCAATCATCAAACCCATACGAACTGACTCAGTAACAAGTGTGTGACCACCACATTATCTAGGAGTCCAGCTACGAAAAGTAAAATTCCCCACCTGCAGCCAAGAGCAAGCAGCTGCTTTTAAACGTTAAAAATGACCACCCTTCCTCAATTTTCACTCCAAATTTCCCCACCACGCCTATTACACCCCGCAGTCACTCTGTTTAACACTTTTTTTTTTACCAGGTAAGGCCCACTGAGCGATATCCATCTATTTTTCCAGAAACGATCTGGACACAAATGATAGCGCAGCGAAGTGGCTCATCATGTGGAAATTTATTGCAGCTAAATCATCCAAACGCTTGTTTCTAAATGTGGAGGGGGGGAAACCAGAGGGCCCAGCGCAAAATCCACGCGACCGCGGGGAAAGCATGCAAACTACAAACATACAGCAGGCGTTAGGGTCGGGATCGAGCCCACAACCTCCTGTATACCTGGCGAGGTAGTTCACATTTCACCACCGTGGGGTCTACTCACCACTTCCACCCACCTGCTATGCCCCGGCAGCGTAGGAGCCGTCAACATACGAAAGTCTCTGGTGACGGTCTGTAGCTGATATATGTGTGAAATACTTTTTCTGCATTTTACTGCATTATATTGACCACTGTTGTTTTTTTTTGCACGCAAAAATGGGATTGGAATGCACTCTGTGTTATTTGTCTCTTTCCAATAACCTCAATAAACCAATCCTGTTAAAAAAAATACAAAAGGAATAGAGAAGAGGGGTTTGTAAAATTTAAGGTGAGGAAAAGAGATTTGAGCATTGCAATACAAATTGACATGGAATTAATGATAATTATCTATGATTGCCTTAAAAAAATGGAACTCTCCTCCTGTGAACCTGCAAAATCAGTTGAGGTTCCCATTAAGCCTCGCATCACTTGCGTTGTTTTCTTCCCTCCATTCGTCGATTCTGCCCTCATGAAGTGTGGAGGAGTTTGTTTTGCAGCGGTCATACTTCACCGAACCCACGCAGAGGCACTACCTAGGGATTCAGGATCGCCCGCAAACCGCAATTCATCGTCATCTTCATCACCAGCCTTTCACACGTTTTCTGCCGCATAACGTCCGTCCCACGTGATGCAACAAAACCAGAATCCGACACTGCCGGTGATCCTTCGCACTGCTCCACGTCTCCCTGATGTCATCACTTCATCTCTCCCATTATCCTCGTGCGTGCATCATGTCAGTCCAATGGCTTTCCTTCGCTGGTCCTTCTCACCAGCTGTTGTTGCCACCGCCGTTGATGTGTCCTGTCGGAGCACAGTTTTGTTTCTCTTGAGCGATCACGATGCCTGACTGAGGAGCGTTGTGGCACAACACTCGGCTCATAGTGGGAAGGGAGAGAGTTCGAAATCGCAGCTGAGGATCAGCCTTGCACATTTGCCCCCCAATGTGCATCACTTTGTGATATTTCAGCAGTGGTTGTCCTATAGATAAAGTTGCACCGGTCATAGGAATGTGGAATTTCCAACACTGGCTTAAGGGCTGTTAATATACGTGAGAACCATCCCACCTCAGTTCTGCATAAACGAGACTACCCCCCACTTCCCCCAGCTGAAGCTGCGTTATCAGCATTTCTTGTGTTGGAGGTTAACACAAATTTCAGGAAGAAACACGCTACCCGACGACGCAGCTTCCACTTCGATGTAAACACCGTTTCAACTGACAAATTGCACTTCGCGGAACCAAAATAACACGGCATTTTCGTGGACAATTACTACTGCACAAGCTGCGTGTCCAAATCATTTCACGTGCGATCGGTTTCAAAAACGAGTTCAAGATACCAGAGGCGAGCGTCGTCGTGTTTCCCTGAAATTGAGCATCTTTTTGTCAAAGAAGAGTTGATAACAAATGTGATGCACGGCCTGTGTCCGAGCAGTGCACACCACGCACACGTACGCGCACATCAAGATAGCATGAAATTTAGACCATGCATAGAGGCCAGGGGTCATGTGCCACGTCCCATGAATCACAATTATAGGAAGCGGAGCTGACCAGTTTCTCTGAACAATCACCAAACGAGACACCCACGCACTTCGAAGTCTCCCATGATTCATTGCAAGAATATTGTTTCAGAAGCTGTAATTTCTTTGCTATGATGGCCCTTGGGCATGCCCCTCATCCAAACATCATCATCCTTGCGGATAATATGACAGCGGGAGCCTTTTCTGCTTGTGTTTCGTAGTCACTTTTGGTCGATATAGTGAGCCGTGACGTCAACGCTTTCTTAATGGTGAAAGATATGTATCTTGGGTCAGTTGCGGTCTTTGTTATTTTGAGGCTACGATGGGCATACACAAAAACGGGCGAAGAAATGGCTTGGAATATTGACATGAAACTTGAAAAACCACCTCTGTCCTGCATACACGTGAGGGGAAATCAATACATGCCAACACTCTACATTTCAGTCAAACACTTAATTGAGAAACTGCAAAGCTGACCCAAACGTGTTTATAACCACCACCGGCTCTTACAATCTCCCATCGCGCTCCAAACACCCCTTCTGCTGCTTTCACCATCGAGGAATACTGTTATGATTTGATTGTGTTTTCCTGATATTCACACCGCTATATCCAGACTTTAAAAACATATTTCCATCAGAGTGTTCAAATAATCGACTCATCCCATCATCCCTCTCGGATCAATAAAATGAGTACCACTTGGTGAAACGTCAGCATTGATCATATCATAGTTTGCAGTCTGCCCTTACCATCAGAATGTGGAATGTTTACCACCGCCAATGAATACAGGGATACGTATGGAGTTTGAAGTCCGAAACTGTGTAGGACCTCGAATTCATAAGTTAGGGACAGCAGAATGGCAGGAGAGTAGATCCATACTCTTTGGTTCTTTCGGTAAAGTCACGTGGGTGAAAAAAATAAGAAAACAACTGCTGAAGTACCACCATTGGTACCTCATTTGCTAGTAAAAAAATATGAGAACTGTTTTTTTACCCTTTTATCTGCCAACAAAACTGACACCTTTTTTACGAGGAGTCATGTTTGCATAGACCACAATACCTGCAGTCATAATGCAAACAAAACACATAACTCTGATAATGTATTACTGGCAAATGAGGTACCAATGGTGTAAATGCTTACCCCGAGCTCTCAACTCTGATGGTGCATTGTCTTTGAGTTGTGTGCCTTTTGGCGTCATCTGGTCCAACCCATGTGAGACTAGGCTCTAAGGAAAGCTGTCTCGGGTGTTGAGTTTTATAAGGGCACCACGGGGTGACCAGCCCCTCCCCACCCAGCCCTACCCCTACCACCTCCCACTCAGCCCCACCCTTCCCACCCAGCCCCTCGCCACCCAGCCCCTCCCCTCCCACCCCCCACCCAGCCCCACCCTCCCCACCCAGCCCCTCCCCACCCTCCCCACCCAGCCCCTCCCCACCCTCTCCACCCAGCCCCTCCCCTCTCCACCCAGCCCCACCCCTCCCATTTTTGGATGCACGACGGACAGACGGACACAACAATCCCCTGTGGACTGGTGGAACCATGTGGTTCCTACCAGTATAATTAATATAATGTCCCTTATTACTTACACATGTTTTTTGTGCAAACCATATCTAGATATTATTATTATTGCGAACAGGGAAAGTAATCACAATATTTACTTTCTTGATGGTTTTCATAGTTGAAAAGGAGGTGACATTTCTGAATATTTTGCCTTTTTGTTGCATACAATGTCATTGACCTGAAAAATGTGTAAAATTAAACATGGAAGGTGGTTATAATCAGCATAAGTAGCACAATTAACTGGTATTGAATATTTGTATACAACTAATTTACATTGATTGTACTGGTAGGTACCCATTGGTTCCACCAGCCCACAGGGTATTATTGTGTCCGTCCGTCGTGCAGGGAGGGTCTGGGTGGGGGCGGAGGGTCTGGGTGGGGAGGGGGGGGGGCTGGGTGGGGAGAGGCTGGGTGGGGAGGATGGGGAGGGGCTGGGTGGGGAAGGGCTAGGTGGGGGGTGGGAGGGGTGGGGCTGGGTGGGGAGGGGCTGGTCACCCCGTGGATCCCTTATAAAACTCAACGTTTAACCTACTCACGCCGGCTTGTGCCCGCCCTCACAGTCGGCCATATTTGCGGAATACACCACGCCGCCGTTGACCCTGGCCATTGACCGAGCAACCCAACGTTCCTACCAGCTCCCTCCGCAGGAATGTGTTTTAACGTAGTGACTCCTGTTTTGTGAACAGTTTTGATGTCAACAGATGGTGTTGTTCATACCCGAGTAAGAGCTTGTCAGGCTCGAGATATAGTTGAACAATTAAAAAAAGTCACGGACAACACATTTGCTATATAATATAACATTTGGAGAGGTATAACTCGAAAACAAAGCAGATTATGTATACTCGGAGAAATTATTGCACGTTGGATCGGAATTACATTGATGGAATCAAGAGGTGAGCTAGATAAGAGATGGAGTGGCTTTTAGAAAATGTCATTTGCTATATATAAAAAATAGAATACAAATGTTATTTTTTTCAATCAGTGTATGCTGCCAGCCATTACGTGCGGATCAGAATCGCGGACACAACTGTAGTGAGTTCCAGGGAGACTGACGACGAAGTCGAGGCACACACTTTTATTTAACTCAAGACGGTACAATACTTGAAGGGGTAACGGCCCCTTCACCCGTACTAGCTGGGAACACCCCTAGCACTATACCCTGACCTACTCCCAGTCCTCCTCTAAGGGTCTAGGGGAGGCTATCTGATCCGGCCCTGGTAAAGCACGGATCCCGGCACCCAGCTAACCCAACCCTGCTCTTACAAGAGCAGAGGTCCGGAAGCTCTCAGGGCCGCGCCGCTGGCTTGCCCAGCTCGGCCCTGACAAGGGCAGCGAGACAGGGGAGTCCCAGGGCCTATGCTGCAGGTCTTCGGTCTTCACTGGTCAGCTTCTTCCCCCACTGGCCTCGAGCTCTCTCTCACCCCGCCTTATATAGGACTCCCCTCTGAGGGGTGGAGTTATGGGAGATCCCAGAGCCCCCATGGCCCCCCAGGCTCAACGGATGCGGACGCTGGTGTAGACACCTGCGTTTGGGTGCAGACACCTCTGTGTTTCCTGTCCGCCCTTCTCCCCGTAATAACCCCTACACAACCATGAAATATGGAACAGACTCTGCAATATGTGTGCAGCAAAGCACAGCGATATACATACTCGTGAAATACACGAGGGTCGCATGGATAAGGGAACAAAAAACAGTGACATCGCGGTCATTATATTCTTGGTTCTTTCGCTAAAGTCACGTAGAAGGGAAATAATAAAATAATAAAAATATCAAACAATAAAATTCTCACGACGTTTAGACTGCAATACAAGCAATCATCAGCACCTGATTGCTTGTGTTGCAGTCGAAACGTCGTGAGAATTTTATTGTTTCATATTTTTATTATTTTCATCATCACCTGATTACTTGTGTTGCAGTCGAAACGTCGTGAGAATTTTATTGTTTATATTTTTATTATTTTATTATTTCCCTTCTACGTGACTTTACCTTAAGAACCAAGAATATGAATCCCAGCAGTCACGAAAGCTTTAAATCGTCATAGTCATTGTTCAAAAAAAGTAAGTGTGATTTTGGAAAAAGAAAAACACATTGCTTGAAGAAAGTGTGGCTCGTGGAGAATGGCTACTGATAGAACGGTAGCCAAATGACACAATGTGCCCGAGAAGATTCCCACCACGGGGAGCTGAATGGAGACATAAAATCATTTATATGCTGGAGTGAGACAGATTGTGGCATCGAATGACCGTGAGGGATGTGACAGTGCGGGGAAGGCCTTCATCCAACCAGTGGACAGACAATTGTTGCTAATTATGATGAATTACACTGGTCAACAAAAAAAAATGTTTTTTTCTGGCCTGGACTTTTGCATCTGTTTTAGACTAATTTCAGGGTGCTGATTCCAAATCTGATCTCAGATTTTCCCTATCACATCTCATTTTTATGCTATCGGCATACCCCATTTTCATTGATTTTACCCAAAATTAACTTATGATTGCAAATTGTTGCGAGTCAGTGACTGCTTTAGTGTTAAAATATGGTGCTGTATTTTTAGGATAGTGTGTTTATAATATAATTTTATGTAGATATCCACATTTATTTAATATTTTTCTTCTGCAGTTTTTATTGAAAATGAAATATTTGATATCTCAAAAACCTGATGTGATAGTCAAAAACTGATGCCAGATTTGGGATCAGCACCCCAAAATTACCTTAAAACCGTTGGAATAGCTTATGCCAGAAAAAGTGTGTTGACCAGTGTTATCACTACTGCAGGGCTTCTATGGTACATTTTCTAAAATAAAGTAAAAAACATGAGCGTTTTTTTTTTGTACGCAAGGCATGAACTCGATTTCATGGGAATGACGCTCAAACATTTTCAGACAACCTAATCACTCCACCGTCTTTCACAAGCCACCACAATTTTACTGCAGGTACATATTTGTGCGATCCACCGACCCCCAGCTCCACGGTGCTGAATTTGCAGGAATGCGCCACCACGCCCGGCAAAGTGAAATGCAAAGTAGTGGTGATGTTTACAGAACCGCACCAGGTACTCGAGTCTTGACACGCACGCAGGCGCGCAACACACGCACACATAGTGGAGACCAGGTGAGCACAGCTGATGTGAATGTTAATGAAGCTGAGAGGGTGTGAGTGATTCGTGCGTAACAAACAAAAACTCCTGAAGCTTCCCACGCGGCCCTCTGCGCTCGCAGTGCCAGCTCGCACGCTGACGCACGCGGTTGACCGTAAAAGTAACTTTGCAACTCCACGAAGGGCAAATCCCAGTGGGCTGCTGGTTTCACGGATGTCAACTACAGGGGTTTGTTTGGTGTGCACGCAGGTGTTTGTGTGTATGTGTGCGTGCAAAATCAACTTTACGATCGCAGGGCCATGTACACACTGTGGGCAGAAAAACCACGGAAGGCGTTCCGTAATAAATGAAGAATGGCCAATTTCAGGATAATTGACATTAAGTTATGATTTTTTTAACAAAATGGGCTGTTTTTATTACATTGCATACAAAAATGCGTGGACACAATTTGCATACCATGTGCATATATTGAATATGCGTAATTACATGTACATGATATGCATATAGATAGGTTGTCATTTAGTTAACAAAATAATTAATGCATATGTTTACGTAACCTTACATTTATAACTATATAATTACTGGGCCAGATTGAGATGTCAAAAAAACGACTGCAAATGAAAACTAACAACTCTATAAGAATGAAACAACGTACACATCATAAGAGGAATCATCAAGGACATACACTTTACCAAGGAGATAGGATATACAGGATATATATTTCTTAAATGAAGAAATAACGGCATAAATATGAATTGGGAAAATATTTTTCAGGTCAGCTTGGCTGATGTCATAGTCATTATTTCAACCAATGGCAATGAACTATATTAAATGATTGAGGAACCTCAAACATAAGACTATAAAGTCAGCCTTACATAATATGAGAATAACAAAATTCAAGAACAAGTTCGCGAAACAAATTAAAAAGTGTCTTTACTGGATAGAGACCAGCGTGAAGTACAAAAGAGTATTATGACTTTGGCATTATTTGCAGACGGATCTGTATCAAAATGATGAAATCAAGAGGTAAAACTGAACTAAATAATAAAAAATGAAATCAATTTGTCTGAATAAATAAAAGTTTTCAATCAGTGCAAATGACTTGCTCTGGCATATGGATCGGAAACATGAACAAAACATCAAAAGTTGAAAAGTATGCATAGAAGGTTGCATAATGTGCATCTGAGAACAATTGCAAATTAGAAACGTCAAACAGGACCGTAATAAAGAGCATGTGGGCTTGTTCAGCACAACCGAAAAACGTGGCGCAATGGTGGCGTGATGTTAATGACCTCGCCTGGTATGGAGGAGGTCGTGGTGTTCGATCCCGACCCTGACGCCTGTATATTTGGAGTTTGCATGATCTTCCCGAGGTCGTGTGGATGTGTCTCTGGATCCTCTGGTTTTCCCTCCACACTTAGAATGTATTTTAGAGTATTTGGCTGCTATACGTTTGAACTATAATTTGTGGCCAGGTCGCTTCTTTAAAAGAGATATATAGCTCTTTGGGCCCTACCTGGTAATAAACATAGCTGAGTTTGTTTTTTATATCTCCGGAAAGGATGCTGGCCAATCATTGATACTGGTGATGAAATGACAGCAAAAGGGGAGATCATGCCCAAAAGGAAGATTACCAAGGAGATGGAGGGATAAGATTAGGTAATCTGCAGGAACAAGATGAATTGTGGCATCGTGGGACTTGTGAGAGGGGTGACAACTTAAAAAGGCATCCATCCATGATGGTCATGATGATTCCCTTAACGCAGCTACATGCAACAGCTATATTGTAGGTAAGATGTCTATGTTTTTCATAACGTGCACGAGCAAAATAAACATAGGAAAGGCCCCTTTCATAGCCAATATGGTGTGGAGGAGGCGTGCATCCAGCAAATAATTTGACAAAACACTGTCGCGTTTTTACAAACAGTCTACCTCTGCTTTGTGACCGTGTTCCCCGCAATGTCTTGTGGGAGGTGCTGCGGGAGTACGATGTACCGGTGCCGCTTGTGTGAGCTATCCGGTCCCTCTATTCCCGGAGTGAGAGCTGTGTCCGTATTCTTGGTGTTAAATTAAAGTCGTTCACTGTGTGGGTGTTGGACTCCGCCGAGGGTGCGTCTTGTCTACACTCCTGTTTGTGATTTTCATGGACAGGATATCAAGGGGCAGCGAAGGTATGGAGAGTATCCAGTACAGGGGGCATGGAGGTGGCGTCGCTGCTTTTTGTACATGACGTGGTCCTCTTTGCCTCATCAGTCTGTAATCTCCAGCGTACACTTGAACGGTTTGATGCCGATTGTGAAGCAGCTGGGCAGAGGATCAGCACCTCCAAATCTGAGGTCATGGTTCACTCCCGGGAGACGGTGGAGTGTGCTCTCCAGGTTAGGGGGGAACAGCTGCCCTTAGTGGAGGAGTTTAAGTACCTCGGGATATCCTTCGCCAAGTGAGGGTAAGTGGAGGCGGGAGATTGGCCGGCGGATCAGTGCAGCGTCCGCAGTCTAGCGGGCGATGTACCGTTCCGTGGTAGTGAAGCGGGAGCTGAGTTCTCGAACAAAGCTCGCGGTTTACAGGTCGATCGACGTTCCCACCCTCACCTATGGTCATGAGCTTTGGGTAATGACCGAAACGATGTTGCTCGGCTGGCTTGGAAACGCCTGGGAATTCTGCAGGAAGAGCTAGAGTCTGTGTATAGTGGTGTATAGTAGTGTAGTAGTTCTAGAGTCTGTGTATAGTGGTGTATAGTTGTGTAGTAGTTCTAGAGTCTGTGTATAGTGGTGTA